>JAIEZT010000152.1:0-110873 GCA_019594935.1 Periophthalmus modestus | reverse complement strand
GGTGGCCCGGATTTTGCTTGGGGTTGACATTTTTATTATATTATACCAAAAATGCTTTCACAGAGTTGAGGGCTGCAGTGTCCAAAGTCCAGGGATTGGAACCAAAAGGCTTGATATGATTGCTAACACCGGTTTTGGGGCATTGACAAACACGCTGTTTTGTCAGGTAAGACTTAATTGCGTATTCAGTTTGCAATGTTGACAGAGGAGAAGGAAAAGAGAGGAGGAGGCTGGGTTATGCTAGCAAAGTGTGTAGTTTTGTTCTGCGGAGTAGTACAGGATTCTAGTTCATACCAGTTTAGTGACATGCGCTGACTACTTGGGTAAGCATTTCGAGCGTGAGTGAAAGAAAAGCAGAGAATAGAAGACACGTGTTTGCAGTGGACACAGAGGCACTCATTATGAAGTTTTCCATTTCTTACACAGTAGCAGTAACAGCAGTAGCATAATCTTGTAGTGTTTAAGAAATGGCTACATGTGGGATACTTCCAGTTGTAGTGGTAGTAGTAGTAGTATTTGACCAGTCAAGCAAAGACTAGATTCATGCTAGCATGGGAAAAAAATTCAATAGCTTTTTGACCAGTCACATTTGGTAAAGCTGTTTAGTTAATATAAAATCCACTATTGATGAGGACTTATTATGGAACTTGCTAATCTCATAGTGTAGAACTAGCTACACATGAAATGCATGGGATTTTTGTATTAGTTTGTCTGGAAAAGTTTTAGTGGTAACCATTGCAATTTGAATCATTGTTGAGAAATGTCTCTTTCAATCAATACAAGGCAGTGACAATGAGAAGAGAGGAGCCAAAAGAATGTGACTTCCAACAACTTTGTCAAATGTCTTTAATTTTTTCCTCACACATCTGTGCATCCATTTTGTCTCTAGTGTTGTCTAAGCTGTCTGCTCTCTCCTCCACAGATCAGAATAAGAGACCCAAATCAAGGTGGCCGTGACATCACCGAGGAGATTATGTCCGGTGGCCGAAGTGGGTCCACACCAACACCTCCACAAGTAAGTCAAAGCTGTATCAAAACTAGTGTAGCGAAGTTTGTGCATTTGCATTGTGAAAGTAACATAAATGGGATTCATTGACCTGTGTAAAATGGTACATGAAAGGCACTATAATGTCCATGTATGATAGTTTTTGAGCTTGTTTTAGACTAGCACAATGCTTTATTTGTTTGACAGTGTATTAGGGCAGGTTAATACAACCTAAAACACTTAAAAGAGGATTTACAATAATTCTATAATTGACAATATACCTAAGGCTGCTTTTATACAATTTTTACCCACTTGTTTTGGGCAATTTAAGTTCTAACTATAAGATTCCACATTTTATTGTCATTTGAAACAGGCCTTTTTTCCTGTCCATGACCTTTTCTGAAATGTTTATAGCAAAAGTAAAAAAAAAAATCTGCAATGCACTGCTTTTCCTTTTATAGACAGCCATATCTGGATCAGAAGGTACAGCCAATGGTGAGAGCGTCCCAGCTGCTTCTGCACCACCTCTGGTCAGATCAGGTGAGTTTACTGTGTACTTTAGGATTATATGTGATCAACTACAGCTAAATTAATCTGTTTAAATTAGTTTTGAAGAAAATAAGCACAATACAGGCGCAAAAATTATTGATAAAAATATGTCTATGTCTAATATGTAATATACTAGCTATTCTAATTATGTTGTTTGTAAATTGTATTGTTAAAATCATTGTTTGATCCATGTTCAATGCTTTGATACAGACTAGAGGGAACTATTTGTTCTCTCTCTGTGATACCAGTAGACTGTGTTCTTCACATTTACAGTTTTGTTTAACCTAGATTTTTTAAATTCACTGGTAAATGGAAATATTCATTTAGAACTAGTTTAGATCAAGTGGTACTTGGAAAATATTTTCCTTTTTTTTTTTTTTTGCTAATACATTAGCGCCACTACTATTACTTAAATGTGCACTATGCAACTTTTCTGATGGAGGTTCCGACATCTACTTGTGTCCATGGAGATGATTTATTTGTGTGTTCCATAGTATGACATTAAACTTAGTTGCCAAGCAGGTGATGCCACTAGTCCAAGTTACAGGTCAGATCTGTGGTAAACATAAACTGTATATAGCATAGCTAAGCTGCTAGCCACCTCATTCCAAATAGGAAGTTAGCACAGACGGACTTCCAGCTCCATCAACTCTGGCTCCAATTCATTTTTTATTGAAAAACTGTCACCCCTCTCCCCGTAACTGCTGCTGTCAGGCTCGTTCTTAAATAAAGATATGAATATGAATAATGTATAAGATAGTGTTGCTAGGCGCAGGCGGGAAAGGGGTGTTACCTTCAACAGCGTTGTTTCAGATAGGCTCTTTGGTTGCTATGATACTCACGTTCGGAATTCCAAATATGGAACTTGGCTCCAAATTCACCCCTATAACTGTTTACCTCAACAAGCTTCATTTTACTTGCTATGGGTGACTTCACACTCCCTTAGTCCACTTCTTTATACAGTCTATGGAGCCACTATCTCCTTAGAGACAAGAAGGTGACTGACCTTCCATTAGAAAAGTCACCTAGTGCACCTTAAATTGATGTCAGTATTGTACCTTCCAGATGATCGAGGGAAACCTTCGCCACCTCCTCCATCGAAAACACCTGAGCTCTGTAAACCCTGTCCCGAGTCCTCAGAGGTCTCTGAAAGTAACACTATTCCCTCTGTGTCTGACGCAGAGGACGCCCCACTCAGCACTAACGCCTCACTTTATGTTTCGGACGTAATGGATGCACCGCCCCCTGCCCCCCGAGACCCTACCCCTCTTCTACAATCAGCCCCCGAAATCCCTGCGTATCCTGCGCCCTTACCTGACCCCATCCCATCCACAGCTGCACAAGATGAACAGAACGCCTCAGAATCTGAAGAAGAGGAGGAAGAGCAAATAGAAGATGAATTAGAAGACACTGTCCCTTCGTCAAATGGTGTTGTAGAGACTGAAATATCTGTTGTAACAATGCCACAAAATCATCTGGAACCTCCACTTGAGTCTCCCATTGCACAGCCAGAGGAGCTGCGCCTGCCGAATGGTCTGCCCCTGCCTGCCCCCCAAGACCCTGAGGCACCGACCGCGAGCACAGCTGAGCGGGATGACAGTCCTATTGCCGAACCAGAAGATATCCAACAATCTGATAATGTACCTGAACCTGTCGATGTCGCACAAGCGCCCATTGCACAAACTGTCCCACCGGAGCATAAGGACTCTGAATTTGTCCCAGAGCCTATAGTTGTACCTGAAATCCCGGAAGTTAAGGCAAAAATCCAAGAAACACTTCCTCCAGTTGCATCCGAAGATACAGAGGAAAAGACCGATGCTCCTGAGGTACAAGCTGAAGTGAAGGAAGAGATAGAGGAAACAAAAGCTCCAGTAGAGGCAGCCCCCGAGCCTGAGAGTGTCCCAGAAGCAGTGCCTCCTGCTCCCATCGCTAAGGAGAGAGTGGACACCCCCCCTCTCCCTACAACTATCTCTGCTCCTGTGGAAACTACTATGCAAGGTCAGTCTGGTGTACTACATTCAATGCTGGGGATTCAGTAGGGCTGGCCAATATGACAAAAATCAATCAATCAGTTTTATGTTAAATTTTTGCCTTATTAAAAATTAATAAAAAAGGCTTTGAATATAAATTCTGTGAACATAAATAATATAGACTTTTAATCATTGCCATTTAATACAAAAAATGTCAAATTCCTTCCTCCAAAGACTGAATTCATGTCCAAACCACATACTTTTACTGACATCAAATCTGATCAATGACTATTAGAAATGACTGTATATTGGTCTCCATTAAAATTCAGTGCACAGCCTTAGGGCTAAGTATGGCTTGTATTATGATGGTGACAACTGTTAATTTGTTCCTCTTTATTCAGCTGCTGTGTCTGTGCCAAAGAAAAAGAGGAAAATGAAGGAACTGAACAAAAAGGAAGCAGTGGGGGATCTCCTGGATGCCTTTAAGGAGGTACACGAATGTCTGACAGTAATTATAGTTTAAAAACACAAATATAGAAATTGGTACAACATTTATTGAATGCATTTCACTATCTCTCCATGTGGTTATAAATAAAGACAGAATTCAGTGTCTTGCAACTTTAATATAAACCATATGGGTGTACTACTTAATCATCTGTATTATTCTGCTACTCTTCAAATATTCCAATAAATATTTTTTAAGCTCTTTGTATTAGAAATCTGTTGAGTTTATTTAAAAGACACCTCACTTATCTGAATCCAATACTCTTGACGCTGTCTGAGTTTTTTTTACTTTAAGAGCTCAAGCACTCTCTCTGGTCTGGTCTTGTCCCAGGAGCAGGTGGTGGTCAAACCTGAACCGGAGCCTGTTGCAGCCCTCGAGCCCCAGACCCCTGCAGCCCCTCCCACCCCAGAAGAGGCGGAGCTCACCTGGGAAGACAAGGAGGACAAGCTAGATGCGGAGAACATTCAGCCAGAGCCAATGAAGGCTGGCAGCACTGACAAGAAGTACCAGTACAAAGAGGGTGGGTCTGAGTTTACTGCTGCTTATCAGTCTCTCTGTAGAGTTAATATGTGCTGCACCAATGAAGGTGTGTCATTTTTCAGGAGAATTTTGATAAGCATGGTCACATGACAGGAGTTCTTTCATAAATATTCTAAAATAACGCTGTCATTTTATACATAGGTACATATTTATAAATCTATTTTTTGACGTGCAGTCTCATGCTGCATGTTTTTAAAGGTTTGATAAATTATTCAATACATATAATCCAAAGAAACAACTATGGTTTATTTATTATTTTTTACATCTTAAAATATTGTTATTATTAACCTGCAGACAATTGGAAGCCAATAAACCCAGAGGAGAAGAAGAAGTATGACCGAGAGTTCCTCCTGGGTTTCCAGTTCATTTCAGCCAGTATGAACAAACCTGTGGGTCTGCCCGCCATCAGCGACGTTGTCCTGGATAAGGTGCCACAGGATTTTTTACTAGTTCATAATTTGTATTAAGTGCATTTTACTATATTAAACAAGCACTCTGCTTTGTTGAACTCTTGTGTTCTTCTCTACTGTATTTACATGTTGTTTGCTTTGCTCATTCATACACTTATTTAAACTCTAATCAGGCAAACAAGACGCCCCTGCGGCAGCTCGACCCGAGCCGTTTACCAGGAATGAACTGTGGTCCCGACTTCACGCCTTCCTTTGCCAACCTCGGCCGGCCGGGTATGGGAGGAGGCAGAGGACCAGTGAGTTTATTACTTTTCAAATATTTTCTCTTTACTTTCATAGCATATGGCTGCTTCAATCTGGAAATCTAATCATGATTTTTCTGAAAAGTATTGCAGTTAGATTTTTCATATATGTTTAAAGTAGGATTTTGTTCAGAGATCCATTAACATTTGAGAATCCCGTGTTTGTAGAGATCTAAACTACAGGCACATGAAGATTTTTTTCTGAAAAATACAGGGTATTTTGACAATTGCAGAGGATATTCTTTTTGCAGCCATTGGGATTCGATAACTGCACTACTTCCAACTGCAATTTTGATTTGATTATATTATATTCTGCAGCTTGATGTATCTCAGTATGTTCATCTCTCCTATATTCCTCCAGCCTCCGGGGATGGGCATGGGCGTGGGTGGTCCTCGGCGGTCCCAACAGATGCAGCGCAAAGAGCCGAGGAAAATCATCACCAGCATGTCCCTGAACGACGACATCCAGCTAAACAAGGCGGAGAAGGCCTGGAAGCCCTCTGTGAAGAAGCCTGTGCGGAGAGGGGAGGAGCCAGAACAGGATGACCTTGAACACCAGAAAACCCAGGAGCTGTTCAAACGAGTGCGCAGCATTCTCAACAAACTCACACCACAGAAGTTTCAGCAGCTGATGAAGCAGGTGACCGAACTGACCATAGACACCGAGGAGAGGCTTAAAGGAGTGATTGACCTTACCTTCGAAAAGGCTATCTCTGAACCTGACTTCTCTGTGGCCTATGCAAACATGTGTCGCTGCCTTATGGGGGTAAGTCATCTGAGATGGATATATGTGTCTGTGAGTGTCTGAGTGTTCTATATTGGTGATTGATTTGTTTTAGATTGTTCCATAGAATGGCATTAAAATGATCTGTATTACATTTCATTCAATTACAGGTGTTATTATTGCTCAAAATACCTTGAAAAAGTTGATAAATAAGCAATAAAACCTCCATGGATAACAAAACAACAGTGTCTGTGGAGAACTAAAGAAAAGTTTCACTGTTAAAATGATAATATATTATTTTTCTATACAAGAAAATTTGAGAACAAAATTAAGGACACTATTTCATTGGTTATATTTATTGCTTTTCATAGTTGTGTTGAAGGCAAACATTTACAAACACTTGCATTTGCTGTAAAAATAAACCTATTCTTATTCAGATTGTTTAAAAATGTCTTTTCAAAGTAACCACAGTGAGGACATGATCCTTGGCAGCTGTTTTCACCGCGGTGGTTTGGCAAAATCGTGCCCGACTCCAGTGATGAGTTTGAGTTAGTGCCACGTGTCTGGGCCACTGATCCTTATGATGGGAATGAGGAACTGAGGAGCCATTTTTTACCAACTCTTATTTTTCCAAAGAAGTTTGAGTAACTGTCCTCCTCTCTTTTTTCTCAGCTCAAAGTCCAGGCCACAGACCAGCCTGGTGTCACTGTGAATTTCAGAAAGCTGCTGCTGCTGAATCGCTGTCAGAAAGAGTTTGAAAAAGACAAAGACGATGATGAGATCTTTGAGAAAAAAACAGAAGGAGCTGGATTCAGCCTCCAGTGTAAGTAGCCAAGATTTGCTTGGTTGGTAGAAATGCATAATCAATAAACAAAACCTGACATGTGTTGTGTTTGTGACAGGATGAGGAGAAGCAACGGTTGACGGAGGAGCTGGAGGAGGCTAAAGATAAAGCTCGGAGACGCTCTCTGGGAAACATTAAGTTTATTGGAGAACTGTTTAAAACTGAAGATGCTGACAGAGGTGATCATGCACGACTGCATTGTCAAACTGCTCAAGAACCACGACGAGGAGTCTCTGGAGTGTCTGTGCCGACTGCTGTCCACCATCGGGAAGGACCTGGACTTTGAGAAGGCCAAGGTGAGGACAGTGCATTATGTCAATTAGTAGGGTTGGGCGATATAATAAATTTTGTATTATTAAAAAACTATTTTTAAAAGGTTTCAGATATTAATTTCCAGAACATAACCAATACAAACTTTTAATAATTTTTATTTAAGATTTTTTTTTTTCCTTCTCAAAGTCTGAAGTTTTTACTGACAAAGGATTAGCTGTGGATCTCACGATTAAAAATACACAAGCTGATAATTGACAATTAGAAATTATGTTTTTGACAAGACAATAAGCAATGAAAGCTTCATGCTTTCTCAGTGTCAGTGATGACAAGGCCCATTCCCTCAAAATATTTCCTCTGCGTTTCATTTGTCACAGCTGTTTTCCCATTCAGTCAAATTTCATGAACTGACCACTGTAAACCATTAATGGGCCAAAAGGAATGAATCGACCTGCCATCTAAGTTCAGTTTTTAGTTTTTGAGTGCTGGGTTATAAACTGAACCAGTGACTTTTGGCATCACACAACTTATCAAAATATATCATATCATCATGTGCTGTCTATGTAAGTGTTGAATTGTAGTGATGTTTTGTTCCTCTCTCCAGCCTCGCATGGATCAGTATTTTACTCAAATGGAGAAGATCATCAAAGAGAGGAAAACCAGTTCCAGGATTCGATTTATGTTACAAGATGTACTGGACCTGCGACGGGTAAATATCAACTTTCATATTCCTTGTAGTTTTTCATCTATGTCAGACAATGGTAAAATAAAATGCTTGTTTCCTTTTTGACTATGCCCAATGACCCTAGACTATATATATAAATGGACATAGCCAACCTGCCAGCCACCACATTCTAAATAGGAAGTAAGCATGGACACGCTTCCAACTCCATCAGCTCCAATTCACTTTCTATTGAAAAACATTTAGTTCTTAAACTGTTTGTATTAACCCGCTTTACATGATCTTGGTATTATTATTTGCTATTGTGTCCTAAATAAAAGTATGAACATTAATAACAGACAAATCAGACGCCTTCTTTCTGTCAGCTTCAGCAACAGATTTGATTGACAGTGTTGCTAAGCGCCTGCTCCCTGCTAAACCAGCGGTGCGGGGGGGGAAAGGGCATTACCTTCAACAGCCTCACTCTCAGTTGGCTCTTTGGTTGCTAGGATACTCTCAGTCAGAATTCCAAAGATGGAACTTAGCTCTAAATTTGCCCCTGTAACTCTAACTTCTTGACATGACACGTTTTGATGGTAACAATGGATATCATCTCTCACATATTGTCTGGTATAGATGAGAAACACATTTTATATGTGAATCTTTTGACTCTTTCAGAGTAAATATCAAGCCATAAACACACAACAGGAAGGATCTATAAAAATGGGTTTGCATCTAGTTTTTAGTTAAACGTCATTTTTGTAAAAGAACATTCCAGTCCTATACTGAGCTGCCCTGTCCTGCCCACGTTCAGTTACAAAATCTGCTTCACTGTTTCTGAGCTGTAGCTAAAATGGTCTGCTCCAATTCAGCACATTGACCTAAAGTAACTCTCAAAACGGCAATAACAGATCTTACACTGTTTAAACTGTCTGAAAAATCATGAGAAGTATTTGTGTAAACCCTCAGTCATCCATAGTTTTTGCTGCTCATCTAAGCCACTTCCTCAGTTCAGAACTGAGGAAGCAGCTTGGATGAGCAGCGACACGTCTTCACTCCTACAACGATTTGTTCAGTTGGCAGATTTTAACTTTGTCTTTTGCCATGAGAAGTATTATCAATGAGTATTAAAAATCTCCTCTAATATTTTATACATTTAATCTGACTTTTGAAAGACATTTTGCAAGTCATCAAACCTTTAATATCAGGTTGTAGAAGTTTAAAGATAAACATAGTTTAAACATAGTCGACAGAGCTGTTAAATGTTTATTTCCTAGCTACTGTCATAGCTACTGTCTTAGATTTTTTTATACACAATGTTGGGTTTAAGTAAAAAAAAAAAAAAAAAAAAAAAAAATTAAGGAAAAATGTATTTACTTTTACAACTTCTTCTAGAACAACTGGGTGCCAAGGCGAGGCGACCAGGGCCCTAAACCATCGACCAGATCCACAAAGAGGCGGAGATGGAGGAGCACCGTGAACATATGAAGGTCCAACAGGCACTGATCTCCAAGAAGGACTCTGGGGTCCCGGGGGCAGGATGGGAGGAAATGAACGAGGAGGGCGAGGCACCCCAGGCCGCGGCGCGCCCCCACAGGACGAGGGCTGGAACACTGTGCCCATCTCTAAAAACAGACCCATTGACACGTCTCGCCTCAGCAAAATCACTAAGGTACAGGCGGGTGGATTTATGGAGGTTTGCTAGTCATCTGCTTCTCCTGAAAATTCACACTTCACTGTGATAGGTTAAACCCGGTTATCACTCACTTAGATCATGACAGAGGGTATTAAATAGAGAAATGGGGATGAGATCATTCGATTTTGCAATACTTGTTTAGTGTTTTTAAGTAGTTTTTTTTAAATGATATTCTAGGATATATTTAAATGTGATTACATATTTATGTCATTCACAGACATGTTTTGCGTATGGTCTTTTAAATGTCTGGTGTTATTTATTTTCATTTTAGACTCCTGTACTTGACTTCAATAATCAGCTTCTTGCCCCCGGAGGGTAAAGGCACATGGGGCAGCTGGGGCAAAGGCAGCAGCGGCGGCACTAGCACTAAACCTGCAGACAGTGGTACTTATTCTGATTTAACCTGAAATGTCTTTAAAATTTGAATCTTTTACAAACATGACTACATTTTATTTCTTATTTTAGGGTCAGAATCAGGCAGTAGAGCGGCCACACTGAACCGGTTCTCAGCTCTGCAGCAGTCTTCCTCTTCAGTGTCACCCATGGACTCAGATAGAAGAGTTCCTCAAAGGTAAAGGAAAAAAACAACTTGTCAAAATGTTAATGTTTAAACTGAGCTGGCGGACAGGTCAGAATTCTGTAGTGGAATTTGCTGTTTTAACTGTCAGGTTGCAGATTTGGTTTATGGTTAATACGGCTCTAATTAATGGGCCTATCTAGATGATACAAAAACTGACACAAAGTTCACTAGCAAGTTTAATGTCTTTTCTGTCAGCACTAATCAACAAAAGTGAAATAACATTTTTCATAATGGCCTCATTTGATGAGTATTGTTGTTAGTTGAAAGGAATTTAAGCCATATGGTCAATATGGCAAGTTTTTGGAGCAAATCCCCAACAAATATCAGGCTCAACATTTATGGACCCTAGGTTTGGATATTTCATTCAATAACTATGAATCTCCCATAAAGTTGTATCGTTTTTAAATATATTATTATTATTATTATTTATTTATTTGATTTTTTTAATTTAATGTAACATAGCTATGAGGTGCAAAAAGAAAGAAACCTTCCATCGTTTGTTTTAATATTTATTTACTGTAGCTTTTGTTTTATTTAGGGTATAGTTTTGGGCATGTGTAATTAAGTATACTGTAGTTAAAATACAAAAAAATTTTCCATTGGTGGTTTATGTAGCAATATTTTGTATTTATTATCTACCATGTTGACAGAACCTAATGATAATTCTTCATATCACTGAACAGACATAGCTCCAGCCGAGAGCGCGGAGATCGGTACGAGCGCTCAGACCGCGGCGGGGACAGGTACGACCGGCGAGACGACGGCGAGACGACCGGCGAGACGACCGGCGGGACGACCGGCGGGACGACGGCGGGACGACCGGCGGGACGACCGGCGGGACGACCGGCGGGACGACCGGCGGGACGACCGGCGGGACGACCGGCGGGACGACCGAAACAGGCTCCAGGTGACAAAGAGGAGCTTTAGCCGAGAGACCGAAGAGCGTAGCCGAGAGAGAGAGAGCAGCGGGGAACCAACGACCCCGTGCGCCGAGTGGCCAGTATGACCGATGACCCGGGGCAGCAGGGAGAGGGCCCGCAGCAAAGACAACGGTGAGGGTCTTAACAAACTGAAGATATGACGTGTCCTGTGATGTTTTGATTACATTATTTGTTTACTTTTATTACTGTTGAAATTTGTCCCATCCTTCAACCAGCCTCTCTCTCTCCTCTGTGAGGAGCAGTGGCTGATTGTTTGGACCATTCTCCAGATCTTGAGGCAGAATTTTAACCAGAAGGACTTAGCTTGGTATAGGGAAACTGGAGGAACCTACTCATACACTAGGTTTAGTTCTGTTTACTTCACTATTGGGTCGGATTTTGTTGACATGCACCACGCATCATTCACCGTAACACTGCACCATGAGCCACATGAGGGACTACTGGCTGACCCCCGAACTTATTTCCATGACAACAGGTTTTTTTCTTTCACCTGTGGTTAAGTATACTGTGAAGGTAATGCACTTTTAATGCAGTTTAGAATGTGCTGTCATGTTCACATTGGCCCAGGTTCACCACTCTCAGATCAAAAATTAATTTACGTGGACTTTTAACTAGCGGCAAAGTACAAACACACTTATATAGAAAGTCCTCCACATGTTTATAGAGCCTATTTTTGCAGACATGTCCTGGTAGTGATAGAAATTAAACTGTAATGCATAGAAAACCTCAAAAGAATCATTGATTAACTTGCATAAAATTATAAGTATTTATTAAAGGATTTAACTGTTTTTGTGTCACAGTACAAAAGGGGAGAGCCACACACCTCCTCCTCCTCAACCCCCCACCAAACCTGCTTTAACAGAAGAAGAACTGGTGAAGAAGTCTACAGCCATTATTGAGGAGTACCTACATATTAATGACATGAAGGTGTGTATTTTTGCTATAGCAATAATAGTTGTACTAGCTCTAGGTCTAATAGTCAAAACTGTCAAAACATTTTCACCTAACCCCATTTCTAACTGCTTATCTGCACTTATTTTTTCAAAGTAATTCTACTGCTTGTTATGGTGAAATGCCGCAGTTAAGAAGCAGGCCTTCTGTGTTCTGTAGTTTTGAACAGGAAGTTTAAAATGTTTCTCTTATTAAGCCATTGTAGATCGGCTTATAATGAGCCATGCAAATATAATATGTCTTCTTTCGTTTCAAACTACATTTAAACTTGTACTAATGCTTGTGTGTAATGTGTCCACGTAGGAGGCCCTGCAGTGTGTGCAGGAGTTAAAACAGCCCTCAGCTCTTATATGTCTTTGTCCGGAGCGGTTTGGAGTCAACTCTGGAGCGCAGCACGATCGCCCGTGAGCACATGGGTCTGCTACTGCACCAGCTCATCAAGAACAGCACCCTCTCAAAACAACAGTATTTCAAAGGGTCAGTGCAGCTTCAAGTGTTGTCACCATTTTAACATTTCAAAGTTGATTTTGATACTAAGGAATAAAGTCGATACCGCAGTGTTATTTAAAAGCACTCTTTCTTTAGACAATAGAATGTCATTTTCAACATTAAATCATAGTACTGTTTTATATTACTACTGTATTTTCCGGACTACAAGCCGCTACTTTTTCTACTTTTTAACCGCTGCGGCTTATGGTGCAGTGTGGCTTATACATTTTTATTTTTCCATGGCGCCAAAAACATTTTTTGCAATGCAACAGTAGACCAATAAAACTGATGAGTAAGAGAGTCAGAGGTCCAATGAAATTGTATGATCAATATAGCGCACTCTCACAACTATTGTAAATCAGTCATTTGTACTAACCCTCATCAACATATATGTTTTGCGGCTGCAGGTGTATTTCTCAGTTCCTCTGTCCCCGCCTCTTCGTCCTGGCGCCGCTCCGCTGTAATGTCTCGCAATGTTCTTTTCCTGCAGTCACTGATCCACAAACTAAAGCAGACTCCATCCACATGGGTTACAGCCCTTTTTGCTCCTTGTTAAAACTTATTCTGCTGTCGTCCTTATGTTATTTTCCTCCTTCTTTATGTTGTTTCACATGTAAAGTCTCTGTGGACGCGCGTCTGGCATTGATGAGTTTTATGTAATAAATACACTAAAGTCACTCTCTCAACCTGGTCTGCAGCGTTCACAAAGACACAGAAAAACTAAACATCCAAAGGCACTCGCAGACCACAATGGACACTCTGGACACGCGTCCGGAGCGTCCTTAACGCGCGTCAGAGGCGTTTGTCCTCAAATGCAAAGGTGTCCATCGCGATCTTCACGTGTTTCAGAGTCACACTGCAGCATCGAATATTTTGGTAAATTTGGCTGAATGCATTCTGTCCTGTACAGGAGACACGGCACCTCCTTTAGCCCATCAGGACGCAGAACATGCGCCTGCATACACTTTTAAAAAAGCATGCAAAACTGCACTAGTAGTCTTGTGAGGCTTGTATAATTTTTTTTTTTCTAAAATTAAAGCATGCGGCTTTTAATCACGTGCACTCTGTAGTCCGGAAAATACGGTATGTGGCCTTATATCTGTGTAATCCGACAATCGCCCAGGTATGTTCCATAGTGGTCCATGGCGTATACTAGTCTATGTGGTCTTATACTTGTGATACAGCTCAAGATTATTTTAAAGCTATTCAGGAAAGGTTCATTTCTATCCTGTGAATGTGATTTTTTTAGTATCAATACCTGCTCAGGTTAGTATCTAGTTTTGATATATTTGATTAGTACCTTATATTTATTATTTTTGACAACCCTAGCAACTTGAATTATTACACATAGTATATTTTCAGGAAGGTTGAGCAACTGGACAACAAGATGCTGAACTCATTAACTCACAGCCACAGTCACCATTCTTAATTCTTTATATTATCTCCTTCTGAGACTTTACACATCGCAGTGCATGATAAAGGCTAGGAGGAATAGTAAACGTTTGACAGCATGCCAAAAATGATCAGAAAATGATGCATTAATCAGAACATTAGCTGACTCAATCAATTGATGATGTTTTACTTTATTAAAATGATAAAACATTATATGGACCACAGCAGCATGGTGAAAGGATGGAATGAGTTAGCTGGAGTTTTGGAAGTGACTTGACAGTGTAATCTGCCTTTTCATTTATGAAGGCGCTGTTTACTCATAGCTATCTGTATGTATAGTGGTTTTTGGCATGATTCTAATCATTTTGAGAGCTTTTGCCCCCCTCTTCTCTAGTTAGCATAGTTCAGTCACATGGTTTGTTGTAAGTTGTAGTGCCCCTTTGCAAGACACTTTACCCTAAATAATTATATGAATGTATTTCTCTTTTTATGTGGTTGGAGAGGCCATTGACATCGAAACACGGCCACTATTTCAGTCACACAATGTGTTTGAAGAGTGAAAATAATGTGCCAAATAGTTTATTAATATTGAGTATCTGGACAAGCCCAATATAAAAACCTAAAGCTTTATTTTTCTCCTTATTGTGTGAAGGCTTCAGGAGATCCTGGAGGTGGCTGAAGACATGGCCATAGACATCCCTCACATCTGGTTGTACCTGGCGGAGCTCATCACCCCCATGCTCCACGAGGGAGGCATCCCTATGGGAGAGCTCTTTAGGTACTGTGCAGCCGTTACGCACCCGCAGCACACCTTTTACAAAATCTGCAACAGTATTTGTAACACATCTGCCTATTAGATAAAGTTTTTGATCCAATCTCTTTAAAAGGTCCATAGAACTCTATTTTCTGATCTATGCATTAATGTGTTTCCTCATCAAAACCATACCTGGAGTGGTGTTTTGTTTCATTCACATCACAAATCATGCACGTTTAGAGTTCTTCTCTCAAGGAGAAAACACTCTGTTCCACCTTGCAATAGTATGTGGTAATACAGGAAGTGCTCCACTGTGTTTTTAAACTCCACACACATTCGCTGAACAAAAGAAAGGCTTGATGGCATCACAAAGTGGAACTGGAGCATTTTGAGCTTTGGAGATGTAGACAG
Source organism: Periophthalmus modestus (assembly GCA_019594935.1). Taxonomy (NCBI): domain Eukaryota; kingdom Metazoa; phylum Chordata; class Actinopteri; order Gobiiformes; family Gobiidae; genus Periophthalmus; species Periophthalmus modestus. The sequence continues at coordinate 95,899 of JAIEZT010000152.1, read as the reverse complement.
ACTGATAAAAAAGGATTACTCAAACATGTATAAATGAAATAACACACAACTCCAGATACGTTTTTGATGAGGTAACAGCTTAACATGGTATAAAGCTCAAGAGCACAAGTCACACATAAACAAAATTTTGTGTAATATAGGACCTTTAAAGAACACATATTATGTAATAGAATAGACCAGGCAATAGATTCTAAACTCCTAAGAAAGATGTCACTTTCCAAGTACCATCAGATCTAACTCAGGTCTATAAAAAAATTGTTCGATTCAAGAACTTGGCCAAAAGCAGACACAATTGTGGATTACTCAAAATTTAGCAAATTTTAGAACTGCAGAGGCCGCTGCGTACCACCAGATGCAGATCGTGTACCACCACAAGCATGTGTACCAAAGTTTGGGAAATGCTGGAAATGATTGTATTGATGGTTTGAATAGTTATAAAAGAGCTATTTCTGTCAGTATTTAATACAGTATGATACAAGTTAACAATTCTTTCTCATCCTTTGTTCCTTTTATCATGCAATTTTTTTTTTTACCTTGCATCTTTTCCTTTTATTATGAATGAAATGACTAAACTATACTATATGTTTGTGTTCACCAACAGAGAAGTGGCTAAACCTCTGATCCCTCTAGAGAAAGCTGGAGTCTTACTTGTTCAGATCCTCACTTTACTCTGCAAAGGAATGGTGAGTCAGTTAATCTCTCTTGAAAACAATTATAACTTTTGAACACCCTGATAATTGTTTGTTTTGAATGTATGTAGTTAAAATCATGCTTACAAACATTGTTTTGTTTCATTTTTTTTCAACGTGTTTGTTTTTCCAGAGCCATAAAAAGGCTGGTGCGATGTGGAGAGAAGCCGGTCTCAAATGGAAAGACTACGTACCTGAAGATGAAGACGTCAATAAGTTTGTGACAGAAAAGGTAAAAAAAAAATTTAAAAATCTGTAAATTAATAAGTATGTTGAATTATGTCTTTAAATGTATGTTGACTCCTTTACTTAAGAGGTGTGATCAATTAGCTGAATATTTTTCAAAAGCACAGTTTAACATGTGATATTGATATTTGAAATCCTGAACTTGACATGACAACATAAAAACAAATAGAAGAAAGTTATTGTTTTGCTTTCAGTTTTTATTTGTTATTTGATTGATTTTGAAATTTGAATCGGTTGTTAAACTCACTGCCGTAAAGCTATTTACTGTGGGAAAAAATGGAATATGGTGTAGACATAGCAATGGAAGAAACTCTCCACCTTATTCTCATGATAAAATCACCAAATCACACAAAATTAGGCTTATTTCACTTGAACTTTAATAGTGGGTAGACACCCTAACCCTAAACAGATTGATATAAGAAAATAAACATATGGGTACAATAGTGCTCCCTTGGCAATTTGTATGGAATGAAAAAAATGTCTTTGTCGTAGACGTACAAAATTTGGTGCACATATTCGTGACATGCTCTCAATCAAAAAATTCATTGACACCATATCGCATTGTGCCATGGCAACAAGCCAAAAATATGTCTTGGCCAATGGGACGTCCTGACAAAAGCTTTGCTGTAGCCAAACCAAATGCATCATGGCAATAGGAACAACAATCATATTGTAACCACGTCCCGTTACAGACCGGAAGTGTGCCATCTTGGATTTTTTTTATTTTACATTTTTTTTGAAAACTCATCGCATAAAATAATTTGAAAAAAATGGCAGGGTTAGGTTAGGAGTTAGGGTTGTTATAAGGGTAGGAATTAGGGTAGGATTAGGGTTATTTTAGGAGTTACGGGTAGGGTTAAGGTCGAGGCCATGGTAGGGTTAGGGTTTGGGGTAGGGGTAGGGATTAGATTTAGGTTTAGGCTAGCATTAGGGCGAGGCGCGAGTTAGGTGTAGGCGTGGGTTTCGGTGTCGGTGTGGACCGATCATCGCCGCTTGCAGCTACTTTTATGTATTGTTATAATATGGTGGTAACACGTTGGGAGCATTTGAAAAAAATTCAGTAATAATAGATTTTATTTATATTGCAGTTTACATTTGAAAGTGTTGCGGTCTGTTAAAACCACACACAGCATAACAATAAAAACATGTCTGTATTATATCATTTTGTAGAATGTAGAGTTCACTCTTGGAGAAGAGTCAGAGAAGAGTAAAAAGTCTGAGATGAGTTTGTCTGAGTTGACGCAGCATCTGGGACAGACTGATCCAGGACCAGGCCGACAACCAGAGGGTTTTTGACTGGATCGAGGTCTGTGTGCTCAGCTCAAAATGAATTAAAATATAAATATTAGCATCTGAATTTATTATGTTTTTTATGTCTGTAATATTAACGATGATAATAATTATAATATGTCTGTAACTTTGTAGGCTAACCTGGACGAGAAGCAGACCTCCTCGAACATGTTTGTGAGAGCACTGATGACCTGCATCTGTCAATCAGCCATCATCTGTAAGTCAAAAACACTTTTATTTTGCATTTATTGTATATGATTATTTTCTTTCTTAGTTTTATGCCATAATCTATAAAGATGTATCACAGAACTGTAAACTGTCAATTTTATTCCCATTGTTGGCAAACAAAATCCACAAAATAGGAATTTACTTTGGCAATATGGTGCAGGAATAATAATAAAAAGTATAAACGCCTTAGAATAAAAAATACAAAATAGATTGAATATAGACAGAAAAAACAGTGCAGTTATAATAAAAAGGTCTATGTCCTCGTCTCAGCATACTAAATAATACAGCATAGAGTTGAGTCACTTTGTTGCCTCACTTTCTGGCAAAAGAGAATAGTTTTAAATTAGAAATGTAAGTGTATGCAACATATCTCTATCTCTGGCTAATACGTATCAATGCAAATAATGCTTGACCATGTCCAGGTGAGAACCCGTACAAAGTGAAGGCAGATGTGATCAAACAGCGGTCGAAGTTGCTGCTGAAGTTTCTGAAGGACGAGCAGAAGGAGCTCCAGGCCCTGTATGCGCTGCAGGCCCTCATGGTGCAAATGGAGCAGCCCGCAAGTGAGTGGAGCCATAAATACATACATTTATATAGGGCTGAGGGACATGTAGCCTCCTAGGACCTGGCGTCCACATATGTGGACAACACATTTTGGGTTGTCTAGGCCACAATGCAAATTTTTAGAAGAAGAATAACAGCAAACAAGAACAAGCAAAAATGCAAATGTATTCAATTTAGAAATGTTTTTAAGAGTTTAGAATGTTTAGAATATATATATATATATATATATATATATATATTTTTTTTTTTTTTTATTTTTTTTTGTGAAGACTCATGTCTTCCTGTTCCTGTCAGCAGCACTTCACATGAGCCACATTGTTCCAAGAGGCACAACTGTTGTTTCTCATTTTGTTTTTACATTCAGGACAAATGTTGCTGTATTCAGGATCTTAATAAGTAGTTTTTGCAAATCATTTTTCAAATGTTTTATCAAAATGATTAAAATGGCCACATATGAGGACATTAATTTTAGATCATTTTTCTCAAAAACTACATAATGTAAAAAGATAATTATTTGTATTTACACTCATCAGGTCTCAATCTGCCCAATAAATAAAGAGAAATTAATAAAGCATGTCACGCAAGAGTTCGGGTCTTAGGAGGTTAATAAAAATCTCATCTTATCACCATGACAATATGCTAATTTGGTGAAATTGTCATATTGTGATTTACTACTATTTACCACATCACCCTCATTCTCCAACAACTTCATTGGCTTCCCATAAAACAAAGAATCAACTTCAAAATTCTTCTCACCACATTCAAAGCTACCCCCTACCTTGCTCCACATTACCTCTCTGATCTTCTCCACATTGCCACTCCCTCTCACTTTCTTCACTCCTCATTCGCTCTCCAGCTCTCTGTTCGCTTCGCCTGTCTCATCACCACCAGCTCTGGAACTCACACTCCATGTGACCTCCACAACATCAAGTCCCTTTCCCTTCCTTCACACCACAATTCAAAACTTGTTCAGACAATTTTGCACCACATAACCAATCTCACTGTCATCCAGTTTTGTATTGTATTATGTGTTTTTATGTTTTTAACTTGTTATGCACAGTGTCCTTGGGTTTTTTTGAAAGGGCACCTATAAATAAATGTAAATAAATATTATTATCATCGTCATCGTAATGATCTGTTAAGTACAGCTTTATGCTCAGAGCAGGGCACTATACTCTGCCCACTCCCAGATAAGTTTCAGGTTCCTGTTATCTGCAATATTTTGAGGACTGATTCCCATTCAAAAGATAAAACACATTTTTTTAAATTATTGGTATATCAGTTGTTGTAGAAAAATTACAATTCTAGATGAATTACCCTGTGAAGCCCAGTGAGTTTTGAATTACAGAAAAAGGTTTATTCTTTGTTACAGCAGATACAGACAGGACAGGGCCCGGGCCTGCCCTGGTCACAGACTGGCAGCCTTTCGGCGTCTCCTCCAGTCTGTTCCCAGTCTGACAAAGCCACATATATTTTAAAGCAGTGACTTTTGTTTCACACCCATGAGATAATGAACTTTTACACCTGAGGACAGGACAAAACAACAAGGGCTTTCCTGGAGGATGGAGACAGTTACATGCTAATGTCTAGTCTGGGTCTGACAGACTGACACAGATCAAATGCTTTTAAAGACACAACATAAATATACTATAAATTCCGGACTACAGAGAGCACCTGATTAAAAGCCACATGCTTTAATTTTAGGGGGAAATAAATGTATAAGCCGCACTGCACCATAAGCCGGTGCTTGCCGGAGTTTGGTTCATATTATGTGTTTGGTTTCAATTTAACGCGCGGAGGCTGCAATTTCTTATGTTACCGGTAAAAATACACTGCGCTTGGCACAAACGTTAAACCCGGTGTTAAAACGTGAGTGGTGCAATTGTTGGCGCAGGGACAGTTGTGTCTTGTGTTGTGACCTGAGCTGCTGTTCATTCAGTTGCAGTATTTGTTTTATCTCAGTCACACTGACTATCTAGAAGCATCAGTTCAGATATCGTTCGTATCAAGCGTAAACTCATCGTTTCCCTCTGGTTTTGTCCTAAGTTTCTAAACCAAAACTTGTAAACTTACGTGATACAAAGTTTTGTAAAGGTCTGCTCCTCCTTCCTTTTTATGGTCCTGTGCCTACGACATTAAGTTATATATATTCACTCTTCAAAGTCTTAAACATTATATTCGGCAAACTGTAAGTTTAGTAACTTTCTCTGTGTTTGGCGACTCTGACCTAATCTCCTCTCTCCTGTTCTCCTTTTCTCCTTTTCTCCGTGTTTGGACATTACTGTGACACGTGACATTTTACATAAAGTAACAAACTGAATTTCTGAATGATACAATGAGGCTTTATTGGCATTAGCTAAACATTTTTGCCGATTTTCTGTCTCTTTGGTGCGAAAAATGACACAAATGTACAGGCCTGGCGCCCGCGTGCATGCCGCGGAGCAAAGGACTAAACCAATGTTTTCAGACTTATTTAATGACAGTCAACTGTGTGGATACTGTATATATAATTAGGTTTTTACCATAATTTGCCATTTGTCATAAAGCCTTAATGCAAGAGCAGGGGGGGGTAAGTAAGAGGGGAGAGGGGGACACGAGTCAGCAAAGAGGGGGTCCGGACCCCCGTGATTTCCGCCTATGATTGTAAAAAAAAAATAATAACCTTCTACTTCACGGATTTCGTTTATACTAACCCCCGCGATAAACCAGACCACTGTCTTCTTATCACTGTAAGAAATGAGTCACTGACAGCGAGTGACAAGCAGACAGATAACTCTTTTCCACTCTTTTCACTTTTATGTCTACTGTTGCTGGGCAAAATGTTTTTAGCACCACGAGGGAAAAAAATGTATAAGCCGCACTGCACCATAGCCGCAGCGGTTAAAAAGTGGAAAAAAGTAGGGGCTTGTAGTCCGGAAAATACTGTATTTAAATTTCATCACAGCAGTGATCCCAATTTTTTATCATTCTAAAATCTCTGGATAGAGATCACAAATCCTATAATTTGATTATGTCAACATCTTGAATAGGGGGCAGGGGCCTATATAAGGGAGAGAACTTTTTTCCAAGAAATATAATGATTTACCAATGTTGAACCTTATCATTTGTTAGAGATGGGCACCACAAATTCACTCTATGGCTTTAAGTATTTTCAAGTGACAGCATCTTAATCATGGCATCACTTTCAGCAGCTACATTGGAAACATTATTTCTCTTTTGTTTTGTTGTGTTATGTGTTTCATGTGGATTAGTCCAATAATTAAAGAGATGAAAAAAATTAACAAATCTGCAGCCTGTTGGTTAAACACAACCTATTGGTCAGCCTCTGTCATTTTCTGTGTGTGGGTAGCACTTGGAGATGCGCTCTTGAGAGAGCATCTTGATATTTAATTGGCATATTATTAAAAGATTGTTGCAAATGAAGAAAGTAGCTATGTATTGACTGTATTGTTGCTTGTGCCCAGATCTGCTGCGGATGTTCTTCGACACTTTGTACGATGAAGACGTGATCAAAGAGGAGGCCTTTTATAAGTGGGAGTCCAGCAAAGACCCCTCAGAGCAGCTGGGTAAGGGGGTCGCACTCAAGTCTGTCACCGCCTTCTTCACTTGGCTACGAGAGGCTGAGGACGAGTCTGACAACAGCTAAGCCCCACTCTCAAACCAGAGAGGACTGTGGGTAATGATTCAGAGGAGGGTCTGAATCTGCAAAAATCCTTCTGCTTAAACAGAAAAAAGCAAGAAAAAAATTCTTCAACTGGGAGAGATTGTATTATGGATCGCACGTTCGATCATGTTTTTTTTTTTTTTTCTTTTTACTTTGCATTTTCTTGTCCTATGTGCAACCGAATGTCTTTTTTTTTTTTAGATCTAAAAACAGGATTTATTAGAGTGTTAATGTGAGAATGCTGAAGAGCGCTACGCACCGTTGGAGAAGATGCCGTTTTTGTTTTTTGTTTTTTATGATTCAGAATGGCTCCTCTTCATCGTGCAACACTATCAAGACACTTTGCTTAAGAGAGATATAGACTTTAAAAGCAGTTTCTTCTATATTTTTGATGACTTCTTCCTTGTATCATGTGGACAGGACTGTTCTATGATCTATGGTCTACACAACACATTGATGTAGTCCGTTTGCTCAGCTTTTGTCTCTGGAGTTGAATGAGTGGAGTGTGTGTTTTTTTTTAATAAAACACAAAAAACTACAAAGATAAGTGAATGCGACCTAGAGTTGTCAAACCACATTTCGGACTTGTAACAGTTGTGGTCTCCTGAGAATTTCACTAAAGACTTAATTTGGGGCGATGTTGAACTTTCATGACCGTTTTGCTGCTGGAGGGCGCACCCTCCCTGTCGCCTCATGTACTACTCCCAAACCATCCCACAATGCATCCCTTTGTGCTCAAAAGCTGATCCTGTATGGATTTTGACACCTTCCCTACCTGCAAAACCTGATGATGGATTTGTATTTTTTTTTAATATGTGACTTATAAAATATATAATTATCAAAAAAGGACAAAAAAAGAGAAAACTACAGTACGAATCCTAAGGCCTTTTCTGCTTCCAATCAGTGGAGATGCATTCAAGGAGCGTCTGTAAATATGCGATACATTGCTTTTTTCAAATGCTGATGTTATGTGCCCCTCGAAACGCTTTGTATTTATGTCCTCTCTGCGCAGAAGGTGCTTATAACCCAACCCAAGTCATTGATTACACAGTTTAAAAGAAAATGACAAATCTGTAAATACTTTTTTGCTTTACTTTATTAAAAAAAGATATTTAATTAAAGAAATTAATGCCTCTTTTCACATCCGAAACTGGAAGAGATAAATAAATAAATAAACATTGTTGCAAATAAATAAATAGTGGTCCACTATTGTGCTTTTGTACTGATACCGGAAAAGTATCTGTCCACTACTACTGCTATAGCTACTACAGCTACTACTAGTGCTGGTGCTGGTATGGTAATGTATTTTTTATTTTATTTTTTATTTATAAAGGGACAGTGTTCAATAAACAGTGACCAAAAGGAAAGATGCATTCTGCCAGGTTATAGCAGAAAATGCTCGTTTCCACCGGCAGTCCCTGAGCAGATTGATGTAATGATTATTGCTACTGCTGCTGCCACTACTACTACTACTACCACCACTAGTTCTACTACTAGTAATACTACTACTACTGCTACGGCTACTACTGCTGATGCTACTACTGCTCCTGCTACTACTGCTGTTGCTACTGATATTGCTGTTGCTACCACTACTTCTACTATTACTGCTGCTACTACTGCTGCTAGTACTATCTACAAACTACTACTACCACTTTTTCACATTCTAATAAGGTACCAAGATGTGTTGGGTGGTGTTGTACTATTGTTAATGTATTTTCATTTGTTTGGTAATCCTATCAGTTTTTCCGTTTTTGTGTCAGATGCTCTTCCTAAAGCCCTGCCCCTCCATTTATCAGGGAATGGGACCAACACAAACTATTCCAACTACACAGTGATTATTGTTATCCATTCCTAATAGCGTCTAAAGTGGCAGACTGGTTAACACTAAACTGATTCATAGTAAAAGAAAAATTTCAATTGCGTCAGCTGAACAAAGTTTTTTAGAGTGAAGATGTTTAGCTGCCCTTCCAAGCCACTTCTTCAGTTCAGCTGGTCAGAGTGCTGGTACTCAACAGTACTGTAATTAGTATTCTAATACTGCTTGACATTCTGAGATTGGTACATTATTTTAAAATTAACTCCTCACTATTCGCTCATTCATACACTTTTTTTTAACCAACTGTCCTAACACTAATCTCTGTCCTGGGATGACGGTAGAAAGCCACAAGAAGTCAATTATAACACAGGTGCGTAGGACATTTACAATTGTATTATTAACTCATACTAACTTTTTTTTGTATATTGGCATTTCTTAATTTTTAAACAGTGAAACCATGTCAATTTGATGTGCTATACCTTTATTGCACATACAACAACAGTTACTATAATGGTAGGTCCAGAGGACTAACACAAAGAAATGTGATAAAAAATTTTTCATGTGTAAAAAAAAAAAAAAAAAAAGTTCAAATGGTTACCTACAATATGTTATGCCATTGTTCAAAATTAACAAAAATATATCTCACTCCACTTGATTTTCAATTTTTTTAGTAAACCTGGTTTGCAAGGGAGTTTTAACTGAATCAACATTTGTCAAGTATTTCTATCTAGTCCCACTGTACTGTTTACATGGCTTAAGGATCTCTTAAAACTAAATAAAAAATCCCTTTTTTACCACAGATTTGACAATGTTCCTGATATTCTAATTTATTCACATTATTATTTACATCTATAACAACAACTATAACACCAATAAGTACTTCATTTCACCAAAACACAACCCAAAAGTCCCCATACTATTAGTACAAAGTTTGTATCTGTCCTTTTTACTCCACTAAATTCTATGCTATTGTCTCGCTGCGCCCTCTGCTGTTCAGATGTGACATGGCATCGCTTCATGTTACCCGCCCCATCCCAAATAAGGACCTCCACCCGGGGAACAGCATGAAGAAGTGTAGCCCACCCAAAGGGGCTGGGACACAGTCCTGGCACCCATTCAGAAACATTAAAAGGTTGATCTCCAATTTGCAACTTTGTCTTGTGGCGATTGTGGTCATGACTTTGGTGGAGGTTTGGGTTTTCTTCTGATAATGGAGGCCTATGGTAAAGAGTGGCTATGCCTTCACCGCTATGTAACTGAATGAAGGCTAATCCAGAGCGCCCCCTGTCGAAAATAGCCAGTGATGTGCTCCACTTGGATTCTGAGCAGACGGAGGAATTGCAGGAAGACTGGATACGTGTGATGGAGCAGGTAGGGGGCATTATGTCAGGGTCCTAACGAGAAAAAAAATCCATTCAAGCTGTGTTGTTTTAAATTGGTTTTGACGGGTACATTGCCAAAGATGATATGCCACTAGCTGAATTAATTGAGTTGACATTTTGACTAGTAGATTTTATGGTATATGCTGAAAAACAATCTTAACATCACATTTTATAATTAATTTCTTTTTCTTTAGCATTTAGCATTGCCCAAGTCAACTAGTCTTGGCACAATAGTTACCACCTTTACTCTTACGTATTAATCAGTATGTTTTCTTCGCACTAGTGAGGGAATTTGCATTAATTTGAGAGTAGTAATAGTATTAGACTAATGACATTTGTGTTGTAGATGGTTCAATAGGCCTAAACACACATTATAGACACTACAACTAGCTACTGTAGTGTTTCATTGCACTATTTATATGGCTAACTGCTAACCTCATTATGTTTCATGATTCACTCAGAAAAGGGATTATTGTGATTCTTCTGCTTTATGGTAGTGGTGAAGTGGTATAAATTCATTTCAATATTATTGCATATCGTTATTTCCAGAATCAATATATCACACTTTTCAACAATCACTTTTTACCACAATGTATTTCTTATTCTTTATTCTACCTGCTACTACTTATATACAAAAAGTGCAGTTTGAAAGAGTTTAAAACACCCAAAGTTGGTTCACATTTTCAGTTTTAGCCATGTCTGAATGCGTAACTTACTGGTGGAACCACAGTGAGGTAGGCCACAGCATAGTTGGAATCCGCAGAGCTCAGGTCCCGTACAGAGAGGCTGAGAGTGACTGTAGCTCCGGGTAGGGCAGAAGAAGGCACCAAGAGGTCCACCTGCCCACTGCCCACTGAATGTTCACCAACATGGAACCTTCAGGTAAAATCCTTTGTCATTTTCCTGAACATACAAGGGCTAAAAGAAAATTGCATAGGTCTAAACTTGGCCAAACGCTAAATAAACTAAATAAAAATACATCATTCCTACACTAGTTCTAAATAAAGGTGTGCTATGTCACTTTTTTGGTGAAGGGTCCACAAGCTTGTCTCCATGGAAATGAGACATGAAAATTACTTTGCCTAAATGTTCCACTGTAAGGCATTACACATATGAAGACAAGCAGCTAATGCTACCAGACCAAGTTAGAAGTCAGATCTGTGGAGAGGCGACCCCGCGCACAACCAGGTGTTTTGAGAAATAAAAAAAATTTAAAAAAAAACAACACACAGGCAAAGCAATAGCATCTCCGTGGAGACATACACTCCACCCTAAAAGTTACATAGTGCATCTTTAACCTATCTTTTACCTGGTGGGTGAAATAGGCTTTAGATTAACGCTAAAACTGCAGAGGATATCCAGTATATACAACACTTTGAGAAACCTTTTCTTATTGAAGTTTTCACATCTGTTTGAGTATACCTGTGTGGGCCCCTGTTTTGCAGATAGCCACAATCATCATCAGCTATTAAACCGAAGAGCCGTGCCGGGCCGTGGTTTAGAAGGTCAAAGGTCACCGTAGTGCTATGTCCCGGTACGAGGTGAGAAGCAGAGGACACCTAAAGTGAGGCAAGACAAGCACTCATTACAATGAAAAAATGTGCTTCTTAACAACTGTGAGATTATAGACGTTTTGACCTGCTTTATGGTTAATGCATCTGTATTTTTTAGGTCCGAGCCTGGGATAAGGTCCCGGCGAGGGACTCATTAAAACAGCGTCTGCAGCCCGGAAATAGCAAAAATCAAGTAGTAAACACGCCCCCACGCGGCAGTGAGTGGTATCAAAAATTAGAACTCAACGAGCGCTAATTGTCACCAAAGACCCCAAGAAAAAAATAATGAAAGACAACTCGGTAGCGTCGTAATTTTACGAGAATAAAGTCATAGTACAACGAGAATAATGTCGTAAAATTACGAGAATAACGTCGTAATTTTATGAGAATACAGGCTCCTGTGCGTGAATGAGTAGACTAGAGCGTTACGCGTTATGGAGAGGAAGAGGAACTGTCTGAAGTGGTTGGCTGCAGGGGAATCGGTGGTCACACCATAGAGCTATCCAGAGAGGATTTGTTGTTTCTCAAGATCTATCTATCTATATACCAAAGCTGTGTCCCACCAAAGTGGGGTAGCCTAAACAGAGTACACATTAGTGATGGGTAAATGATACCTCAGTGTGTGTATCACACTTTTCCCTTGTGTGTCGAGACTGTATCACGCTGTGTTGGTAAGTGTATGGGCTCCATCTAGTGGTTTAAAAAATGTACTGCAGCTAAAAGAAGAAACGCATTGTAATGAGTTTGCATAACTAAGTGCAAGATACAGTATAGCCCAGAAATGAGTACACCCCCTTGTAAGATTCAGATAAATCATATTGTTTCATAGAAAAAATATGAATTAGGTCTGTTCACACACTGACACGTTTATTAAGGATACACTTGACAAATCTAGAATCAATTTTGGTTCAAATTATGTTAACATAAATTTTTATAAATTTAATTACCAGACATAAGTGATTCAAAAATGAGTACACCCTGTGATATATGTATGTCATTTTACTTAATATGCACAATGTACTAGTACTTGGTGTGTCCACCATTGTTCTCAAACACAGCTCTGACTCTTCTCGGCATAGATTCAACTAAATTGGCACATATTGTTCTGTTAATTTCACTCCACTGCTGTTGAATGACCGTTTTCAGTGCATTGATGTTTTTGTGGTCTGCTGGCCTCTCTGGGGTGTTTCGTTTGAGAACACCCCAGAGATGCTCGATTGGATTCAAGTCTGGAGACATGCTAGGCCAATCAAGTACAGTCACCCTTTTTTGGTGTAGGAACTCAGTTGTGGCCCGAGCAGAATGCTTGGGGTCATTGTCATGTTGAAAAAGTGATCTTTGCCCAAGGATAGCAGAGAAGGCAGCATGTGTTCCTCCAAAATTTCACAGTATTTTGCAGCACTCATAATTCCATCAATAAAGCAAAGTTTTCCGACCCCTTTGGAACTCATGCATCCCCAAACAAGCACACTCCCACCACCATGCTTCACTGGGCACCATGCACTTTTCATCATAGTCCTCTCCCTGTCGACGCCAAACCCTTTGGATGCCATCAGACCCAAAAAAATGAATTTTCGTCTCATCAGACCATCGAATAGAGTCCCAAAACTTCAAATCTTTGTCCAAATGTTTCTCTGCAAAAGCCATGCGGTCTCTTTTATGCTTTGGCTTCAGCAGTGGTTTCCTGAGACCTGAGAGGTCGACAACCAACAAGACCTTGTCTGTTCAACCTGCATTTTTACGGTACTTTTGGAAATCTTTATGCCAGTTTGTTGCTCAATGGTGCTGGCCATTTCTGAAGCACTTGCCTTGCGTTTTTTCTCCAGAACTCGGACCATATGACGCTCATCACGAGGGGAGAGTTTCGGCATTCGCCCAGGACGCTTCACCTTCTTGATTATATTTCCAGTATTTTTAAAGCTCTGGATCACCTTAGCCACTGTATTTTTGCTGACAAGCAATGATGAACTGATTTTCTTGTACCCAAGACCTTTTCTGTGCAGCACACAATCCTTTTCCACATATCTGGAGAAAGTTCTTTGCCATGCTGTGCCATTTTCAAGGTGTAAAAGCAAAGTGGTTCAAAAGGAATTGAAAATGCTCTATTTATGCAACTAAGCTGATCCAGATTTATCTCCAAACATTAAACAATCACCCAAATGTCTGTTGCAGCATTTACAATAAACCATCCTGAATTTTAATCAGTTTGTAAGAAAGGTGTACTCATTTTTGAAAACATAACCATACATGAAATCCAGGATTAGAACCAAACATTGGGCTGATATATTGATGTCCCCCATCAAAAACAATCTGTATTAGGGAGGATTAAGTGCTTTAAAAAGTATTTCTATTTACTTGCCAAATTGGCCAAACAAATCAAAAATATTCAACATTTTATAGGGGGTGTACTCATTTCTGGGCTATACTGTATTACTTTTTCCACGTGAACATAACAATTGGGTCTATGTTCAATAATCTCTATATGAAATTAGAGTGAATATTCCTGTGATAATTAATCGTGTGTGTCATATGAGTGCTTGAGGACTTTAAACATTTTTATTAGGAAAAATACATTTTTGAAGCATGTTTGGGCTCAAACGATTTCTCCTCTTGGAAACAATTTCTCCAGGTTCAGAGAAAATTGGCAATCTTTTATTGTAATTACAATGCATCGATTTAGGGCCTCTTTTCTAGAAGCTTGAAGTAAAAAGGAAAGGTGTTTGATTTAGATTATTATTAGCCTCCATAATAATTAGTGACTAATTACAAAATACTAATCCACCAGTGTGCATTCCTGGTGTATTTGGTTCTCTTTCATGGCGAGCTCTATGATGCCGTAGCATTGATAATGGCCGTGTCCCAATTCGCCACATGCACAGTTCGATGTACAGTCGAAGTGCGGGTCGCAAAGTATGGTTCGAAACTTCCGGCCGAGAATGGTAGTTCTCAGTGTAGCCGCCATCTTGTCGAAATGGGACAGCCCTACACCACAGACCGCACTTCCACCGCTGTCTTTGCGCGTATGTTACGTACGTGACGTACGTTATTTTTTTAATGATTTATTATTTAATAGAAGAAGAGTCAAAGTGTCGTTTGTCGCGGCGTTTTATTTCTGTTTAGATTGAATGAAGTGAGGAATTAATATTTCTCTTTGAATATCAATTGGCAAATATGAGGTTCGAAGTGATTTTTTTCCCACTTGTAGTTACTAAATAACTTTAACAATATAAACCTTGTTAAAACGTAATGACATTCATACATTCATGGTCTATAAACCAGAGAACACTGATTAGTTGTACATAAAGTGGTATATTACAGTTCAACGATTCGGTATTTGTGTAGGTTTAATTTGATCCGTGGCTAAACCACTTTAAAACCAGTAGAGGGCGTTGTTGTCCTTCTATGCCTGGCAAGTTCATTTTATTTTATTATTGTGAGGTATTTTCTAGCAGTGGAGCGCTACATTAAACTGATATCTTGATTTACTACACACACACCACCCACCCCACACACACACACACACACACACACACACACACACACACACACACACACACACACACACACACACACACACACACACACACACACACACTCTGGGAGACCTTATAAAATCTGTCACATACACATCTCAGGACTCTTCTATCCTTTCCTGAGAATCCGTTGTTTCATTGTTCACTTTACCTGTGTGGATCTCATTAAATCTTCTGACTTTATGTTCTTTATTCTGACTCTTACACCAGAAACAAACTTTCTTACATTATTCTTATTATTGCAATATTTTTAATGACAATAATTCATGATTATGATTATTATGATGATGATGATGATTATTATTATTATTATTATTATTATTATTATTATTATTATTATTATTATTGTTGTTTTTGGGAATATCAGCACATTTCTTTATTCAGTGTCACTTCTTTTGTTTCCTCAAACCAACCCAGAAGAAGGTTCTGTAAAATAAACCTGAGTGTGTCAGAGCTGCTCAGGTTTAATCCTCAAACACACTGTACAGATCTTTATTCAGATTTAACAGTTTCATGTCGCTCTGTTGTCGGTGACATAAACCAGTACGAACATTTGACAACGTGTATTGCGTAGGGGACTCTGTTTTCTTCTATTTTTTTGCGTAGGCGCGGTGCATGATGGGATATAGCAGTGCGTGAAGTCTACATGGATGGACGCTTTGGTTACGTCTGATCTCCATGGAAACGCTGGAAACGCAGGGCACATTTTGTCCTTCGCACTCGTCACGCGGCCGTAGGGTGCGTTGAAATGGGACAGCCCTTGTCGTGCCGGAAATGACATAACGCTCCACACTAGAAGGGTGATTTTAAGGGCATTTTGACGAATTGGGACATGGCCAATGTGTTCCGGGTTGCATAGGACAACTCCGTTGAGCATTGACGACATTTCACCTGTGGGTCATAAAAATATATATAAAATACTTTGTCTATTGTGGAAACGGGAATGGAATACAAATGACCTTATCAGGTGTTATGAGATCAAAATGATCCCACACGGAAATAACTTTCTCTTTCTTGGATGTTCATGTTCTAAAGTAGCCTATGGTGTGCCACAGGGTTCTGTACTGGGTCCAATCCTGTTCACACTCTATATGTTGCCGTTAGGTAATCATCAGAAAAAACATGGCATTAACTTCCACTGCTATGCTGATGACACACAGCTGTACTTGTCAATGAAACCAGATCAGTCTGATCGAGTGGGCAGACTTAGTGCCTGTGTGAAGGACATAAAAACCTGGATGACACTTAATTATCTGCTTCTTAACCCAGAAAAAAAACAGAGGTCATTACTCTAGGCCCCAAAAGCCTGCGAGACTCTCTGTTTGACCAGAAAGTCACTTTGGACAGTGTCAGTATTGCCTCCAGTTCTACTGTAAGGAACCTTGGAGTCTTGTTTGACCAAGAGCTCTCGTTCAAACCACATATAAACCAATCCTGTAGAACAGCTTTCTTTCACCTGCGTAATATTGCCAAAATCAGAAAAATCTTGTCTAAAAGTGACGCTGAAAAACTTATCCATGCATTTGTTACATCAAGGCTAGATTACTGTAACTCCTTACTAGTCGCTTGCCCTAAAAGCTCTATAAAAAGCTTTCAGCTAGTTCAAAATGCAGCAGCCAGGCTCCTAACAGGAACTAAGAGAAGAGAGCACATCACCCCAGTGCTGGAGTCCCTTCACTGGCTTCCTGTCGAGTTCAGAATCAAATTCAAAGTTCTCCTCCTGACATATAAAGCCATAAAGGGCATGGCCCTGTTGTATCTGCAAGATGCTATAGTACCATACCATACCACCCAAACAGAGCACTCCGCTCTCCCAAAATGCTGGACTATTGGTGGTTCCTAGAGTGACTAAAAGCACAGTAGGAGGGAGAGCTTTTCACTTACCAAGCTCCTGTGCTATGGAATCAGCTTCCTTTCTATGTTAAAGAGGCCCCCACAGTCTCTACATTTAAGACCAGGCTTAAAACGTATCTCTTTGAAATAGCTTATGGTCAGGCTAGCTAGGACCAGAAATAAACCCTGTAGTTTTTAGTTAGGCTGCCTAGGGATAGCCATGCTGGGGGAAGTATGGTAACCTGAGCACTATCCTCTTTTTCCTCTTGTTATCCCTATCAACTTCATTTACTATTCAGTCTGTTCATTGCTATTCACATGTTGTCCGCTGTCCCACTCCCCTCTGGGGAGTGTAACTGTTTCAGATGCCTGGCCGCTGACCGCCTCCTGATCGTCCGTGATGATGGCTGGACCCTAGATGCCCTCCTGACCGTCCGGTGATGGCTGGACCCTAGATCGCCCCTGATCGTCCGGTGATGGCTGGACCCTAGATGCCCTCCTGACCGTCCGGTGATGGCTGGACCCTAGATCCCCTCCTGATCGTCCGGTGATGGCCGAACTCTAGATCGCCTTGCCTGAATGGACTCTGGCCCTACAGACTTGAACTGGATGCGCCTTAGTTCTGGACACATCTATAGCCTGTCCGTCCATGGGAGTGGATCTCTCCTTCACTGTGGTTCTCCTCGAGGTTTCTCCTTTTCCCAATGGGTTTTTGGAGTTTTTCCTTGCCGAGAAGGAGGGTCTAAGGACAGGGGATGTTCTGGAACAATTTGCTTGTCTGTTTCTAATTTGCTTGTCTGTTTCTGTTTCACTGTTGATTTTCTAATTCTGTTGGTTAATCAACTCTCATGTTCAGCCCCAAGAGGCGACTGCTGTCGTGATTTTGGGCTCTACAAAAATAAATTGAATTGAATTGGAGGGTCCATAGTGACGAACGGTGTCGTAGCAACAAGCAGCTCGATCTGTGCTGGATCCTGATGTAGAACTGGCGCCTCAACGACATGTGACACATTGTGACGCAATACGATAGTCACTGTGTCGGTCACGTGACTTTTCTTAAAGCGATACGCCTAGTGACACAGCTTGGCTGAGGCATCGCTTTCAGCGCATGATATGTGTATCGGTGCCTCGGCTCATTTAGACCATCACTAGCACACACTCCCGTTCCCCTCCCTCCTTCCCCTCCCCAAACCCTCCCTCTTCGCGTTTAAGGACTGATCTAACCCACACCACACTGCACCAGGGTCAGCTGCACAGCCCCAGTGTGGGCACTTCCACAGCAGGGCTTCAGCCGAAGCTGGTTTCCCCTGCCTCTTCATACCAAGACCAGTCCTCTACCACACCCATCCTTTCATTCATACACAAATCTCTCTCATTCATCCCTGTCCTGAGCAGCCTCTCTCCTGAAGGTAGGGTACATCATTGCTCATAATGCCCTCCTGACCGTCTGGTGATGGCTGGACCCTAGATGCCCTCCTGACCGTCCGGTGATGGCTGGACCCTAGATCGCCTCCTGATCGTCCAGTGATGGCCGAACTCTAGATCGCCTTGCCCGAATGGACTCTGGCCCTACAGACTTGAACTGGATGCGCCTTAGTCCTGGACACATCTATAGCCTGTCCGTCCATGGGAGTGGATCTCTCCTTCACTGTGGTTCTCCTCGAGGTTTCTCCTTTTCCCAAAGGGTTTTTGGAGTTTTTCCTTGCCGAGAAGGAGGGTCTAAGGACAGGGGATGTTCTGGAACAATTTGCTTGTCTGTTTCTAATTTGCTTGTCTGTTTCTGTTTCACTGTTGATTTTCTAATTCTGTTGGTTAATCAACTCTCATGTTCAGCCCTAAGAGGCGACTGCTGTCGTGATTTTGGGCTCTACAAAAATAAATTGAATTGAATTGAATTAATAACAAAGATTAGATTAAAGGAGGTTTAGGACTTGCACGCAACATGGCACAAACACACTCCATTCTTGCCCTATCGCATAAAACTCTATCGCATAAAAACAGAATGTACTATGTAAGTAGATTGTGTAGCATAGCATGTTCTCTGTGATTAAGCTGTTACAGATAAATGCTGAGGTGACGCAAAAGGATGGGTGATGAGCGACAACTCCAAAATTGGTCACACCAGCGAGGCACCTGGAGGGTAGAAGAGTGCCGGAAGGAAGAAGATGTCCACACCCAGCTACTTGCATATTCATGATTTATGTATATTATGTGGCGCGCAGGGTAAGGCACTCAGATCAACACGGGAGCGCCCCTGAGATCTCCGTGCACGTACTAGGGACAGCACTGCGCCTGACTTGTACTAGAATTGTATGTATAGCGAATAAAACCTTGAGTGATTCTACTCTCCTGGTCTCCAGTGATTCTTATGATCAGATTAACCAACACGCCTACAATTTGGTGACCTCGACGCGATCTGATCTTGAGGTCCTGGGGACGGAGACCGAACCTCGAGGATAGGTCCAAGGCGACTGGACGCATTGTGACTTCCCGCCGGGGATAAACTAAAGAGGTAAGGAAGACCTTTCAAAACTTCCATATTGAGTACATTGATGAAATTGATGACGTCACCTGCTGTCTGGTGCCCCTTTGGTGAAATTTAGCAAACTGACCGTATTAAATCGCATTTCAGGGACAGAAGGGCTACAGGGTTAGAGTAGAGTAAATTACAGGTGTAAAATTGTTACGGGGTTAAAGTCCCCTGTGAGGGTTAAAGTCCCTCACGAAGAGAGGTTAACGGCCATATTCAGGTTAAAGTCCTGATAGTAAAACAGGTTAAAGTCCTGTAAACAGATTAAAGTCCTGTGACCCACCGTGGACTGGTGTAGTGGGCAGACGTGTCCCTACGTAGCTGGGTGCATACAGCGCTTCCCTGGGAGTCCCCCTGGGGGGTCCCTCAAAAATAATAAAGGTACGGGGTTCAAGTCCCCGGTGAGGGTTAAAGTCCCTCACGGAAAAAAGGTAAAGGCCGTGTTCAGGTTAAAGTCCTGATAGTAAAACAGGTTAAAGTCCTGTATAACAAAACAAAGTAATAAAAAAAAAAAAAAAACAGAAGTAAAACCAAGGAAAATATATACACAAAAACTTAAAAAATAAGCAAAAGAATAAAAACAAAAAACTATGGATGAAGAGTTTACAAGAGAGTGTGAAGAGTTTGGTGGATGTCCGCAACTACACGGTGGCAAGGACTTACTGGGTGGAGAATGGTTAAATATGTGGCAAAAAGTGGAGGAGCAAGTGCTCTCGGGCATTGAAAAAAAGAGAAGGCCAAAGGAAAAAGAAAGGTTTAATAAGGAATGGAGAGACCCAGGTGCCCAGGTGAGTATGCCGAAAAAGACATGAACACAGATCCATGCTGGAAAAATATGTGTAAGTTGTGGATAGGACGAGAGGAGAAAGCACACTCTGAGATGGAGCAGATCACAGAAGAGACACTAAAGGCAAATCTATTTCAGAAAAAGGCACTGAGTAGAAAAGAGGAAGCAGTTGAGGAGATAAGACGAGTGGCGCACAGCTGTGCTGTGGCATGCGTAGCACTCACCAAGGTAAGTAAACTCACACCTACACCTAAACCTGGCGCAAGTGACCAAAAAGCTGGACTGGACAGACGAAAACCAACTGAAATGACTAGTTCTGTATATCCTGCAATTCCTAGCGCACCATCACCTCCTCCTCCTTTCATATCCAGACCAGACACAGGTAATGGCCCCGGTAATGAAATTCTCAGGCAATATAAAAACTGAATTACAGAGTGAGGAAGACTTGTTAACATTAGCGGAGCATCACAAACGAGGTAAAGGAAAAGAGCTACATAGACATGGGTCACTATCTGACCTGACCTTGGGGGTAGGAGCAGCAGCGCTTCATGACTCACATATATCTATAGCCCAAAACACAGGAAAAGGTTAACAGAAAGAAGAAATTAAAAACATAACAGAACATTTATTAAGAGAATTACAAGCAAGTCAAGACAAGGTGAGGGCATTAGAAATAGAAAAGGTAGAATTAGACATTGACAATGCAGCGTTACAGGCAACACTGGATCAGACTCGAAGAGGGCTAGAAAAACAAAAGGAGCAGAGAGTCTCCTCTGATGTAGATAGTGTGAAGAGCCAACCCACATTAAAACCGTTTGAACTTTATGATTACAAAGATACTAAAACTAAACACAGTGACTCAGAGGACAGTGAGGAGGAACAAGAGACAGAGAAAGAAGTGACAGAAAGTGCAGGCATGACAAAATTACTACATAAAGCAGCTCAAAAAGGAAGAAAGAGAGGAGGTAAAAGCCGCATCCCAGAACAGTCTCCCATTCGGACACGGAGTAAGCTACAGAGTAAGACACAGAGTAAGTATCCAAGTAACTATCCATTGAGAGTAATGGCACAAGGCCAATTGGGTGGCTATGAACCATTCCAGTACAGTGCAATGGGTGGCAGGCTCCCGCCGCTGATTAAAGGAGGCTCTTCCTGGGTGAGTGAGTTTGTGAAACTAATGACAGGTCAACAGGCTGCTATGGGTGATGTAAGAGCTCTTCTCTCCGCGTCATGCTCACGACACGAACTGGTAACTATTGAACACACTGCAAACACAGATGGGGTAGGAGATGAGGCTGCCTTGGGACCACACGTAAAAGACTACTTTGACGCTATACGTGATGTATTTCCAGACCCACAGACGACAGCCCCCAGTGTTCCAAAATGGACTTCTGACCAGGACCCTGCTGAGTGGTATAGAAAAGCTATGACTGGCTGGCTTGACAAGACTAACAGACACCCATTTAGACGCAACATCACTAGTGGCATCTTTAAAGGTACTATACTGACTGACTTACCTGTACCTGTGAAAGTTGTACAAAAAGTTGAACAAAAACCCAGAATTGGCTATATGGGATGAAGACCGTTTTAAATTACATGTAGTGCATTTACTAAAATTACACAAAGAGAAATTAGACAAAGACGGAGACGAACTGAAAGACTTGTCTACTCAATTACTAAAATTACAATTAAAACAGGCTCGAGACACTGAAAACAACAAAAAAGAGAAAGAGAAAAAGAAAGCTGAAAAAACAGAAAAAACAGATGGTGGTTTATCAAGGGGGCAGGAGACAGGGGAGTGGACACAGGGGTGGCCGTAGGGGCTTTGGGAAACCTAGAGGTGGAAGGGGGCGCGGGTTTGGAGATGATTCGTGTTTCATTTGTGGCCAGAATGGACATTGGCACAGAGAGTGTCTACAAAACTCTGATAATCTGAACCAAGGTCACTTCCGGGCTCCAGGCCCAAGGGGAGGAGCTGGAGGAGGCCGCGTACGAGGATGAGGCAACGGGCCCCCACCAAAAGCAGCAAAAAGCAGGCCAGTATTATCAACACGAGGATGCTGGCGAGCAATATGAGGAAGAGTACTACTAGAGGTACCCAGGCGAGTCCGAACCTGGGCAGGGGCAGACCCCATGCTAAAACTCAAAGTGGCAGGCAGACTTGTTAACATGCTCGTTGATACTGGAGCTACTATGTCATCGATAAATCAGCCTGAGCCACGCTCTCTTGTTTCACAGAGAACTGTGTTCACTAGTGGGATTCGCTGGGACACCACAAAATATGCTGCTCAATAAACCCGTGAAAACTGAACTTGCAAAACAAACTGTCTACCATTCTTTTGTTGTGGCACCACAAACATTCTCATTGTTGGGGAGAGATTTACTAATGAAAATGAATGCAGAAATTTTATGCACAAAGGAGGGACTAACAGTGACTTTTCCTGGTGGCTATGTTAAAAACTGTTTTGTTTCAGGAGGCAATGGACAATACCTGATGGGAGGAACTAGTCCACCTGAACCTTCTGCAGACATTTATTGGACCAGATTACATTGTCCTAATTCTCTTACTTCCTGGTGGCAAACCTGGAAGCCCTGGGTGGAACAATTAGCTCCTTACTCCACTCACTGTACTGTGTTCTATGACAGGGAAGGTGATTTGGTGTATAGAGAGGAATTTGATGCTCAAATTAATCAGAGATTGGACTTTTGTCATTACTAAATTATTCATAGCCCAAGAAGGTGTGGCCGCATCATGTGACCTCACCCCCAGCCAGTTGTTGTGGTACAGGTCACCTGACGCGGTCCCACATGTGTCTCTTGCACTGTCTCACAGGCACCAAGCCAAAGACTTAGGTCCTATGGTCAAGCGCTTATTGAGCCTTAATGATTGGAAACCCACTGAGAACGCAAAGGTGTTATTTTCTCAGTCTCAGAATGCTTTTCAAATAACACCTGACTCTCTTCTCACTGTTACAGGACTGTGTGAAAGGTGTGCAATATCTCGTGATCATGGACGTGAGATGGAAGACCATGAAATGACTGACATTGAACTAAAAAAGGTCCCTGACTCTGTTTGGTCACAAGGCCCTCATGATGTAGGACATTGCTCCACAACACCAGGTGTGACATTTAAATATGATCACAAGACACATGTTTATATTCCACAATATAGACACAAATCTCAAGCAGCCGCAGAATTGATGACACTCTCACAGGCTTGTGGGAGGCAGGAGTATTGGAGGTGTCTGATTCTTCCTATAACACCCCTCTACTTCCTGTGCCAAAGAAAGAACCTGGCAAATTCAGAGCAGCTCATGATCTTAGAGCTATCAATAACATTGTATTGGACCCATGTCCTCCAGTACCTGACCCATACAGAATGCTTCAAAACCTAACACCACGTCGCCAGTGGTTTACAGTGATTGATTTGGCTAATGCTTTCTTTTGCCTACCTCTGCATCCAGAGGTGAGACACCTGTTTGCGTTTACACACAAAGGATGTAAACTGCAATACACAAGACTGCCACAAGGCTTCAAATTAAGTCCAGGAATTTTTAATCAATGTCTAAAAGTTGTGTTGTCACAGGTCACTCTCCCAGCTGGTGTAGTTGTTATGCAATACGTTGATGATATTCTCATTGCTGCCCCAACTCCAGAGCTGTGCCTAGAGGCCACTGTTCTGATACTAAAATGCATAGAACAAAATGGACTCAAGGCCTCCAGAAAGAAACTACAATGTTGCAGAAAAAGAGTTGAGTTTTTGGGTAGGGTTATCAAAGGGCAAGGTAGTCAGATGTCCCCTAAACACCAACAAGACATTTTACAACACCCAAAACCAGTGACAGTGAAACACATGCTCACATTCCTAGGCCTCTGTGGCTACAGTAGGTCTTTGTACCTGACTACACACTGACCACCCCATCACTAAGAGCAATGATGTACCCTTCCTTCATTTGTGTGCTCATTGGTTTCTCTTATTTACACGCCTACACTCCCTTGCACCACAGTCATCCCTCTTGCATTCAACGCTCTAAACTTTCATTCGTACTACACCCACGCACATTCAAGGACCCAATCTTTAGGGTTTGGGGAGACAACCTCCCCTTCCCAACGCTGCCCTGTCTGTTTCTAGGAAACAGTTACAGGGGAGAGGATTCCCAGTCCTCTCGCCCTGTCCCTTTTAGTCGCCATTTACGACACACAGGGAATACGGTGGTAGTATTCTTTAGTCTGGCTGCTGTGAGCATCCAGACTGCCCCCCTAACCACAAGTTCCTCAAGAATTGATCGAATTTTACTGAAAATGTTAGATCCAAATGGGTAGAGACAGTACAGCGTAAGGGCCAAAAGCACTGTGGCATTTGGAGTCATATGATAAACTGAAGCTGTGTGACATTTGCATAAATGGCTGTACTGATGCTTCAGTCTCACATTATGTGGATGGAGGCACGTTACCAACAGCGATCCGACAGTAAATGCGAATTACTGTATCCACTCAGTGACTCGCGTTGGAGGCAAAGACTCTGGGCGGATCCAGGTTGATACGACCCAAACATATTAAAGAGGACGCAGGAGTCAAACGGGATATGAAAAGTTAAATAGTTTATTTTAAATACATTTTACTTTACTTTAAAATGCCCAAAACCCCCTCCCGTACCTCAAAACAAACTAGCAACAGAAAGGTGGACCTGATGAGTCAAACATTACAAAAGGATGCTACCGGGACAACCCCGTACAGGGCCTGTGCTGACATCACTTCATCTTTTGCTATGGATCAGACCTGGAGGACTGAGGGTTTACACAGATGACATCACTAACCTAAAACCAAAACCATCCCCAAACTAACCTGATCAAACAAAAGGCGAAAACAGGACAGCAGGTCCCACCAGGTCAAATCTAACTGCAGCAGTCAGAGCCGAGGAGCGCACAACGAGGCGCGCGCGCCCCAGGTGTGGCAGACGAGGTGGTGCGCAGTGAGCACGAGCAAGAGCAAGCACGCAAGAGAGTGCGCCATGGACAGGCAACCTATTTATACAGCGACCAACCACGTCCCAAAACAAGCATAAATATAGAATACACATAAGATAATGGGGCAAAGGGGGTGCCAGCACAGGTACAGAAAATTCACACGCCCGCGACACATTTGCTGGAGATCAAAGCTTTATCTATGGA
The DNA here is from genome assembly GCA_019594935.1 of Periophthalmus modestus. NCBI lineage: Eukaryota > Metazoa > Chordata > Actinopteri > Gobiiformes > Gobiidae > Periophthalmus > Periophthalmus modestus. Next base: position 70,613 of record JAIEZT010000152.1, on the reverse strand, counting down.
TACAGCACTGCCAATCAACGAATACAGTCTTGGTGGGGAGTCCTGCATAAATAATACATTCAAATTTGGATGGACATCTTTCAAACTCTTACAACAACAAATCCTCTCTGGATAGTTCTACGGTGTAACCGATCCCCCTGCAGCCGACCATTTCTGCCAGTTTGTCTTCCACAAAAGTCGCAGTTTCTTCCAAATCCGTGTGGTTCCTCTGACAAAACAAACTCAAACGTTTGCAGTGTCACTTCAAAGTACTTAGTCTGATGATATTGTGGTGATGGTGGGCTAAAAGACACAGTATTTCATTGTGCGTAAACCCCAGTTGAAAGTCCAAACTCTCCATAACGCACTCGTCTCATCCACGCACAGGAGCCTATATTCTGATATAATTACGACTGTATTCTCGTAATATTACGACTTTATTCTCATCATTTTACGACTTTATTCTTGTTGTACTATGACTTTATTCTCGGAAAATTACGATTTTAATGTCGAAATGCTACGACTTTATTCTTGTTGCGCCCGTAGAATTTATTTTTTGTAAGTGGCACTTACATATACTACAACCGCGTTTTACTTCCACCTAAAAAAAATTAATTCTGCGGGCGCTATGAGAATAAAGTCGTAGCATTTCGACATTAAAGTCATAATTTTACGAGAATAAAGTCGTAGTCAGAAAAAGTCATAATTTTACGAGAATAAACTCAAAGTACAGCGAGAATAATGCCGTAAAATTACGAGAATAAAGTCGAAGCCAGAAAAAAGTCGTAATATTACGAGAAAAAAGTCGTAATTTTATTAGAATAACGTCGTAATTTTATGAGAATATAGGGTCCTGTGCGTGAATGAGACTAGTTATGGAGAGGAGGAGGAACTGTCTGAAGTAATCGGCTGCAGGGGGATATCCAGAGAGAATTCGTTGTTGTTTGTTCCTTAAGAGTTTGAAAGATGTCCATCCAAAATTGAATGCATTGTTTATGCAGGACTCCCCACCAAGACTCTATTCATTGATTGGCGGTGCTGCATCCATAGATGAAGCTTTGTTCTCTGCGCAAGAACCGTTGCATGTCGCGGGCGTGTGAATTTTCTGTACCTGTGTTACGTGCTGACGCCCCTTTGCCCCATTATCTTATGTGTAGTCTGTATTTATGCTTGTTTTGAGGCATGGCCGGTCGCTGTATGAATAGGTTGTTTATCCACGGCACGCTCTATTCTAATAAAATTACGACTTTTTTCGCGTAATATTACGACTTTATTCTCGTTGTACTATGACTTTATTCTCATAAAATTAAGACTTTTTTCTGGCTTCAACTTTATTCTCGTAATATTACGTCTTTATTCTTGTAATTTTACGACATTATTCTCGTTGTACTATGAGTTTATTCTTGTAAAATTACGACTTTTTCTGACTACGACTTTATTCTCGTAAAATTACGACTTTAATGTTGAAATGCTACGACTTTATTCTCGTAGTGCCCGCAGAATTATTATTTTTTTTAGGTGGCAGTAAAACGGCGTCGTAGGAGAGAGAAATGTGTGTGCGTGTGCGTGTCTGTTATGGCGTTAACAAGGGTAAGGTTAATAAATAAATGGCCCTAAGTGAAAATGAGTTTCTAAATATACTTAGACGATGATGAATTAAATCAGACTGTTAGTTATAATGTAAATGAACTCTGTAAAAACGTGGAACATATAAACTTAAAGACAAATAAAACTCTGAATTATAAAACTAATGAATTTGGAAATTATATAGATCCGGATGGTCACTTTTTTCCTGATGATGTAATTAATAATTGTAGATATTATACTGGTGAACAATTTAAACGTTTAAATACGAATGGTACCTTCACAGTAATACACTTTAATAGTAGAAGCTTAAACAAAAACTACAACAATATTAAGGAGTACCTTAGATAATTTTAAAAATTCAGTGTTATAGCTGTGTCTGAGACCTGCATCACAAAAAACTAAACATCATAAAATGACCAGGCTCCGAACACCTGAAGGAATTGCTGTTTTAAAAGCAGACTTAAATGCACAGACATGGGATGAGGTTTATGCTTCTGCAGACCTCAACATTGCTTTTGATGCATTTTTGTCTACTTTCACTACAGTCTATGAAAAGCATTGTCCCCTCAGATGTGTAACTAAATACAAAAACAGACTAAATAGTCCTTGGATTACGAATGGAATTGAAAATGCATGCAAAAAGAAAAATAAATTGTATAGATTTGATCTACAACACAGAACTAAAGAAGCAGAACCCACATACAAGACATATAAAAACAAGCAGATAAACATAATTAGATTGAATGAGAAATATTATTATCAAACATTATTAAAACAGCAAAGAAATAATATTCAAGGGATTTGGAAAATATTAAACAGTATAATTAAAGAAGGAAAGAAAAGACACACATTCCCAGATTATTTTATGAAGGATAATAATGTTATTGTAAATGGCTCAAGCGATATGACAAATGCATTTAATGACTTCTTTATAAATGTTGGACCTACTACCTATTAGCAAACAACACAGCAGAATCAACAAAGTCAGATGGATTAGCTGTAAAATATATACAGCAAAATCCAAATTCATTATTTATAAGTGACACAGATGAAAATTTAATTATTGGAATTGTTAATTAAAAAAAAAAAAAAAAAGGTCAACTGATTGTTTTTATATTGATATGGATTTGGTAAAGACATCATTAACTGCATTGCCACACCGTTTACATATATCTGCAATCAATCATTTTTAACAGGCACTTTTCCAAACAAATTGAAAATAGCCAAAGTAATTCCCATCTTCAAAAGTGGTGATAGACATCAGTTTACCAACTACAGACCTATATCTCTTCTGCCAAAATTTTCCAAAATTTGAGAAAAAACTTTCAAGATTGGATAATTTTATTGATAAGTATCATTTATGGTGATAATCAATATGGCTTTAGGCCAAAAAGGGTCTACTCCAATGGCTACCATGGACTTGTGGAGAAGATATCTACAGCAATAGACAATAAAGAATACACTGTAGGTATATTTATAGATCTTAGCCTTTGGCACCATTGATCATACACTACTGTTTTTTTAAAATGAAAAAAATATGGCATCAGAGGTATTGCTCTCAGTTGGGCTGGAAAGCTATCTTCTGAATAGACCTCAGCATGTACATCTAAATGATAAAAATTCTGCTGAAAAAATGGTGTTCCGCAGGGCTCTGTTTTAAGACACAAATTATTTATTATGTACATATTATGTACATAAATGGACAGTGTGAGCTGTATTCTGCTTGCTGATGACACCAGCCTCTATTGCTCGGGAAAGAATCTTCCAAATCTTATACACACAGTAGTAAATGACCTTAGCAAAATAAAACAGTGGTTTGATATTAATAAACTTTCAATGAATCTAAATAAAACTAAATATATTATTTTTAGGAATAGAAAAATTGACTGTCCAACTAATATTAAATTAAATGATATTGAAATTGAACGAGGGACTGCGACCAAATTCTTAGGTATTCATATTGATGAAAAACATAATTGGAAAATGCACATTAGTTTTTTTCACACAAAGTTAGCTAAAATTGCTGCTATAATGAGTAAAATGAAATTTTTGTTGAGTCAGGATACACTTAAATTATTGTACAATAGTCTATTCCTACCATATTTGAATTATTGTATAGAAATCTGGGATAATACTTATAAATCTAATATAAAATCAATTTTTCTACTCCAATAGAAGGTCAGAATAGTTAATCAAGCAGACTATCTCGCACCAACAAATCCTATTTTTGTTAAATTAAAACTAGTAAAACTGTCTGATATTGTTGATTTGAGCACAGCCGTAATAATGTATAAGGTATATAATCATAAGGTCCCCCCTTGTTTACAGATGTTATTCAAACAGAGAGAGAGTCAATATCATTTTAGAAGAACAGGTATATTAAAAAAAATCAAGACTAGAACCAGTAAAAAACGTCATTGTGTTTCTGTTGCAGAGGTCAGTGTGTGGAACAACCTTGATGATAAATTAAAAAGCTCCTACACAATGGAAGCATTTAAAAAGAGGTATAAAACATTACTTTTGAAAAATACAGGACTCTGGAATGATTTATGTAAACTGCTGTGAATTGTAGTTTTTCTTTTCTTTGTGTACATATTGACTCATATGTTGTAAAACTGATTAAATGGGTAAGGCATTATAAGTAAATTTTACTTCAACCAAAACCCTTTCGGTCACAGCCTTATACAAGTTGAATAAGATTTGATTTTTTAAATGTAATGACCGAATAAAAAAAAAAAAAAAAAAAAATAATAATAATAATAATAATAATAATAATAATAATAATAATAATAATAATAATAATAATAATAATAATAATAATAATAATAAATAAATAAATAAATAAATGAACTAATGGATAAAATACATTTTTCCACTGTAAAAACTCAAAAAACACAGAGGTATACTGTTTTGGAACTCACCACTGTTGCTATTTCCCCCCCCCCCCACAAAATGCCACTTAAAGATGCACTATATGCAACTTGTGACACCACTTCTCCTTTCTTGACCTGTAACTTGGCATTGTGGCATCACAGACATGTTTAATGCCATACTGTGGAATATTTTAGGCAATACTATAGTACCAGAGATGAGCAAGTGGCAAACCTTCCCACAAAAAAGTTACATAGAGCAACTGATATAAAGCTATGATAGATATTTACCACAAGTACTATCATAGTACCACAAGTACTATTCCAAACCAAGTAATAATTAGATAAACATGGAAACCTGTTATATTTAACTCACCTGAATCTGAACGTGGGTTGGTTGAACCATCTCACTGGACACTCTCTCCACCTTGGCCCCACTGCGGTCCTGTCCCGTCAGCCGAACACAGAAGGGCTCCCGGGGAACAGCGTGCACCCATCCCACCAGCTCTTCCACTGAGAAGGCAGAGGCCGGAGGGGGTGAGGATGAGTTTAGTGCCACCTCCTGACGCTCTCACCATCTGCTCCCAAGAAGGTCACATGACTAAAGGAGATCTCTGCATTGGGAGCCAGACCTGTTACAGCCAAAACCAGGAACGCATGGGTACCTAAAGACAAGCAGAAAGTAACAGGTCATTGCCTAGGATAGAGAATACACAAAATACACAAGCTTTACCACAAAGCACTACTGCTACAACTACTTCTATTACTTTTGCTACTGCTACTGCTATTGCTACTGCTACAACAACTACTACTATAACTAATACTACTACTAATGCTGCTGCTGCTACTACTACTACAACTACTACTACTACTACTACTACTAATGCTACTGCTTCTACTAATGCTACTGCTATTGCTACAAAATTTGACTTGATTATGATGTGATTATGTATTGTGCTTTATTTTCTGCTTATTTGTAAATATTTGCATAAAAAACAAACAAATCTAATCTAAAACATCTGGAATCAGTTTTATAATACAGGTTTAGGAGCATAAATAACATGAATTTAAATGTAGTTCACCTGCGATAGGACTGCCTTCCATCCTGGCCAGCCTGGGTGGGTCTCATTGGTCACAGTGGCAAAATAATATAAGAAATCCACACTGCTGCCACCTGTTAGCACAAAGCAGAACACAGAAAAACATCTAAAGAGTGTTAAGCCAAAAACATGTGCTCCCGTAACTCATCACATTTTTATTTCATTTAAATAAATACAGCATAATTTGCCAGATTAAAAATGAACAATTGCTGAATACTCTAGGGCTACTTACAACCACAGTATGTAACAAAATGGTTTCAGTTGTCCCGAGCCCCAGGGTTTTAGGGGCCCAGAACTGGACCCTCTTCCTCTTTCAATGGGGCCCCCATATTTCTGTCGATGCACCTGTTCCACAGTATGGCATAAAACTTATCCATCTCCATGAAGAATGTTCCGAAGTTAACTTTCTATTTCCATGGAGTCATGCAGGTTATGTGCCACCTCCAGAAATTTGCACACTGTATATTTAAATACAGTCAGAAAAGTTACCACATAAACTACTACATATAACAAAAAATAAAACAATTTTTGCTCAGATAAAATGGAACTCCTCACTACTAACTGTTGGCCTGCATTGAGCATAAATTAAGTAACTCACGCAATACATTTATAGCTGTATTGTGTGAATTACTTCATTTATGCTGAATGCAGGCCAACGGATGAAGAGTAATATTGAAGGTTTCATTGCCTCGTTCGCTTTCCCCCGCACATTACGTAGAGCGGACTCGTGAGAGTCACCTGTAGCGACAAAGCCATATTTTAAGTAGGACTCCTGGTATTGTCTGTTAAATTTATCTTTCTTTTTCTTGGTGGTCGTAGGCTCCTCTTCTGGCTCCTCAGTTGGCCCCTTTGCAGAAAAGTTCTCCAAAGAGTTTTGTTTTTGGCTCATTTTCACTAGCTTGTGTCTATGTTTGGGTGACGTGTCTGATGCGTTATATGTAATACGTCATCACGGAGGACATTATATTGCCATATATCAACATCATCGGACGGCCTCAAAGAAATTCTGGCAAACCGTCCGATGCCTCAGGAGGAGGAAGCAGTGCTTCACCAACACTGTTTACAGTGCGGGTGGAGAGCTGCTAACCTCGACTGGGGATGTTGTTGGATGGTGGAGGGAATACTTTGAGGATCCTCTCAATCCCACTGTCAGGTCTTCCGAGGAGGAAGCAGAGACTGGGGACCATCCATCACCCTGGCTGAAGTCACTGAGGTGGTTGGTAAGCTCCTCTGTGGCAAGGCCCCGCGGGTGGATGAGATCCATCCCAAGTACCTTATGTCTCTGGATGTTGTGGGGCTGTCTTTGCTGCTGACACGTCTCTGCAACATCGCGTGGTGGTCGGGGATGGTACTTCTGGACTGGGCAGACTGGGGTGTGGTGGTCCCCCTGTGTAAGAAGGGGGACCGGAGGGTGTATTTCAATTACAGGGGAATCACACTCCTCAGCCTTCCCGGTAAGGTCTATTCCAGGATACTGGGGAGCAGAATCTGTCCGATAGTCGAACCTCGGATTCATGAGGAGCAGTGCAGTTTTTGTCCTGGTTGCAGAACACTGGACCAGCTCTACACTCTCCATTGGTTGCTTGAGAGAATGGGAGTTTTGCCCTCCTTTGGGGGGTGCTCCGGGAGTATGGGGCCCTTTGCTAAGGGTTGTCCCGTCCCTGTATGACTGGAGCAGGAGCTGTGTTTGCATTGTCGGCAGTAAGACAGACCTGTTCCCGATGCATATTGGACTCCACCAGGGCTGCCCTTTGTCACCGGTTCTGTCCATTGTATTTATGGAGAGATTTTCTAGGCACAGTCAAGGGCCGGAGGGGGTCTGGTTGGGAACCACAGGATCTCAATGCTGCAGGCACTGGTTTGGCGGTTTTGCAGCTGAGTGTGAAGTGACTGGGATGAGAATCAGCTCCTCCAAATCCGAGGTCATGGTTCTCAACTGGAAAAACGTGGCTTGCCCTCTTGGGTGGGGAGTCTCTTCCTCAAGTGGAGGAGTTCAAGTATCTCGGGGTCTTGTTCACGAGTGAGGGAGAGATGGAGTGGTCAGTCTACGTTCCTACCCTCACCTATGGTCATGAGCTCTGGGTAATGACCAAAAGGATAAGATATAAGCAGCCAAAATGGGCTTCCTCTGCAGGCTGACTGGGCGCTCCCTTAGAGACAGGGTGAGGAGCTCAGTCACATGGAAGGAGCTCGGAGTAGAGTTGCTGCTCTTTCACATCGAGAGGAGCCACCTCAGGTGGCTCGGGCATCTGCTCAGGATGCCTCCTGGACGCCTCCCTAGGGAGGTGTTCCGGGCATGTTCCACCAGGAGGAGGCCCCAGGGAAGACCCAGGATACACTGTGGGGACTACGTCTCTCGGCTGTCCTGGGAACACCTTGGAGTCGCACCAGAGAAGGGCATGTCTGGGGTGAGGGAAATCTGGGAGTCCCTGCTTAGACTGCTGCCCCGCGACCTCAGCACCGAATAAGCGGAAGAAAATGGATGGATGAATACATTTATAGATATATTACGTCAAAGTTTTGCCTAGCTGTGTGTATGATTGTTTTTACCTATTACATTGAAGGTGATGTGTTCTTCGCTCTTGGCTTGGATCTCCCATTGTCCAGGCTGCACTGGGGAAGCAGGAGAACTCTGTACAGACCCTCATAGTGTTCTGTCTCAGCTAAAGGGCCCCTGTTCATTCAAAAGAGACTGGCTTTGACCTGAAGACAGACAAATATGCCTCCATGGTAATATTGTTACCTCTCAAGTAATGTTATCTACATTCCTTGGGGGGATAAAGCTAACTAAAGACACTGCTCTGTCTGAATTCTGTATTCAAGTTAGACTTTAGTCAGGGTTTTATTTTAACACAATCTGACCATAAAGAACTGATTTAGCTGGAACTACAGTAGGGGAGCTGACTTGTGCCGTCAAACAAATCCCCCTCAAATTACATTAGTCACAAGCTAGCATTAGCTAACTTTTTCACATAGTTTAAATGCTTAAATGGGATGCATTGTTGTTATTGAAACACATACATAAAAAGATTATTCCACAAAATTATTATTTAAAAACAAGTACCTGATGGACTGGTGAGAAGCCATTCAGAGAGGAGGCCAGTGGCATGAAGTGTGATGTTTTTTAAAGATTCATCAACAAGAAAAGAATGAGTTGACCACTGCTCCCCATTACTCTTTGCATGAAGAAGGGTAACCTAGGACAGACAATGAAAATACAATTTAGCTACATTTTAAATACAAATTTGATTTACATTAATTGTTGTCATTAATTCTATTGTATAACGGGCAGATGCAATCACTTGGCCACATTATCATTGTACAGAGCACAAAATAGACAATGGTCTTTGAACAAGGAAGATTGTTCAGACTGCTGTTGTCTATGGTGACTGTAGTGTATGACTATAAACTATGTTTTAAAATGCAGGCAGTGAGCCCAAGATAAATGTCCCCCTTTGAGACAATAAAGTTTCCCATATCTCTTATCTTATGTTAATAATATTGTTTTATTAGTCTTCTCCTCCATTTTTGCCATGTCCACTGTCTAATCTTTTTCTTTCATGGTCCAGCTCTACAGCAGAAGTGGCTCAAGTAACCAAACTGTACTTGACTACAATTCCGGACACATATTATGCAAAATAGATTTCTTTTTTTTTTTTTTTACCTCTTAACCATGTTTCACGGTTGTAACCTCATCAAAACATATCTAGAGTTAGGTTAATGAAAAAAGTGTGAATGAAACAAAATACATGAATTTAAAGTTCTCTTCTCTTCTCTGAACTTCTCCTATGCAGTTTTTAAGCCCATAAACCATCACTGGTTTCATTCTGGTCAAACTGTGTTTACAGCAAATGCATTCATCTATTAGCATACACAGGGATAAGGACTTCAATTGTGTACTTTTTAAATAGCAGAGGGAGCTCCTGTTCCTAAATGCTTCATTGGAAGCACGGTGAAGTTTAAAATATCTGCATTTTGGAAAACATACTTTCTAATTTAGAAAATATGAAGCAATTATCCCAAGATGATCACAGCAGGTTTAAACAAGAATTAAAACCGCAATTTCTTGAAGAATCACTTCATCTTTTAAATGTCTTTATTTCTGTTATTAGCTCACAGTTGATGAAACCCAATTATTTCTCTTTTCCATTTTTCAGTGCTACATATTTTCCTTCCCAAGGATGTACTTACTAATCCTATCAATTTCTGAACAAAGATTTCCAACATCCTCTATGACTCGTTCATCTCACCATCTGAAGGCTAAGGTTAAGATATACTTTCTTGTCTCCATAGGGAAAGTTGTTCCATCCTTGACCCATCCTTCAATGCCGCTGGAGCAACCTTTCAGGAGCATAGCTTAGCTTTTGCTAAGCTTGGTCAGGACTACCTTAGCTGGAGGGTTTTACCTATTGTCAGGGCTGGACTGGCCATCTGAAGGTAGGCCGAGGCACTTTTCGGGCCAGCCAGCCCGCACATGTGGCTCCACGCAGATGTGATCATGAATCAGTCTTTTATCACCTGGGCTGGAGCAGCAGTGTGCTCAGAACTACTGCTGGTAGTGAACCTGTTTATTGTGGGTTTCAAAGGGAGGACCTGTGAAACGTGTTTATTTTATATAGTAATTTATTTCATTTCTACCATTCATCATAATTTAAACATAACAACAACATTTAATTACAATTAATAACACTGGCGTATTAAAAATAGCCCAGACCATTAGGGTATGTGTAATAAAAAAACAGGGCAATAAAAACAGGCCAGCCACAGCAGCAAATATTATAGCTAAAATAAGATAATATATATAGATATAGATAATGTATTGAAACAGTTTTAGATTTTGTTCATCCAGCCTGCTAGAGGGCGCTAGTCGTTGTAGTATTAGATTCAGCCAGTAGACTGCCAGAAGTAAACAACTACCTTGCAGTCCATGATGTGTTTTGCTGTTCAAACTGAAACCATCCACTAATTTGTAGCCCTTTGAGTGGCAATATGAGTAAGTTTTATGTTTAATATTAATGTTGGCAGCTATATTTATGGCAATTTATGTAAGTTTGTTATATTTTATAGACGCTAATTTCAGATGGGATAATGGAGCCTGTTCGAGTTATCTATCTAGCATTACAATTACAATTTGCATAGTGTAACTTTAACGAATACTTTTATTTACTGTTTACTGAATACTTTGTATTTTGTATCATTGCAGTTTCACACTGTTTTGCATTAAATCCATCCAAATACAACACCTGCCCGTTCCTTGGAGGAAGTGATGCAAGAGAATTTAGCTGGCTGAAACTCAATTAGGGCACAAGGTCAACTTGGGTGCAACAGTACAGATAAGATAATCTAAAAATCTGTTTTGGATCAAATCACGGCAGTTATAATCAAATACATAAATATTAGTTATTACATTAATATGCTTAGCCTATAATTTCAACTGACATAAAAAAAAAAAAAAAAAAAAAAAAAAATGGTCCAGATCAAAAAGTCCAGGGCCTATTTTCTTCTCCCAGTCCAGCCCTGCCTATTGTGCATGTTTTGGGTTAATTAAAGGGCCCACATTTTCTGATCTATGCTGTAATCTTGGTTCCTCATCAAAAACACACCTTACCTCTAATCTCTACTGAAGGTAAAAGGTTGATGCTAACTTGAAAACTACTGCTTCATGACATCACAAGGTGGAGCAGAGCATTTTGAGCTTTGAAGATGTAGACAGACTAATAATGCAAAATTTGTCTAACATGTATGACTGAAACAATACACAATGCCAGGTACATTTTTGATTAGGTAAAAGCTTTCTAACATAGCTGAAAGCTCACAAGAGGACAGTTTTGCACACACTGTGGCCTGGGGTGCCAAATGCAGCCCTCAGAGCAATTTTTCTTGGCCCTCAGGCTTCCAGTTGAATTGGCCCATATTACCTTAAACAGTACATTTTGCTGTACATTTCTGAAAATTTAGGATTTAACTAGGCAAAAATCAAATATGTAATGTGTCCCATTGAGGATGTAAGCATAAAAAAGGTCTAGTGGTTCAATCTAACTTGCAATAATAATGCAGATTTGAAGTATTCGCTGTATTGCGACCAGTCTATGGCCCTCAATCGGCCCTCTGCTTTGTCTGTGTTTTTATATAAAATGTAATTATGTCTGTACTTTGTCAGGGGTGGTGTTGTCCTCTATGATTGCTGAGACTTTGTGTATGTCTCTGTTGGAAGTGAAGATGGTCATTCCTCCAGACAGAGAGGAAAGAGAGGAGTAGAGGGAAACCGGTCTGGATGTATAAATTCTGTTCCTCTCCTCTTCCGCCTCTTCCTCTTTCCTCTGCTCTCTGTCACATAACGAGGGTCATCAGTCAACAGAAAGGTCACCTGGATAGAAAGGTACACTTTACAAACTTCTCCAAATGCTACAGTCATTATCCATTATTCATACTTAACCCACAGCTGCACTGGGCTCGTCTAAAGGAAACTAGGATCCAATGACAGACTTTCTGGAAGCTGGGCAAAAACTTTAATCTAATCAATAAGCCACTGTCACCGTTCTCAAAATTAACTTGAGAGACTCCCGCTGAATTCAATTGATACTGATATTTATTTCAGTCTGGAAAAGCTTGTTAAATTAGGTTTATTATTCATTTTTTATTAACTGTGTGACACAATTTTACCAAAATATACTGTTGTACTGTTTTCAATATGAAAATTAAATGTAGTGTCTCTCGCATTTTAACATGCTATATGCAATAATTGTGCCAGCAGAGGGCGACACAGTGCCACCACAATACTGTGATCCTATAGTGCGATCCACTAAAATACTCACCTTGCTCTGTTTCTCCAGCACTAATGCTTTCACAGTGTCAAAAAGATAAGCATCTTTGGGTGAAGCATCAGTGAAGACAAAGATCTCGGAGAGAGGAGGGCTGTGTGTGAGTGCCAACTGCAGGAAGAACAGGAGAATGATATGTAAGCTACAATTACCACACAAACTGCTGATCTAGGTCAGGTCAGTTCCACTTGTTCAAACACATAAAACACCCCACCCTGCCTAGGAATCAAACCCAGAATCTTTCAAAGATACTAACCTCTCTGCACCTATTCCACCCACCACCTTTGACTTTAACTCTATTTACGTTAAAGAAAAGAAATGAAATTAAGTTAAACAAAAGAAATGAAATTAAGTTATAAATTTTTTGTATCTTTCCACCTCAATTTAAAAGTGCACTATGTAACTTTTTATTATGGAGGGTCTCCCACCGGTTTGTCTCTATGGAGATGTTATTGCTTTCCCTGGATTTTTTCTGCTGTATGGCATTGAAGTTGTGCATCTTGCAGTTATTCAATTGCAGGTGTGTTTATTGCCAGACAAACCATGCATACGTGCTGTGAGCAGGTCACTTATCCACAGATCTAACCCATTACTTTATCTGGTGACTTCTCCTGCTTGTCTCTATGGAGATAGAGACACGGGCCAAGCAATAACATCTTCATGGAGACAAGCAGGTGATGAATAATCCACCAGAAAAGTAATATAATGCACCGTTATGTAACTTAATAGAGTATTTACTTGCAAAGCTGTGAGGCACATTTCGGGCTCGTCTCCTCCTCCCAGAGCCAGTAAATTCTCCATCTGCTGCATGAACTCTTGAGGGTCATTGGTTTCTGACACTGGACCCACCTCTGTGAAAAAAAACAAAAACCCTCCATTTTCTTCTGCTTATCCCAGGCAGCAGTCTGAGCAGGGACTCCCAGACTTCCCTCACCTCAGACACATCCTCCACCTTCTCTGGTGGGACCCCAAGTTTAGCAGCTGATATCAACATTCCCTGGGGTGTGATGACCACTATAGGCTGCTCTGTCTGAAGCTGTTACTCAAGTTATACTTTAATCTGACCTTGTTTTTAACACAATCTGATAGGTGAGCTGATTTGTAACATTAAACAAGTCTATCTCAAATAACATTACAGTCACCAGCTAGCTAGCATTAGCCAACAGCTTTTCCATTAGTTACTATGACCTTTTTGTTGAAAATCAAACACCTAAACCTAAAAAAAAAGTTTAATGAAATGAACAACAATATCATTTAATTCAAATACAATACATATTGTCATAATGTGGGGTGTGTGGCGGACCAAAGATGCGGGACTCGGGGCAAGTTTAATGGTGTTTATTGACAGAACAAGACGAAACAGGTGACGGGAGAGAACATACGAGGAGCTGGTTGCTGGGGTGCAGGTCAGGGTCCAGAGGTACAGGAAAGACACGAGATGGGAAAAAAAAAAAAAAAAAAAAATTCCAGAAACGGGGTCCGCTCACGGCGAGGTACAGGGCAAGGAGCAGAACGAGGATCAGGACGAAGGTCAGGACGAGGATCAAGGAGGCACGACGAGGTCCCTGGAGCTACATCGGCCCGGATAAAAACAAGGACATAGGAGGTCCCTTGGACGGAAGACTGTGTCCAGCGGAGCCACAACAGTCCAGACAAGGACGAGAAGGCACGATGGGGTCCCTGGCGGGATATAGTGTCCAGCGGAGCTACACCGGCCCGGATAAAAACAAAGGACATGTGGAGGTCCCTGGACAGAACACAATGTCCAGCGGAGCCACAACAGCCCAGATAAGGGGTAGCAGACATGTAGAGGTCCCTGGACGGAAGGCTGTGTCCAGCGGAGCTACAGCGGTCTGAATGAGGGGTAGCAGACATGAGGCGATCCCCGGATGGACAATGGACAATGTCCGGCGGAGCAACAACAGTCCGTGAGGGGAGAGAAGACGCGATGAGTTTCCTGGACGGAAGACGATGTCCAGCGGAGCCGCAACGGTCCCAGCAGACAGGTCAGGACGGAACCAGGCGGGGAGCGGAAAACAGGCAGGTACACAGGGTAGGCAGGCAGGCAGGTACACAAGGCAGGAAAGCGGGAGAGTGAGTCTGTGTTCTGTCGGCCCCGAGTCTGCTTGATCCATAGTGGCCAGGTCGTTCTGTCATAATGTGGGGTGTGAGGCGGACCAAAGATGCGGGACTCGGGGCAAGTTTAAGGGTGTTTATTAACAGAACAAGACAACACAGGTGACGGGAGAACATACGAGGAGCTGGGTGCTGGGGTGCAGGTCAGGGTCCAGAGGTGCAGGGTAGACATGAGACGGGAAACACAGCCGGTACCGGGAGACAGGGTCGGAGAACACTGGCAGGACACGGGCAGGACACCAGGCAGGACACGGACAGGAAGCACAGCAGAGACACGAGGACCAACAGTGAGACCAACAGCACGACAACAAACAGTGCGAAGACACACAGTGATGTGAGTAGACGACCTGGCAAGGAGAACTGGGTCCTGGCTCCTTTTAACCTCCTGCAGCTGTGTTAATTGCCCTGATGGGCTGCGTGTGCGTGCGGGAGGAACCAGGACTCCGCCCAGCTCTGGAGTCAGGCAGGTGAGGGAGGGGGAGAGGAGACACAGGAGGCAGGAGCAAGCAGGGATCATGACACATATAAATAAAATTGTGATGATTACAAAAAGCTTGAATAATACAGAATAATATATTGCCTTTGTGTGTAATGGTTCAGAATTTGGTCATTGCATGAAAAACATCAATGGGTTATTAACTGCTAACACATACAATTTAGATCACCATGTAACCTTTTAATATTTTGAAAATGTGATATTAACTGAAAACAACATATTAACCTGTCTATGTAATCACTCAGTCATCCAGGTCTGATCCATAGTAAACACCAAAAGTAAAATCTGTCAACTAGACAAAAAGTTTTAGGAGTGAAGATGTTTCCCTGCTCATCCAAGCCACTTCTTCACTTCTTCAGTTCATAACTGAAGAAGACTTCCCCTTCAACACTCTCTCACAACACAATCATTGTGCATCCCATTAATGACCCTACTGCACATCGAATCACCTTTGTCAAGTTGCTGTGTAAAGTGTTGTATCATGTTTTTGTATATTTATGAATAACTGTCATGTGGGAGCATGGATGGTGTAGAGTTGTGGGCTAAGCATTAATTGGACAGAATCTTACAACCGTAAGGAGTGTTCAAATTGGGCCAGGGGAAGTTCACTAAATTACTGAAACATACACAGATGACATCTAAAAACTCTTCAGGTATGTTTTTTTTTACTAAGGGAGGGAAAGTTAAATAAATAAATACATTTTGCATCATACCCCTTCTATAAACTTAAAAAATAGCACCTATGTCTCATTTCCCAATAAACTTAACAGAAAATAAACTACATTTCCTACCTGGGTCGTGGAAGGGCACCAGTATGAAGGAGCCTGGCTGCTGTGAGCTATGTGCTCTCTGTGCAATGATGGAGTGAGCTCTGAGCCGCGCTGCTGTCAGTTCTTCAAACATGCTGCCCGTTGTGTCCAGCACAAATACCAGAGCAGAGGCCTGGTCCACACTCAGAAGACTGGGGGACAGACACAGAACACGATGGTTAATTACACTGTTTTCTGATTTATGTTATATTGTTGTTTCCTCATCACAAAGATACAAACATCACAAACATTTGTTGAGTTGTGTTTTGTTTCATTAACACGATTAACACACAAACCCTGCATGTTTAGGCTGAGTTCTTCTCTCAAACAGAAAACTCTGTTCTATGGGGTGATCCAGGAGGTGCTTCCCTGTTTTTTAAACTCCATACACCTTCACTAGAATCATTTGAATAATTTCAGCCCTGGAATTGCCCATCTCTACCGTTACCCTTATTTCCATAAAGATGTTACTGCTTTGCCTGGAATGTTCCCCCAGTATAGTATTTAACATAGCTATCTTGCACAAAAAATTGCTTGTAAAACATACCTTTTACACCAGGGAAGTAACTAATAACAAACATCAATAATAAGTTAAATAGCACTACATAACTTTCAGGTAGGATCTGTCATCAACTTGTTTTCATAAAGATTGTTATTGCTTTGTGTGGAATATCACAGTTGTTCAAATACAAAGATAGATAGATACTTTATTGATTCTGAATGAAATTATTGCAAAAAAGGAGAGAAAAAAAGTGGGTTTGTCTCTGCACAGATCTGACCTGTAACTTGATCTGGTGTTGTCACCAGTTTATTTACATGAAATTAATGTCATACAGTGGAACATTACAAGCAAAGCAATAACATCTCCGTGGTATCAAGCAAATGGCAGACTCCACCAACTACCTTTTGGGGTGATCCTACCTTTCTACGTAGATTTGTTGTAACTGAGTATCATTTTGGGCATATAGTTGTATGACCCAGAGCCACAGAACAATGGGCGGAGATATGAGAGTATGTCAAAAAGGGAATGTTCAGAGCACTCAAACGTCAAATGCAGTACAATACAGGATTACTCAAGCATGCATTAATCAGTGAAAGTATGATCTGAGTAAGTGATTTATTAAAAGCTCATAAAAGTCTTTTTTACATAATATATTTCCTCTAAACAATGTTATGTTTTACTTGAGAAAGAGTTCGTGGCCCACAGTGTCCCGCAGGTCTCGGAGTACAGCTAGTGTAGCTTCAGTAGCGACTCGGGCTGCCTCTGTGTGGAGATAATGATGAGGAGAGAAGAGAGGAGATGTGCTATCCTTGTTTTATTCCTCCTCTGGCCCCTAAAGACCTGCTGCTGTCCATCACGCCTCCATGACTGCATTTACCTGAAGGAAACATGTACATTCACAAATATATCAACAAATACACTGAAAGTTCTGTGGTAATCAAATTGTGGTACTAGGGCTGTAGGCCTTAGTCAATGAACAATTTATTTTTTTGGGATAATAATGGACTTGTATATGAAGAACAGGGAAAAGGCAAAAGCATTGAGTGGGATATGTTAGCCCCACAAACATAATCTCCACAAACGTAATAAGTCCCACAAACATAATAGCTGAAGCTTTCTAAATCGTGTTTAATCTCACTTTTTACATATGAAGACAACCTTTCTGTGTATTGCACATTGTTGTTGCATCTCAGAAGTGCCGTTTGCTTCAGATGCATGGCGAGACCATAGAGTTACTGAAATATAGTTTCCAGTGCTTGCATAATGCCCCCTTTTAAAGAACTAATGCTGCTCAGAACATCATCTTAGAATTTCTTTCATTGACTGTAGCATTGGTCCCCAACCTTTTTCTCACTGCGGACCAGTCAATGGGGTGGCTGCTTTATTGTCTCTACTGCACCATAATTACACATCAGTTCCACCGTCTTTTTCCAGGTACCACTCCAGACTCACACACGTCGCTTCTTCGCTCAACCACACGCCACATGCGCCATATGCACCCGCACGTCACCTCTCACTCAGCGCCACACTGACACAGAGCACATAGGAGCTTTCAAAATAAGATTCAGATACGCCACAAATACATTTATAAAGTGTTATTTTCATGAACATTTCAAATATTTCAGAATATGGAGTCAATGTCAAGAAACCTTAATATTTCACATAGAGCTGTTTTTCCTATAGCTTCTGCTGTTTGTGCCCACTAAGACTCACAAGCTCTTCCCCTCTCCTCGACCTCTGCCCTGACGCTCTGACTGTTGTGTGGCCGACACACATCTAGCACAGATATAATAAACTCGTCGTTATATCAAATAGATTTATGTGGCGATTTCCTACCAGGATTGTCATTATATATCTACGGACGAGCTTATAAGCAGGTGATGAGGAGCGGGCAAGTCACTTCAGAGAAAATGCAGTCGCTGATAAATTATTTACTGTTTTTGGTCGGCGGCCCGGTAGCAAATGCGTCACGGACCGGTACCGGTCCCCGGCCCGGTGGTTGGGGACCACTGGACAAAATAGGCGTAACTTACCTGAAAACTGAAGAGCACTGTTTTACTCTCCCTTTTGCAATCCATACGAAATGTGCCAAAACATGTGACATAATAAATCTGAAGTCAACATTAAACTTAACTATAATCTCTTTTTTTTATTATTATTATTACTTTAGGTCTAAGATTCATGTATTCATGTTAAATGCCTGTGTTAGAAGTCAATACCCTCAGGTTTCATTGGGACGGTGCTGAAGTATCCAGAGGTGAGCAGTGAGTCCCCATGAGCCCTTGTCACATGGGGCAAGAGGTTGTCTCTGCAGGTCAGACTGAAGCACTCTAGACAGGTGGGAGTGTCCACTGCACACAGACAATTACAACATCACAAATTAGAACAAGCAACGTGATGACATCAACCCAGTTAGCTTTAGTAAACAACAGAATAAAAATAATCAAAATACAGCGATACAGATGGGCGCTGTTCCAAACCTGATCTAAGGTTTGGAACAGCGCCCCCCCAACTACCACAGATCACACACTGCATTCATGCTAGCAAGGTGGTTGACGTTTCTTGGCCTAAGAACACAACAACTGTTTGCACTAAACAATAGCCACTGCAGCCCAGCTGGTATTAACCTGCAGTCTCTCATCCCTGTAAGCCTAACCCTGCTTAGTTTACGAGACCAGACTTGGTTGGGCATTGACAAAGTGGTTGGAGTGGAGTTAGTTAGAATTAAGTATCACTCAATCCTGCAGTTACTACAAAGAAACAAAAACAATCTATAGTCTGCTGCCTGCCGCACCTACATCCAGTCCCCTTATATCCCCTGACTCAGCGCTTATTGTAAACATATAGAGCTCACTAGGTGTGGTGTTAACATGTCAAAAACCCAGCCCAGCTTGATCCCTGATAAAAAAATGCATTCCTTCAATCTTCTCTTAGTATTTAAACAGGTTGTTCCTGTGTGTCAACATTGTAGTCCACATTCAAGCCACTGCCAGTAGCTCACTAAGCACTACTTAGTGTGCCCCCACCACTTACGAAAATATGCATGCTCATTATGTCTAACAAGTAACCTATTCCTGGAACACTGAGACTTTTAAAACATTTTGTTTAGCAAATAAAGGTTTAAATATGGTGACTGAAATCTTCCAAATACAGAATATTTACTAATAATTACTAATAATTTGTATTATTTTTGAAAATTTTAAATAGTTTATTCTTTTTTTTGTCTACTAGTTTTTGTCAATTAGTACCATAAATTTCGGACTATTG
Source organism: Periophthalmus modestus (assembly GCA_019594935.1). Lineage (NCBI taxonomy): Eukaryota > Metazoa > Chordata > Actinopteri > Gobiiformes > Gobiidae > Periophthalmus > Periophthalmus modestus. The sequence goes on along the minus strand of JAIEZT010000152.1, from coordinate 51,046 downwards.
AGTGCAGCAGCTAAATTTTAAAAGAAAATACATTTTGTACATATACACCCCGCACTTGAATATAAGTTGCATGTTACAAATATATTGTAACATGAGATATGTACACATTTTTTCAAACTGTACCTGAAAATTGGCAGTATGGCACCAATACAACATCAACATGGTATGAGCATACTTGCATGTTTAGAAAAAAAAAACCCCAGCACCAACAGGGACCATCTGCTGCCTCCAACCATCGATTCACTGATGCCAACTTATGTGCAGTGGCTCTATTTCCTTCTTTGATGGCCAGATTGTTTGCTTTTAACTTAAAAGCTGCATCATATGCATTTCTTCATGTGTTTTCCATGATGAAGGTGTGTGCATGATGCGCAAAATGATAGTTGAAAAGTCAAAACTAGTGTATTCTGTAGCACATAATCCCCATGTCCGTCTCGCTTTTGCGTTTACTACTAGAGAGTGCCCCCTGGTGCCTGTTAGCCAGTAAAAATATATAAATTAGCAGCACCGTTGTATAGGTCGCAGGGTTCAAAACATTGGAAAAAAAAGTAGTGGCTGATAGTCAGACATTTATGGTAGATTAATCTTTGTATCATAAAATTGTAAAAGACAGTGGCTCAGTGGTTCCCAACCTGAAGGTCGGAGGATCGAGTCCAGCTCGGACCAAGTTTTGTCGTTGTGTCCTTAGGCAAGACACTTCACCCACCTATGAAAGTGGTGTGTGTGTGAATGATCGGTGGTGGTCGGAGGGGCCGATGGCGCAAACTTGCAGCCTCGCTTCCGTCAGTTTACCCCAGGGCAGCTGTGGCTGCAATAGTAGTTTACCATCACCATGTGTGGAGTGAATGAATAATGACTTCACTGTAGTGCTTTGATAAAGCACATTACAAGTGTAAGGCATTATTTTGTAATTCATTCATTATTTTTCTTCTTATGGGGGCAAAAAAAAAATCTGGTCCCTCATGACATAAAAGCTTGAATCAACAACATAGTGTTAAATTAAGGTATGGGTTAAAATTTGTTTAGGTTTGGATCAACAGTAAATAAATATGAGTCAATGTAATGTCCCCGAAAAGCATGGAAGCCCCACATGTATGTCAAGGTGCATTACATTTTGCCACAGTGACAGCTGGCTCCTGAGGGTGCAGCAGGTGAAGGTAGATGTCCCTATGTCCCAATTCTACCCAGTTACTATGGCTGTAGAAGTCCTGCAAAATAAACAAATACATAAAAAATGTAATTGCAATGCAATTTTTCTGAACTTTGTTCGAAATATGGTATTTTTTCAATAAATACCTCACATTCAGTTACATAGTGACTGACTAGACAAGACTAGCTATTTTAATTATAAAAATGAAATGCATTTTTGAGTTTAAACCATGTTTGTATGTATGTTTTCTTTTTTAAATTGCTATAAAAGTAGTAAAGAAAAAAGTACTTTTTTGCATTAACAATAATCTTAGTACACATAAAAATTGTGGGAAAATGTTGACAGGTAAAGCTACCATCTGTAATTTTATTATTTTTATTTTTTTTTTTACCTCTAAATGACAGATGTGAAACCTGTTACCCTCCACCTGCCCTTTGTTCAGGCTCATGCTCATTGGTCAGGCAAAAGCTGGCGCTTATCAGACAGTACTAATGTAGATAGCATCCAGTGGTGATATGTGAGCACCACTAGATGTGCTACAGCTGGTAGCTTTAAAGAGTCATGTTCTTATGAGTTTTGTAGGCCATTATATGCAGGCTTATCTGTCATATATTTTTTAATATTAGGCCAATAAAATGTACTATGTTGCATCTCTTATGGATACAAAATATTAACCTATTTTATTTATAGCAAATGTTGTACCTGTAGTGAGTGAAACAGTTGTCCCAGACTGTGGCGTGCTTGCTGGTACTCTCTGGCTTTCAGGGAGAGCAGGGTTTGGGGTCCACATCTGCCGCAGTGCCCCCATGGCCTCCTTCCACAGCTCAGAGTCAAAGTGGTACACTGGGTCTGACCTGGTGGAGCTCATGAAGTCCATGGCTGCATTAGATTTCACCACCTCTCCCACAGCCCTCCAGAATCCTCGACCCAATCTGCTCTGTGCATAGACGAGAATGATGAGGCAAAAGCTTTAAATAATTCATCCATTAATAAAGGTTCATTCTTTTCATTTTTCATTCGATCATTTATTTTGAACATTTTGAACACACATATTAAATATTATACATTATAAAGTTTTTTTTAAAAAGGAGTGAGAAGAAGTTTCTGAAGAACTGAAGTTTAGTTTGTAAATTACTACTTTCAAAATTTCAGAATGAAGGAAACTGGGGGCAAAAGTGAAATCTAGCATAATGCAATTTCAATTGCATTATGCTATTTCAATTTGCAATTTCAAACTGGGACTTACACTAGACACTAGAACTTAAAAAGTTTTAAAACTCACACAACAGCAGGAGTTAAAGGTAAAATTACTCCTGGTTTAATTTCAATATTACGGAGCCCCACAAGGGACAAATAAATGGAATTAAAACTGTCCCGCTATAGTGCTGAGTGCATGCAGGTTGGTTGACTGCCGGTCCAGAGGAGTGGCTCCATATGTGGTAGCTTCTCGTGCAAATACCTATACCTCAACATGCTCTCCTCTTTGCACACGACACAGCCAATGTGTAACCAATCTGAGGCAGCCCTGTGAGTACATGGGGGAAGTCACTTAAACAAAACATGTGGATTTCTGCAGCCAGGCAGCAATCTTTTGCAATTCCCCTGTTATTCTCATGGCCACTTCTACAGCATTTTTCCCATGAGTGAACAAGACTGTATCGTCTCCAAACAAATATGACATTTATATTGCACACTGAGGAGAGATCATTGATGTACATACTGAAAAGCAGAGGCCATAATATAGAGCCCTGCAGAGCTCCCCTGCTCCAGTCTTTAATGGGGAATAGTGTGTGATTTACTCAAACACAGGCATGATTATTCCTGCCACTCAGGTATGATGTAATCCAATTAACTGTTTGATTAGAAAGTCCAAAATTGGATAGTTTCCTTAATGTTTCCTTAGTTCCTTAGTTTCCTTAATAACTATGAGAGACAGTATCAAAGGCTTTTTGTAGGTTGAGAAAGACCGCTCCTACTACCCCTCCTTGGTCTAAATTTGATTTAATTTCTTCAAGAAAGTAAATGTAAGTATTGTTAATACAGAATGGTCCCAGTTCATGTTAAAGATGGTAATCTGTTTGGCTGACCTACCCCTGTTGTATTCTCACATACCATCACTAGATGCTATCTATGTTGCTACTGTGTGATAGTCTCATGGTGGGGGGTTCACATCTGCTATCTACAAATCAAATAAACTTACGCATGCTATCTTTAAAGCTCACCTGTTCTTCATGTGGCCTTGCTTTTTAATGTCTCTCAGCATTTCCATGGTGATGTTCAGGATGGCCCTCTCTGTGATGTACTGGTGTGTTTTGAGAGTCCCAGGACAGGGTCAGCACATGGGACCCAGAAGTTTGGCAGGAAGCCCAAACATGGTACAGTAAGGAAGATGGTCCAAAATGCATGTGCACAGTGTTTTGGACCTCTTCATCTTTCTCATGGGTCAGTGTCGTGTTGTTGATCACATCCTACCTGCTGATTACAGTTCCACAATTTTCAAGTGCATATCACTGTTTGGCTATTCATTTCACTGAAACATAGTACACATATTTAAGATTTTACTAACAACCTTGTCTATTTATTTGTACTTTATTAAGTTTATCATTTTATTTACAGATAGATATGGTTAGATTAATAAAATACAAATAAATAAAATACATTTACTTTGTTAGATGACAGTTAAAACTGCCAGAAAAATGCCTTCCTTGTGCGCATATTGTCCTGCAAAATATATTACCACGACTAATCAACCCAAAACAAACACAACTGAGCTGAACAGTCAGAACAGTCAAAAAAGAAGTAAAAATACTTCTACTACTACTACTACTACTACTACTACTACTACTACTAATAATACTACTACTACTACTACTACTAATAATAATAATAATAATAATAATAATAATAATAATAATAATAATAATAATAATAATAATAATAATAATAATAATAATAATAATAATAATAATAAGAAGAAGAACAGATTTTTAAAAAACCTTTTTGGATGAATGCAAATCACTGTTAGAATAGGTCTATATATTTCCCGGTCCAGCTTTGAAGTTTTCATTATGAATATTGTGTTATGATTATAGAAAATGGGGTCAAAGTAATGGAACGATACACATACAGGAACTGTATTTATTTGACTTATGAGATCCTCCTGTACTGAATCAGAAAGTAATTATCAGGAATTAGGGTTTGGCAAAAGACATTTGGAAGACGTAATGTCATGCTACTGCTGTTATCCCACAACTGTATCAATGCATGTACTATAACTGTAACTTTATGTTTAAACCAATAGTAAGTAAAATTTCAAGGAATTTGTGAAATCAGCCCAGTACAAAGTTATGTCCCCTCCTTCGATTTTTCTCAAGCCAGTTTGTACAGAGCCCCCTGTTGTTCATTGTCACTAAGACAATACAAGATTGCTTCTGCCACCCCCCTTGACTCAACCCATTTTTCTGCAGTTAAAATTGATTGAGACCATCTCTGTAACTATCACAAATCTGGGTGAGATGCCAGAATTACTCAAAATCTGTGCTAAAAGATATGCAAGTTATGTAGTTAATGTGTTAATGTTATGTAGCTAAATACCAACTCATTTCAAAATTAATAATTAATTTGAAACTATTAAAGTATATTTTTTATAATTTCAAAACTGTGCAACTTTTCATTGCAAGGTGTCTATACTGCTAGTTCTACCATTACTAGTACTACTACTATTACTACAACTATTATTACTACTCCAACAGCTCTTACCTCACCTATTATTTTACCCCAGAGACAGCAAACTAAAAGGAAGACTCAAATGCTTACAAACTAATCAAATTAAACTTAATTCGGTTAAACCAAGAGTATTTGTTATACTATCTATATATCTACTCATATTGTATGTCTATAGCACTACAATTTTTGACTAACACCAGAGCCACCACTGCTACTACTATACTACTACTACTACTACTACTACTACTACTACTACTACTACTACTACTACTACTACTAGTGATGGGACTTTCAGTTCCTTTGTGGGATCCAAATGTTTTGGATCCATTCATGTCAATGAGCCATTCAAAAGACTGGCTCTTTTTATATTTAATGCGAGAACTAATTTAACTACAAATTAATTACAGTGAGAAATGGCCAAGGCTAAGATTTATTTAAAATTGTTCAAATTGAGAGCTGAAGTACGTTTACCCTTTCAAATCATGAAATTCAAAATAAAATGTTGCACTACAACATGTTTCAGCGTTAATCAGTGTAAAAAATGAGATCCAGATCCAACAGTTTATACCAAGGAACAAGAGAGTTCAAAGGAGCCGACTCGTTAACGAACGTCACATCACTAACTACTTATTTCCTCCCATGATCAAATTCCTAGGGAGACACAGACATGCATATATAGTTTCCAAAGTGCACACACATAAAAGATTCTTACCTCTCATCTTGTTGTACAGTGTGGTCGTTACTTTTACCACGACCTGCTACAGAACTTCTTTGCCCCAATATTCTTGTTCTCTTGTATTAACTGTTCTCAGTCTTTTGGATATGTGTCTTAAGGAGATCCCACATGAGTTTGCAATGGGACATCATGCCTCATGCTTTAGCCCAATTCCTCGCACCCCTCCTTTGTGCCTATTATTGCATGGTGCATTGATTCACTACAATAGAGCCGCATATATTAGCGGCCAGGGAACCCGCAGCCCCCCTGTTCTCCATCATTCTGCTCACAAACCCTAAAAAGTCCTGCCTAAAAACAATAAGAAACACTAGCACCCCCTCCACACATCCTATAGTCACTCACATTTTACTGGCATCAGTGGCCAAGCAACGGCTAACAGCTGTATTCAACTATATGTTTGAACTAGCTGAATGCAAACTTTACTTTGGGAATGTTGTCTTCTTTACAAAAAGTTGAAGCTTTTTTTTTTTTAAGCATGGAGTGATTTATTGACGTGACAAACTTTGTTCTTCCACAAAGAGAATGAGAGGAAAATCATAAAAATAAACATTGTCACTGTGGTTCTCCTCGAGGTTTCTCTTTTTTCCCCACTATTTTTTTTTTTGGTTTGTTTTTTTCTTGCCAACAAGGAGGGTCTAAGGACAAGAGATGTTCTGGGACAGTTATCCATTTGCTTATTTTCTGTTGATTAATTTGTTTGTCTGTTTCTCTTTCATTGTTGATTTTCTAACTTTCTGTTGGTTAAATCAATTCTCATGTTCAGCCCTAAGAGGCAACTGCTGTTGTGATTTTGGGCTTTACAAAAATAAATTGAATTGAATTGTTAAGGCATATTTATTTATGGATTAAACTAATACATTAAATACATGGGCAACACTAAGAAGCCCCCTCCCTCTTCTAAAATGAATATTTCCCACAGCTATTATACCATCAAACCAAGTAATAATTAGAAAAACATGAAAACCATCAATCAACCATTCAATGTTATTAGAAAGAATGGGGCATGCTGGAATCAAGCACTGTGTCTATCTTTGGGTTTCTTCTTTGTATTATACTTCCCTAATCAACTCAAACACAACAGCAACTGCTCAACCGTCAGATGGGAAGATGAGCTCAACTGTACTTTTGAGAATTTGCATGGCAAGAACAAACCTGTTCCCCTAACACGTTTGTGGTCATTTGATCTAGTTTTCGTCAATGTTTTTGTCTTTTACAGAAAGTAAAGACCGCAAAATCCAACCTCAACCCACAATCAAACTGCTTGCTGCATAGGGGGGAAACATTTTTTTCTTTGAGGGCCACATATTTCAGTGTATTTAGAGTAGAGCCCCACAGACACCCCATATGCCATATGTGTTGTTTTTGGTCTTTTAGGCTGATCTATCTGTATATTATATTACATTTACATTTTACAAAATGAAATGCTGAGTTGTAGACTAACCTCACGTATTTAGGCATATTGATAAAAGGTTGGCTAAGTTTCTTCTGATCCAATGCAATTGGTCTACTCTAGATATACTCAAAAGTGAACATTGACCCAATTGAAATAACCTTTTCCATTTGAATATTTCATGTTGAATCTAAATTATGTGCTTATCATCATAAAATACTGACACAATGACAAAAAGGTGATTTTATGAAGCAATCATAAAAAATAATTTAAATCATTTTTTTTTTTTTTACCAGCAATCTTACTTTACCAGTACTGGAGACCCCAAACATTATTCTCCTACCCGTCTCTCCTGCGGTCTTAAAATAAATAATAAATAATAAAGCCTAATTGTTTTATTTTTAATAATGATAATATAGAACATGGCTACTTGTAGGAGTAACATGCCATCCCTCCATTGCAATGCAAGGAGTACAGTTTGAACCTGTTTATTTTGAACCATTGGGGATCCCCTGAGAATCTGGTTCTGACTCCTAGGTTGGGAATCACTGACATAAATCGAAAATTAAAATCCTACTTTGGAACATTTTTCATGGATATATAAATACATTTTATGCCATACTGTAGAATATTATAGCCAGATAAGCATTTCCATGGAGACAAGCAGGACTGTGGAGATAAGCCTAGTCAAACAGTAAGGACGCATGTTTTTATATGTTATATGCAACACAACCAAAGTTAAGACGGTAAGACGGCGTTTTACTGCCAGGTAAAAAAAAATAAATTCTGCGGGCGCTACGAGAATAAAGTTGTAGTACAACGAGAATAAAGTCGTAATATTACGAGAAAAAAAGTCATAATTTATTAGAATAAAGTCAAAATTTTATGAGAATATAAGCTCCTGTGAGTGAATGACACTAGTGTGTTATGTGTTATGGAGGAAGAGGAACTGTCTGAAGTTCAGGAGCCTATATTCTCATGGGGTAGAGACAGTCCAGCGTAAGGGCCAAACTCACTGTGGCATTTTGAATCATATGATAAACTGAAGCTGTGTGGCGTTTGCACGAATGTCTGTATTGATGCTTCAGTCTCACATTCTGTGGATGGAGGCACGTTACCAACAGTGATCCACAGTAAATGTGGATTACTGTATCCACATAGTGACGCGCGTTGGAGGATGTCCACAAAGACTCCGGATCCCCGCACCGAGCAGCTCAGAGCCGAGTAGCGGGCGCCCCAGGTGCGGCAGACGAGACAGTGCGCAGTGAGCGCAAGCACGAGCAAGCACGTACGAGCAAGCACGTACGAGCAAGCACGCACGAGAGCGCGCCATGGATAGACAACCTATTTATGCTGCGACCAGCCACGCCTCAAAACAAGCATAAATACAGAAATGCACATAAGATAATGGGGCAAAGGGGCGTCAGCACGTAACACAGGTACAGAACATTCACAAGCCCGCGGCATGCAGCGGTCCTTGCGCAGAGATCAAAGCTTCATCTATGGATGCAGCACCGCCAATCAATGAATAGAGTCTTGGTGGGGAGTCCTGCATAAACAATGCATTCAATTTTGGATGGACATCTTTCAAACTCTTAAGGAACAAACAACAACAAATCTTCTCTGGATATCCCCCTGCAGCCGATCACTTCAGACCGTTCCTCCTCCTCCATAACGCATAACGCACTAGTGTCTTTCACGCACAGCCTATATTCTCATAAAATTACGACTTTATTCTAATAAAATTACGACTTTTTTTCTCGTAAAATTACAACTTTATTCTCGTTGTACTATGACTTTATTCTCATAAAATTACGACTTTTTTCTGGCTTCGACTTTATTCTCGTAATATTACGACTTTATTCTAGTAATTTTACGACTTTATTCTCGTTGTACTATGAGTTTATTCTCGTAAAAATTACGACTTTTTCTGACTACGACTTTATTCTCTTAAAATTGCGACTTTAATGTCGAAATGCTACGACTTTATTCTCGTAGCGCCTGCAGAATTTATTTTTTTTAGCTGGCAGTAAAACGCCTTCGTATAAAGTATATAAACAAACATAATTTTATTTTTGTCTTTTTTGGCTCAAAAGTTACACGCTGTCGCTTTAAATTAGGTCCAATACAATAGCTTTTGAAAATAAACAACATTAAACCTGATTCAATACGTGTTGACACTTGTGTCAGCTTTCAGTTTTATTCTGCAGTGGTGGTCGGTTGCATGGTTATTTTGGGGGTCCCAGCCCTGTTTTGATCGTGTCTGCCCCCAAGACCAAATCAGGCAGATAAGAAATTAAATCAGAACTAAACCAAGAACAACAACCTCGACACATTTTATTATAAATTCATGGGTCATCAGAGGACACATCGCCTTAAACATTTGTGTGAGCAGGACCCTGACTGACCGTAATCATCGGCCTAAAGACGCATTTAAATCTTGTCCAGTTTCAGTTCCACTATCTATGACATCACTTTACGGGAACACGGATCTGGCCAGGCTCGTTCGATCGGTCTCTGACATCATGTAGCCTACAGTAAACCAACAGAGGAGCAGCAGCCTGCGTGTGTGGGCGTGCCACTTCCGCATTAGAAAAGTATTGGGGCAAAAACGACGACAGTACAACACGGTACGTTTGTGTCAGAGGTAGGACCATGACGCAGTATTTTTCTTATTGTTTTTCACGTTTTAATACCAAACCGCTATCGCTGTTATAGTCTAATTATCTCTTTATTACTATTTTTTTCACTTTTGTGGCCTATTTAATCTTATTCCGTTCAGCATTGAACGTTAAACTGGGCTTTTACTGTTGCTCCATGGATTACTGCAAAGCTCCATTCAAAATATCTTTCTATTTGTCTTACAGTTTTCTCAACACGAAGTAAAATAAAAAGAAAATGGTGTGGTGTTGCTGTGGATTGATTACGACTGAGAAGCAAGCAGGTATGGGTCACGTATTGATGGACTTGAAATAGCGGTCATTCTTAATTGTCCAAGGAAAAAAAAAAAATACTACTGCGTGATTTGGGGCCACAATTTTATTCTACTATTTTGTGTCTGATTCGTGAAAGGATTGTTCAGTTAGGCATAATCATTAAAATACTAGCAACAACAAAAATGTATGAAAAAAAACAAACTAATAATAATAATAATAATCATTATTATTATTATTAACAATAATAATGATAATAATAGTAAATATAATAAGCTTTTCATCAGTAGAGCTGTTGTGGTCCAAAATCAAGTCACAGTTTATAAGCCAGCATACTTTCTGTGCCATAAAATAGAGAAGAGTGAAGAGAGTTAAACACATTAGAGTAGGCTAATTAATTCTTTCACAAGAACAAAAGCTGCGGTTCTACACTAAACAAGTGTATGCCACTGACATAATAATCCTAAAGCAGGATTGTTTTAAAAATGTAATCAGTCAAATCTATTAATATCTATATTATGAGTCATAGAAGTTATTTATTCAACTCTCACCAGGTAAAATATTATTGTACATCAGAAAAATAACTAAAACTTCCCCAATAAAACAAAGGGAAAAAAAGACGAACGATATAGTAATAACTGTGAAGCTATTTGAAATATGTGCTACATCAAATAGCCTCACATTAGAACTGGGAGTAATGTGGACATAGTCTGGTCTTGAACACATCCTAAAATCAGGTATGTTGTTTGGTGTCAGTGCCTCTGCAGAGCGTGGATGTTCAAGTGGATGTGAAGGACCATGTCGCTACAGTGGTGTCAACGCTGCTCTACAAAAACAAAGAGGAGAAACCCATCGAGGCGGTGTTTGTTTTTCCCTTGCCCAGTGAAGCAGCCGTCTGCCATTTCAGCGCCAAAGTTGGTGAGACGCTTATCGTTGCTGAGGTGAAAGAGAAGAAACAGGTAAGTCCAAAAGAAACGGAGGTGCATGTGCAACACAACAACAACAAACAAAAGTTCAAACCACTAATGTATCATATGGTGATGTGAACAAAACAATTTACTTCTTTGTCATGTTCTGTTAAAGAGAAACCAAGAAGTTTTAGCTCTTTATGATAGGAACGCCCATAAACGTTTATGGATTTAGAGAAGGCATATGATAGGATTGATAGAGAGGCGTTGTGGGTTTTGTTGAGTTTGTATGGTATCTATGGTAGATTGTTGGAAGGTGTGAAGAGTTTTTATAGAAACAGAGCGTGTGTGAGAGTGGGAAATAGCATGAGTGAGTGGTTTCCTGTGAGGGTTGGTTTGCATCAGGGATGTGTGATGTCTCCGTGGTTGTTTAATGTGTATATGGATGATGTGGTAAAAGAGGTGAATGCAAGAGTGTCAGGTAAGGGTGTGAGTATGGTGAATGTTGATGGCAGCGAATGCAGTATGAATCAGTTGTTGTTTGCAGATGATATTGCACGAGTGGCTGACTCAGAGGAGAGCTTGGCACGTTTGTTTGAGGAGTTTGGAAGGGTGTGTGACAGAAGGAAGTTGAGAGTGAATGTGATGAGGTGCACGGGATGAACGTAGGTTGAATGTGGCATTAAATGTGGAGTTGTTGGAAGAGGTAGAGTGTTTTCAGTATTTGGTGTCGCATATTGGTGTGGATGGTGGAATCGGGGTGAGGTAGAGTTTAGAATGAATGAAGTACGAAAGATATGGGGGGAATGAAGAGAGTGTTTGAATGTAGGTCACTGGGAATGGATGCGAAAAGGATATTGTATGAGGGTGTGGTGGTGTCTGCTGCGTTGTATGGGGCTGAAACATGGAGTTTGAAAGTTGCGGAGAAGAGGAAGCTGAATGTAGTTGAGATGAGATGTCTGAGGAGTATGTGTGGTGTGACGCGCATGGATCGTGTGAGAAATGAAGAAATCCGAGAGAAAACTGGTGTGTTGCTGGAGTTGGCTGATAGAGTAGAGCATAAGGCATTGGGATGGTATGGACATGTTGAGAGAATGGAAAGGGAGCGGTTGGTGAAAAAGGTGTATGAATCTGTTGTGAGTGGAGTGAGAATGAGAGGAAGACCGCAAATGGGATAGACAGAGGGTATAAGAAGAGCGTTGAATGCAAGAGGGATGACTGTAGTGCAAGGGAGAGAGGCTGCTCAGGACAGGGATGAATGGAGAGAGTTTGTGTATGAATGAATGGATGGGTGTGGTAGGGGACTGGTCTTGGTATGAAGCGGCAGGGGAAACCAGCTTCGGCTGAGGCCCTGCTGTGGAAGTGCCCACACTGGGCTGTGCAGCTGACCCTGGTGCAGTGTGGTGTGGTTTAGATCAGTCCTTAAACCTTAAACCAGGTGTCCTTTCCCCAATATCATCACAGCTAAATAGAGTGGTGATGGTGGTGGGGAGGGGGGACGCTGGTGCAGATGGGGGAGATGGAAAGTCGTGAGGAGGGAGGGTTTTGGGGAGGGGAAGGAGGGAGGGGAACGGGAGTGTATGCCCTGTCTAGGCTACCCCACTTTGGTGGGACACAGCCTTGGTATATAGATATAGATAGATAGATGATAGGAACAGCAATTTAATCATTGTTTCTTCCCTTTGAATCAATGACAATTAAAATGTATTTGTTAAAGTGATTATAGTTTTTGTTCTGCACATTAAGTATTTTGAATTTTGAGGCTGATAAAGCAAATCATATACAGTCTATGGAGCCAATAGAAACATTGTTTACTGGGCTTTTCTTTAACATGCAAAGTAATTGCAGCATTACTTAACTAATTTTCTGCACTAATTTTCAGCACTCATTTTCAATATTCATTTTCATATTTTTCATAATCATTCAATCATTTGTTCCAGGCTCATGAGGAGTACGATGATGCACTGAGCTCCGGTCAACAGGCCTTTCTATTGGAGGAGAGCGATCAGAGTCCAGATGTATTCTCTATGAGTGTCGGCAATTTGCCCCAGGGAGAGAGCGCTTCCATTAGGCTGGAATATGTTACTGAGCTGGATGTGCAGGCTGATGAAGCGCTGAGATTTTGTCTTCCTGCTGTCCTCAACCCTCGATACCAACCTGCAGGTCAGAACCCTTATTCTGAAGAATTTTATAAGTATTTTAAGGAAACAGTTTATACATTTGATTCAGATCTGTTTGTGCATGGTGCATTGTAGAGCTGCAAGATCTGAATTGCAATTTGAAGGGTCACAAACGCTTCAAGTATTTCAGTAATACAATGTCCCCCAGATATAATTTCACCAGACATCTATCTTGTTATCAATATCACTTTATTTGTCCCTGACAGGCAATTTAAACACAGTGAGCTGTAAAATAATAATAATAATAATAATAATAATAATAATAATAATAATAATAATAAAATAATAATAATAATAATAATAATAAATAATAATGATAATAATATAAATCTCAAAAGTGCAGCCCAACAGATGGGGCCATCAGATCCAGTATTAGGGCAGTCAGGACAGGACAAAAGTGTCCCTCCTCTGTGTCCTACAGCCTAGGCATCACAGCAGTGTAGAGGGAGAGACAGGTGAATTCTTGTTCTTAGTTGGTCAAAATCCCAAAATGCAAAGTTAAAAAATTTAAAGCTAAAAACTCAAAAAAAAAAGAAGTAAAAACTGTGTGCCAGCCAATCAGTCCCAAGAGCAACCAACCACAAATAACCATGTTGTTGTAATTGTTGTAATAAAACTTGCATATCTCGTATATTAGTCGTCTCCAAATCAGAAATGCAGTTAAGCATGGTTCAAAAATTGTTCTGCCCTTATGCATGGACAGTCATTGATAATGTGTTTTTACAGGAACAGAAAGCAGCAGCAGTGTGAAAGTGACATCAGTCCCATCTTCTCTGGTGCCCTATGATCTGACTTTCTTGACCCGAGTCGAGTCACCACGACCAATCTCCAAAATGGAGTCCAGCTGTTCCATGAACCCGGTGGAGTACCTCAACCAAGATCAAACTAAAGCATCGGTAAACAACACTGATGTTATCCATCCACTGTAGAAATGACAAGGTCAACAATAGGTCATTTGTATGAAAAAAATATCAATAAAAAACCTAGAATACTATAAAGACAAAATAAGGAAATATTACTATATGTGTAATGCCTCAGTTGTCCATGTTGAATCCATCACATTTTTAATTTTTTTATTTTGTTTTTATTGATTTTATAGCACAAAATATTCCCATAATATACAATTGACATACATAATCATTTTTTTTTCACTTAAAGAAAAAAAAAAAAAAAAGATAAAATAAAATAAGTAACAACAATATATAAAAATAAACATATTTGTGTAGCAGAACCAAACGGGGGAAAATTAGCAATTAAATAAAATCCAATCTTAATGGTTTTACAAAATCCAACCAGTCTTTCCATATATTCTCAAATTTCTCCATTTGTAATCTTAAAGTGTAAGTCAATTTCTCCATAACATAAATTTCATGCATCACATCAACCCAGTTTTCCATTTTTGGTGCCTCTGCCCTCAACCATTTCCTCGTAATACCCTTTTCCCCCCCGCTAGCAACATAATTCTAAACATTTTGACATTCAACTTCTTTTTCAAATCAGCCTCAAGTTTGCCGAAATAGAGCACTTCAAAAGTATAAGGAAGGTCAATACTGAGTACTGTATCTATACATTTCTTTAAGTCTGTCCAGTAACTCTGTAACGAGGGACAGGCCCAAAAAAATATGTACATGACTTGCCACCTCTTCCCCGCACTGTCTCCAACAGCTCGTCTCTCGATACTTTATCTGGGCCGGAGCTCTAAAGAATCTTACTACATTTTTCCAGGCATGCTCTCTCCACATTAGAGATGATGTTTGTTTTCCACATATGTTGATTAATCTCATTCCATTCTTCCTCTGTCAAATGTATGTGTGGTTCAGCTTCCCATTTCCTTTTGATATATTGTGTGTCTTCAGTTTTTAAGCTTTCTAACGCTATGTATATCTTTGATATCTGTTTTTTACTTAGTTTGGACTGGTATGCCAGCATAAAAATGTTAATCACTTCTGCATCTACTGCATAATTTTCCTTATTAATGTCATGCTCTTAATAGTGTCTTAACTGCAAGAATCTATAGAAGTCTTGGTGTACCAAACCAAACTGTTCTTTGATCATTTGAAAACTTTTGCATTCTTTATTTTCCAGAACTTCCCACCACATGCGTGGACCCTCCCAGATTCTAAAGCGCTCATCGCTTCTATTGGGATTAAAATCTGTATCATATCCAACCCATCTTAACAGCCTACAGGGCATTTTCAAGTTATTCTTTGCTACAATGTCATACCATACTTTCAAAGAGACTTCAAGCCATAGATTTATTTCACCACTGAATTGTTTATGCAATTTATTGTCCCCAATTAGTGCCTGTATTGGAATCCCCTGTATTCTACTGTTTTCTATTTCCTTCCATTTAGCAGAATATGAGGGGTTACACAAACTCAACAAAGCCTTTAATTGTGCTGCTTGATAGTAACTCCTTAAACATGGTAACGCCAACCCACCCTTGCCTTTGAGCAGCTGTAGTGTTCTATATCTTATTCTTGGTCTGCGCCCCGGCCAGATATACCTTGAAATAAATTTGTCCCATTCTATGAATTCCCTAGTCAAGATTTCCACTGGTAGATTCTGAAATAAATACAATAGTCTAGGAAGGATATTAATTTTGATTACTTCAACTCTCGACGCAATTGTCATATATGGAATTAAATTCCATCTCTCTATATCCTCTTTTATTTTGGTTATTAGTGGGTCATAATTGGCCTTTTTTATTGAGTCAAATCTTTTGTCAGATTTACACCAAGATATCTCATGGCATTCCGTCCCCAAGAAATTCCATATTCATTTTTAATATTGTCCGCTGGGTTGTAGTTAAAAGTAAGTACTTGTGTTTTTTGTACATTTATTTTGTAGCCAGATAGTTGTCCAAGTTGTCGCTAAATTCCGACATGAGTGCTGGCAAAGAAGTACCCGGATTGGACAAATATATCAAAACATCATCTGCAAATAGTGCAATCTTTTGCATCCCTCCCTTCATAGCTATACCCTGTATACTCTTATTTTGTTTTATTGATAGACTAAGGGGTTCAAGAAACAACGCAAACAAAAGTGGGCTTGCTGAGCATCCCTGTCTGCATCCTCTTTTTAGTACGATATTATCAGATAAGCTTCCATTAACTCTAATTCTGGCAGTTGGAGCAGCATACAATGCTTGTATTGTTTTAATTATTGTTTCACGGAAATTAAATTTCTGCAACACCCGATACAAAAAGTCCCAACTGACTGAATCAAATGCCTTCTCGGCGTCCATCCCCATAATAACTGCTTCTGTTTTCTTTTCTGTTATATGCTGCATTACATGCAACGTCCGTCTGATGTTATCTTGGGTCTGTCTTTCTTTTATAAAACCTGTCTGATCCAACTGGATAATTCCAGGTAAAAGCTTTTCCATACGTCTAGCCAAAATTGCAGTAAATAATCTGTAGTCCTGATTGAGAACACTAATAGGTCTATAGTTGGAACATTCCAGTTCATCCTTGCCTTCCTTTGAGATCACTGATATTATTGCTTCTCACCATGAATATGGTATCTCTCCTTTCTGTAGCACCCAATTAAAAGCTTTTTGTAGAATTGGAATTAACAGCTCTTTGAACGTTTTGTACCACTCTGAGGTATAACCATCTGTCCCGGGGGACTTATTCGTCTTTAGTTTTGAAATCGCAGAATCAATCTCTCTCTCCGTAATCTCAGAGACAAGACATCGATTCTGTTCATCCGTCACTTTCGGTACCATTAATTTATCTAAGAATGTATCTATTGCGGTTGTGTTATCAACTGTTGATTTTGCATATAATTGTGTATAATATAATTCGAAACACTTTAGGATGTCCTCAGTTTTATACTTTACTTCTTTAGTCTGCGGATTTTTCATCCCATAAATACTCTTTTTTTGCCTGCTCTTTTTTAACTTAAGCTAATAGCTTTGTTGATTTCCCTCCAATTTCATAATATCTTTGTTTTGTGAACATCATTTTTTTCTGTATTTCTTCAGAAAAGATCTCATTTATCTCTGCTTTCTTCTTCCGTAAATCTTGGTATAGGTCATCAGTAGGATTTTGTTTGTGTTCCTTTTCTATTTTTTTTAAAATCTGACTGCAATAGTTCTAGTTTCTTCTGGGATTGTTTTTTAAAAAAAAGCCATTTTGGCAATTATTTTCCCTCTTAACACTGCCTTGCACGCATCCCATAGCACCGCGGAGACACTTCACCATTATCATTTTCTTCCAGATATCTTGAATTTCAATTTTTATTTCCTCTTTTAGTACTCCCCTCAATACTTTGGAGTTAAGTCTCCAGAGTGTCTTCTTTGTCTCTGGCATCAGAGTCAGATTCATATATACAGGACAATGATCGGACAAATCCATCATCCCAATCTCACAACTCGTCACTCTATATCTATCTTTGCTGTACATTAGGAAGTAATCAATTCTTGAGTAAGTGTTGTGTCGAGAGGAGTAAAATGTAAAGTCCCGAGTCACGGGATGTAGCTCTCTCCAAACTTCAATAATACCCATTTCCCCCCATCATATCCTTAATTTTCTTAGCTATTCCATTTTTTAGTGGGCCTCCTGTCGACGTATCCAATTGTGGGTCAAAGTCCATTCTGACCCCGGAGGTGCATATATATTCAAAAAGCAAATTGATATCCCCTCTAATGTCCCTTAACCATAACATATCGTCCCTCTTTATCTCTTATCACCAAAGTTTTTTTAATGGGATCTTACCGGATACCAGGATCGCAACCCCCCTCCTGTGGCCCGATTTGTATGATGCAGCATATACCTGGGAGTATACACTTTTCTTTAATTTATCATGCTCTTTTTTCTGTCATGTGAGTTTCCTGTAGGAAAGCTACTAACACCCCCTCCTTTTTCATCTTGCTTAGAATTTTACTTCTTTTGATTGGGTTGAGTATTCCATTCACATTATATGAAGATATTTTAAACCATATTTTTTTGTAATGCCATAATTTAAATGTGTATATTTGCAATTATTCCCCTTGCTACAACTACAACACAGAACAAAGAACATGACAAAACCAACGTCAACATAACATTGCTTTGAACATAAAGCAAAAATAAAATAACTTCCATCCATGAGGTCTTTTCCTTGACCCTATATGAGCACGACAAATGCTCCGGGGATAGCCTCTAGATCTAAACCAACAGAAGGCCCCCATGCCATGAAAAGTAAAATTCAACTTATATTTACTGGCAGATCAGAGAAAACAAGTCCCGACTATTTCTTAACATAATGGAGATTCGTAATAAATATTATCATACATGTATGTCACACACCTCACCTCGATTCATTTTGTTTTGAGCCAATATTAAGAGTCACTCAGCCGGGTCCGGTGATGATCTCCTGAAAGCGTCCAGTTTTTGCTTAAACCCCGGTCTTGCGTCCGCCTGATGTCCTCCTCCACTCGCTGCTCCTCCCCGCGCGCCACGTTAAACGCTTCATCCTCTCATACACATCCTCCCTCGGTGTCACCACAGTCACCTGGTAGCCCCTCGCAGCATATCTTTAGTCGCCTCCGCCGCTGTGTTATACATCTGCCTCCCTTCATCATAAAACACACAGAGCTTGCTGGAAATGGCGTTTGGAAGCGTATTTTCCTTTCTTTAAGCACTTTCTTTGCCTCTGTATATTCTTTCCGCTGTCTCAAAATCTCCGGTGCATAATCATGATCAATGATTATTCTCCGCCCCTCATACATGAAGCCCCGTTTCTGCCACGCTGCCGAAATGATCGCTTCTTTACTTCTGTAACTTAACAACTTTACCACTATCGATCATGGTGGGGCGTCTTTAGGTGGTCTCGCGACCCCGGCGTGGTGGGCTCTTTCGATGTTGAACTCACGTAATGGCGATATGCTCAGGTTTTCTTTTAGGAGAGACTCAACAAAGGCAATCATTGACTGGGCCCCGTCTTCTGCCCCTTCCTTCACACCGTGAATTCTGATATTATCCCTCCTGGAGCATCCCTCTTGGTCAGTCAGCCTGTCCCTCAATTGCCTCTGTATTTTCAACAGCTCGAGAGTGGCGTCTTCGATGTTTTGAATGCGCTCCTCAGGCTCCAATATGCGTTCCTCTGCGTCTGCGATGCGAGTGTTTGCCGTTTTTATGTAATCTTTCAGCTCCTTAAAAGATTCTGCATGTTCACGTCGAAAATCTTTTATTTCACGAAGTACGGTTTGTAGATCTGACATGTTATCAAGTACGTGTCCCTTGTCCGCTAACGTGCTTCCCGCTATTAGCGTTGTAGCTGCTAGCTCACCTGGCTTCTCAACGTCGTCTCCTTCACCTGTGTTACGTTTGGTCCTCTTTGATCTCCCTCTTGTCATAGTAATGTCCCCTTTGGTGATATTCAACATTTGGTTTGATAAATTCAGGAAAAAACGATCCTCGAGGGTTTTTTTAAAACTTTAGTCGGGGAACACTCTCCCTAAGCTGCCACCATGTCCGTAACCCACCCGGAAGTCCCATCACATTTAAAAAAAAATTTTTTAAATTCTGTCAACTGGACATTCCTTTGCAACCAAATAATAGTAATTAATTAGTATGAAAGAAATAGGGCATTTTTGAGTGACAGAACAAGAGCACTTAACATTCTGAACAGTATTTCCAACATTTTTGTAATTGAATGGACTAGTAACTGAAATCACAATAATAATTTGATTAATTACAACCAAACATTATATATAATTTTACAATACCCTTTAATTTAAACCCCATTAAAGTACATCTTGTACCACAGCTACTACAAATACTAACCACATTTTGTTTGTAGGTGAAGCTGGCAGCAGGACACAAGTTTGACCGAGATGTGGAGCTGCTCATTTACTACAAAGACAGTCACCAGCCCTCAGCTGTGGTGGAGGCAGGACAAGCCTCAGCCAAACCTGGTGAGCAAACACACTACTCTATATGGCTTACTGCCTTAAAAGAAAACTTTGCAGTAGAGTTTGACTTTTGATGCTTTTATTATCTTGTTCATACGCAAAGAGCTGTGAGGTGAAGGGATTATGTTCAGTAAATGTATACATTATAGAACAGCGATTCTCTAACTTTTTACAAGTTAATTTTCAGATTTTTATGCAACTTTCATATGGGTTACTATTGATCTTTCAAAGAGGCGAAGTTTTATAACATTTATACAAGTTTGTATGTATAAGCTTGTAATAAATGTTAAAACATTTATTACAAGTACAGTGAGGCAAATAAGTATTTGAACACCCTGTGATTTTGCAAGTTCTCCCACTTAGAAATCATGGAGGGGTCTGAAATTTTCATCTTAGGTGCATGTCCACTGTGAAAGACATAATCTAAAAAAATCTGGAAATCACATTGTATGATTTTTAAAAATAATTTATTTGTATGCTACTGCTGCAAATAAGTCTTGAAACACCTGTCTATCAGCTAGAATTCTGACCCTCAAAGACCTGTTAGTCCGCCTTTAAAAAGTCCACCTCCACTCCACTTATTATCCTAAATTAGAAACACCTGTTTGAGGTCATTAGCTGCATAAAGACACCTGTCCACCCCTCCAACTTGAGTTAGTAGACTCCAACTACTAACATGGCCAAGACCAAACAACTGTCAAAATGCATAA
Organism: Periophthalmus modestus; assembly: GCA_019594935.1. Classification (NCBI taxonomy): domain Eukaryota; kingdom Metazoa; phylum Chordata; class Actinopteri; order Gobiiformes; family Gobiidae; genus Periophthalmus; species Periophthalmus modestus. Next base: position 30,412 of record JAIEZT010000152.1, on the reverse strand, counting down.
GAGACAAAATTGTAGACCTCCACAAGACTGGAAAGGGCTATGGGGCATTGCCAAGCAGTTTGGTGAAAAAAGATCCAGTGTTGGAGCAATTATTAGAAGATCAAAGAAGCTAAACATGACTGTCAGTCTCCCTCGGACTGGGGCTCCATGTAAGATCTCACCTCGTGGGGTCTCAGTGATCCTAAGAAAGGTGAGGAATCAACCTAGAACTACACGGGAGGAGCTGGTCAATGACCTGAAAAGAGCTGGGACCACCGTTTGCAAGGTTACTGTTAGTAAGACACTAAGACGTCATGGTTTAAAATCACGCATGGCTTAAACCAGCACATGTCCAGGCCCGTCTTAAGTTTGCCAATGACCATTTGGATGATCCAGAGGAGTCCTGGGAGAAAGTCATTTGGTCAGATGACACCAAAATAGAACTTTTTGGTCTTAATTCCACTCGCCGTGTTTGGAGAAAGAAGAATGAGTACCATCACATTTTAGCGTCTTTAAATCTGCAAAACTGTTATCTCCTTCTGGTCTTTGTGCAAATGTTATATTCGCAAACTTTGAACTTGTGAATGAATGGACAAACATAATAGTAATAGTTGCCTGTTGTTTTCAGGCTCTCTGATGGGAGACTCAACCCTGATGCTGAGTCTGTACCCAGAGTTTCCCATAGACATTATGTCATCTGTGTCTTCCTCTGGAGAGTTTGTGTTTCTATTGGATCGATCTGGAAGTATGGACTGCTCTATGGGCCAAAGACAAGAGTCAGGGACTCGGATTGCTAGTGCACGGGTATGCAGTGCATATAGTGGCTGTATAAATGAGTGCAAATAAAATGTTTTAGTTTAAACTTTTCTCTCACTATTGTTTTATGTTCTCAGGACACTCTGTTGCTGCTGCTCAAGAGCTTACCCATGGGCTGCTACTTTAACATCTACAGTTTTGGATCCACATTTGAACAAATCTTTGAGTAATATATATATTTTTTAAATCACAATATTGCAATATTTGCAAATCTCTGAGACACACATACACCTGAACATGCTTTGGTTTGTCTTCTTTTGCAGGAAGAGTGTGGAGTACAACCAAAAGACGATGGAGGAGGCTCTGAAAAAGGTGGAGATGATGCAGGCTAACCTGGGAGGAAACAGAGATCCTGAATCCTCTAAAACACATTTACAGTCAGGGCTGCATCCCGAACCAGCCCAGACAGGTACATTCAGATTATCCTGGTTTAGTCCAGGTCTAGTTCAGGCTTAGTTCTGGGTTTAGTCCCAATTTCGATGTGAGTGTAATATAGGCTGTCGATGAGTGTATGAATGCAGAGGTGGAGGGCAGATTTGAATTTGTTTTAGTTTTGAGTGAGTTTTAGTTTTGAGTTATTTGGTTTGAGCCCAGTTTATTTCTGATGTAGTTTGTGGGTTTAGTCCTGTTCTAGTCCTGGTTCAGTCCCTGGTCTAGTCAAGTGTTAATATCAGGTTTATTTAGGGTTGGGTGATATATAAAAAAAAAAAAAAGAATTTCCCCCCATATTGTTAGATTGCCTTATCATCTAGACCAACCAAAGTGTAGATTATGATCTATCAATTTTGGAACAGCCCTAAGTTTAGTACCATTTCATTTCCAATTTTTGTTTTTTCGTGCACGTGTAAACAGACCCTTCATTTCTAGGCCCCTCGGCACATAATACAAAGTTTAAAGCGCCTATACCTGACTTATGAGAAATTTACTGTTCTCTGTTGCTGCTGCATGAAATGTAAAACTGTACTGTGCTCTGCAGCTGTTTGTCTTTACTGATGGAGAAGTAGGAAACACCAAAGAAGTCATAAACCTGGTCAGGTCTAATGCAGGCTCTCACAGGTAAAATACAGCATTGACTGAACTAGTGTCCTATTTATTCTATGAATCAAACCTCTTTGTGTCTCAGGTGTTTTTCTTTTGGGATCGGTGAAGGAGCCAGTACTGCTCTTATCAAAGGTTTGGCCAAAGAAGGGGGAGGACACTCCCAGTTCATCACCGGAAATGACAGGATGCAACCCAAAGTAAACACATTACAGTTGTTATTCATAGACATTGCTGTTTACTTAAGTCTATAATATAACTGTGACAGATTTTTGTTATTGTTATTAATCATTATTATATTGCATTATTTTGATCCACTAATCCAACGCATCTGATGGTTTGATACCAGCTCTGACTGCATATAGTTGATAATACAAAATTGCAAAGCGACTGTTAGTGTTTGGAAAAGTCCTATTTAAGATTAATTTATTGTTGTTGTTGTTATTGTTATTATTATTATTATTATTAGGCCCGAGCCGGAGACAACGTCCCGGCGAGGGACTCATTAAAACCGCGTCCGAAACGGGGAAAATGGCAAAAATCAAGTGGTTACACACGCCCCGACATGCCAGTGAGTGGTGTCAAAAATTAGAACTCGCCAAGCTCTAATTGTCACCGAAGACCCCGAAAAAAAATAACGAAAGACGACTCGATAGCGCCACCTCAAACTTTGATTTTCATTGGGCCTATGGGAGCCCGACTCGGAAAAAAGTCGACCGAAAAAATCTGAGACTCGCATCAAAAAATAGAACATGTCAGGACATGACAAAAATGATATTATGGCCCCGCCCTAAAATGTACAGGAAGTCGGCCATATTGGATCAAACCCTGTGATGACAAAAGCGCACACCCTCACACATTCAGGACATCTCCTCGCACAGTTTTCATCACAAACACTTCAAATTTGGCCAAAACCCACTAAACCCATGTGAGATTAAAGATCATCAATTATATTTGAATATGACTTTGGGTGTGGTCATGGTGAATTTTATACAAAATCACAAATTTTGGAATATTTCGATAAAATATTTCTCTTTCACACATTTTTTTGGGAAAAAACGCTAATACAGCGTTTATGCACATTTGTGAGCTGAACACAATGATATGCAAATCATGGCTTTATCTTACAAATGACTCTCTAGCGCCCTCTTCAAATTCAAATTTCAAAAATTCAAAAAATTCGTAGAAGACAATCGATTTGTCGTGGAGTTGTGAAAAAATTCACAGGGGCCTTATTTGTGATGGGGCACAATGTGAGAAAGTCACATGACTGTAGCTTTTATGGTTTAGGAGAAAAAATAATGGTTGAAAAAAATGAGTTTCCATTATTATTAGGCCCGAGCCGGAGACAACGTCCCGGCGAGGGACTCATTAAAACCGCGTCCGAAACGGGGAAATGGCAAAAATCAAGTGGTAAAACACCCCCGACATGCCAGTGAGTGGTGTCAAAAATTAGAACTCGCCAAGCTCTAATTGTCACCGAAGACCCCGAAAAAAAATAACGAAAGACGACTCGATAGCGCCACCTCAAACTTTGATTTTCATTGGGCCTATGGGAGCCCGCCCGACTCGGAAAAAAGTCGACGTAAAAATCTGACACTCGCATCAAAAAATAGAACATGTCGGGACATGACAAAAATGATATTATGGCCCCGCCCTAAAATGTACAGGAAGTCGGCCATATTGGATCAAACCCCCGGGAACAACAAAAGCGCACACCCTCACATTCAGGACATCTCCTCACACAGTTTTTCATCACAAACACTTCAAATTTGGCCAAACCCACTAACCCCATGTGAGATTAAAGATTATCAATTATATTTGAATATGACTTTGGGTGTGGGTCATGGGGAATTTTATACAAAATCGCAATTTTTGGAATATTTCAATAAAATATTTCTCTTTCACACATTTTTTGTTGGGAAAACGCTAATACAGCGTTTATGCACATTTGTGAGCTGAACACAATGATATGCAAATCATGGCTTTATCTCACAAAATGACTCTCTAGCGCCCTCTTCAAGTTTCATTTTCAAAAATTCATAGAAGACAATCGATTTGTCGTGGACTTGTGACAAAATTCAGAGGGGCCTTATTTGTGATGGGCCACAATGTGAGAAAGTCACATGACTGTAGCTTTTATGGTTTAGGAGAAAAAAAATGGTTGAAAAATGAGTTTCCATTATAATTATTCTTCTTTTTATTAATTTGGTCCAGGCCATTTTTGATCCCCTAAACATTAACAAAAACTCACTTTTATTGGACCCAAAATTGAAGGTTGGTGAAAAATTTGTTATTTTTAAGTTTGTTAGCAAAAATATTCAAAAATGATACGCTAGCGCCCCCTTACAACCCCCATTCATTTTTTTGGCAAAGTTTTTCAAAGACATGTAAAATTTGGGGACATCCCACCCACCTTTCAATACTGAACAAAAAAGCCAATGACAACATACCTCTATCTACAACTATGTTACCGTGGTAACGTCATAAATCTGTCATTGAAATGAATGGAGTTCAGAGTACTGGACTTTGTTGTCGACTAAATAGATGCTCTGCACTAATCCAACTATGACCTAAACTTCAAGGTTGGTGAAAAAAAAATGTGTATTTTCATATGCAAAAAAAATAATGTTTCAAAAATGACTCAGCAGCGCCACCTCAAAGTTCAAAGTACATTACGTCAATGACAGACCTTTTTCATCGTAGACAGATGAAATTCAGTAGAACCATAGAACTTGTCAAGACAAGTAAAAAATGATATTATAACCCCACCCTAAACCCTACAAGAAGTCGGCCATTGTGGGCGGAACACAATTTTTTTGAAATGTAAACTATCACGTTTGGATTTTTTACGCCATGGATGTACATTCAAGAAACTTGCAAATTGGTGAAAAAGAACTAGGCCCCCATGTGGGATTGAAGGCGACTCATTTGGATTTTTCTAAGCCATAAAATGTGGGCGTGGCCAGCCTGCTAATAAAAAAGCAATTTTTTTAACTTTCAAAAAGCGCGTAACATTAATATATTTCCCGGCATTTATACTTCAAAATGATGCCCTAAACGCGACGACATACAATTTACATGAGTCAGAAATTACATTGCTCCACAGCACCCCTTGAACTTTTGAATGGGACTGAAAAATATTACTTTGTCATAAACATTTGAAATTTGGCGGGCACATCTGCCTTGATATACTGAACAAAAAAGCCAATGAGAACATACCTCTATTTGCAACTATGTTACCATGGTAACGAAATAAATGTGCCATTGAAATGAATGGGGTTCAGAGTACTGGACTTTGTTGTCGACTAAATAGATGCTCTGCACTAATCCAAAATTCAAGTTTGGTGAAAAAAAGTGTATTTTGATGTGCAAAAAAATTAATGTTTCAAAATGACTCAATAGCGCCACCTCAAAGTTCAAATACATTACGACAATGACAGACCTTTTTCATCGTAGACAAATGAAATTTGGTAGAACCATAGAACATGTCAAGACAAGTAAAAAAATTATATTATGACCCCACCCTAAACCCTACAGGAAGTCGGCCATTGTGGGCGGAACCCCATTTTTTTGAAATTTTAACTCTCACGTTTCGATTTTTTTACGCCATGGATTTTCATTGAAGAAACTTGCAATTGGAGAAAATGAACTAGACCCATGTGGGATTAAAGGCGACTCACTTTGATTTTTCTAACTCATAAAATGTGGGTGTGGCCATCCTGCAAAGAAAAAAAGCATTTTTTTGAAGTATTTAATCGCATGTAACTCAAATATGCACTGCTCTGTTTCCCGGCATTAATATACATTTTGCTCAAAATTATGTTCTGAACGCATAGATATACACTTTACATATGTGTCATATTGCATTGCTCCACAGCGCCCCCCCTGGAAATTTTGAATGGGACCCAAAAAATTTTACTTTTTTCAAAAACATTTGAAATTTGGCATGGACATCCCTATCCCCATACTGAACAAAAAGGCCAATGATAACATACCTCTATTTGCAAGTGTGTTGCCATGGCAACGACAGACATTTCTCATTGAAATACATGGGTTTTGGTTAACTGGGATGAAAAAAATTTACTTTGTCACTGACGATTGAAATTTGGTACACATATTCCACTCATCATAATGAACAAAAAAGTAAATGAAGACATACCTCTATTTCCAACCGTGCAGGTGTGAAAATGTCATAAATGCTCTCATTGGAATGAATGGAGTAGTATATACTCAGTCGCTGATTTTGGTGGGAGGGGCGATGTAAGCGGGGAACGAGAGGCGCGAACTCCGCGGTGGCGTGCACCCCGCGGTCGCAAGGGTGGCGAGGGCCTTTATCACTGCTTGCAGTTTTAATTATTATCATTATTATTATTATTATTATTATTATTATTATTATTATTATTATTATTATTTTTTATTTGTTGACCTCAATGGATCAGTTCAGTTTATTTTTGTAAAGCCAAAAATGACAACAGCAACCCTCTTAGGGCTGAACATGATAATTGATTTAACCACCTGAAAGATTAAAAAAAATCAACAATGAAACAGATATTGGTCAATAACAAACAAGCAAATTAATCAACAGAAAACAAGCAAATGGATATCTGTCCCAGAACATCCCGTGTCCTTAGACCCTCTGCAAGGAAAATCTCAAAACAGCCCAGTGTAGGGAGGGAAACCTCGAGGAGAACCAACAACGAAGGAGAAACCCATTCCCATGGACGGGCAGGCTGCAGATGTGTCCAGGACTAACATACATCCACTTGCAGATCAAGTCTGTAGGGCCAGAGCCCACTTAAACTAAGGGACAGAGGAACCTTATCCACAGTAGGGTAAGGGTCATCTTAGATCAGGGTACAGGAGGGGCATGTAGAGTCCAGCCATCACCAGGCGGTCAGCGGCCAGGCATCTGAAACGGTTGCATTCCCCAGAGGTGAATGGGACAGGGATCAGATAAATGATGATTCCTGTGTCCTTTCCAGGTGATCCAGTCTTTACGATTCGCCATGCAGCCAGCGGTGGTCAACATCTCCGTGAAATGGGACCTGCCCAAAGGGGTGTCTGCCTCTATGTTGTCCCCACCTCTCGCATCCATTTTCCAGGGACAACGGTCACTGCTGTACGCCCAACTCACTGGACAGGTGCTCATTGTGGGCTGTAGGGGGCAGTGCATTTGAGAGTTAGAGTGATGGCCAAAAGCTGTGATGTGTTTTAGAGCAAAGAGGGAGCAGAGGGCTGTGTGACTATCAAGTACAGCTTGGCAGGATGTCCACCCACCGAGAACAAGCTCAACTTCAGCCTCAAACCAGAGGAGGACACTGGGTGAGTCTGAACACACATTGTGTATATCCAAACGTAATTCAGCATGAACAATTGGTAGGGCTGGAGATTGACTATATAACATAAGATGAGAGAGATTGCTATGTGCTCAAACACAGGGAGCAAGATCTATTGTTAAAGAGGGGGTATATATGGGGTTTTAACATAACACAGAACATGGATTTGCACATGGCATATTTAGACCACCATGCTACTTTTTTATTGTTTTTGAAAATGCTATATTCGCTCACAACCACGCTTTAACATTATGTATAAGTTTCCCTTTCATTTTTGACGTTTTTTGAGTATTTTGTTTGTTTGTAGACTCACAGTGCACAGGCTAGCGGCATGCTCCCTCATTCGATCTCTGGAGCAGGAGCAGGAGGGCACTAGCAGGCAGAAAGTTGACGCTGTGAAGAAGAAAATCATTGATCTGAGCATCCAATCAGGAGTCAGCAGCTCCATCACTGCGTTCGTCGCTGTGAACAAAACCAGCGGAGAAGCCATTCAAGGCCCCCTGCTGAGAAGAGATGTCCCAGTACCAAGTAAGTCACAAAACCAAGTAGCATTTTCCTTGCTACAAAAACAATATATTTAACATCAGCATGGTGTAATTTGTAGCCTGTTATACTCAATACTCAATACTGTAATTGTAAAGATAAACAAACATAAAATGAAGTAATCTCTGATTTGCATTTGAAAATGACCAGAAAAATGTAGCAATGATTACAATATCAAACATTTTTATTATATTAATTTTTCTGTTGACCTGTACATAATCTTGTTTTTGTTTCTCCAACAGTGATGATGAGGATGATGGCCTGCAGTGCACCCATGGGTGTGTATGAGTCCTCCACAGTATAGGTTCCCTGTAGTACTCCCAGCAATGGCTTGTAAGTACAATATTTACACAAAACTCAGATAATGTAAGCAGTACAGGTTAATGAGCTGTAATTTAAATATATTCAATAGTACAGGCATACTGGTAGTAAGTTAAAGTTAGCGGTGTGGCTAATATTTTGTTTCAACATTTGTATTAGGTGGCAAAAAAAAAAGGGAATCTCCCAAAATGTGGTCGCACAAAGAGGAGTAAGTATCTGTGGTTTCAAGTTTTTATTTTAAAATGTTTAATTTTCATGTCTCGTCAGTAAGTACAGTGTTTTGCAGTTACTATACTTCCCTGCACAGAAGGAAACATTTTAGGGATGCATGATACTGGTACCGAATATCTGTGCTAAAACTGAAAAATTTGCTGGATCTAGTATCGGTTCTGTGGTATTTTTCCTTTTTTTAATCATTTAACTGGATGTAATAAGACTATTTAAATACTATTTACAGGCTGATTTTGTTCTCGGACATCTCATAATGTTTGAATTCACAAATCTGTTCTATAGTTATTTGAAGGATAAATAAATAAATTTAAATAACAGTTGCAATTGGATCTCTTGTGTAATGAGTGCCATTGCAACTAAGTGTTGCATTTTAACTAAAGATGGTTAAATTCTGACTTGGCCTTTATAATGTGGTGTTTCCAGACAAACCTGTTTATATTTATATCATTTTGATGTACAGAAAATATATATATGGGCCAGAATCTGAACTAATGGTTTAACAGACGTAATATTCTTTATTTTCCTCCCCAGGTTTTGGGCCTCCTGCAAATTGTTCTCAAATCTTATAAAATACATTGCTTTTTTATTTTTAATTTCTCATTATAATGTCTGTTTTTCAATACTTTAGCAGGAGCTCCTTCAATGGCACTTCTGAGAGGGTCTGCAATGCCTGGTAATAGTTCTGTGCAATTTTGAAATTATATTTATGCTTCAATCAATTTGGTCCTAGTTTGAACACAAGTGTCTAAACTCTGCTCTTTTGTGTTTGTAGAGGATTTTATTTGTGAAGACTTTGGGGCTGATAATTGTTCTGCTGAATTTCCATGTGGTGCTGCTGACCTGTCTCCCAAGTCCAAAGTGTACCGGGATCCTCTGCTGCAGGTGGTATCTCTGCAGAAGGCTTCAGGCTGCTGGGAGTTAGACCCAGCTTTGGCCCAAGGCCTGAGCAAGACCAGCCAAGACCTGGAGAGCAAACTGCCTGCAATGGTGAGTAGAGATGTCAAGATTATTAGGCTAATCAATAATCGTGATTATTTGGGTCCCAGTACAAATCCTAATTGTGACTATTATAGAGGGAAAATTAAGTCATTTTCATTCAATCTATACTTGAAAATGGTTAATTAATGGCAAATGTTTATGCATCTTTCTGTGTATGTCACCTCAACTTTACTTTGTCACTCAGAAAGTTTGATTTCATAAACCAGGTTACACACTTCAACATGTAAGATAACAAAAATGAAAGAATGGGACAAAATGTAGTGATGCAGGCAGGTATTGGTTTTGGAAACAATGTCCTTTTCACACATTTTAGGAAATCACATTATTATTAATTAATTAATTAATAGTGTGATTATTTATATAACATAATAAATATTTCACTTAAAATTACAGGTAACACTTTATCATAACTACACTAATAGTCTTCATAAAGCATGAACACAATGCAATGAATTCACACTGAACAAACTACTTCTTAATTGAGGGGTTAGGGTTAGATGATAGTCAGGATATTAATTAAGTACTTACTAAGCCTGAATCTTTTTTAATAAACTATTTGTTCATTAAGTCTTTGTTTATGCTTTATTATGGCTAAGTAAGGTATAGTTATTATAAAGTGATACCAAAATATAATTAGTAGGCTTTTCCACTCAACTGAACTTCTAATTGGGTGCTCTCTTTAAACAGGAAATGGGAAACTCTTTTTCAGTTAATTTGTGTACAATGATGAGCACAAAGATCCTCACTGGTTTGGTTCTGGTGTGGCCTGACGCACAAAAAATTTCTTTTTTTGCTTTTTGTTGGTTGTTTAGGCAAAGAAAGAAGTGTGGGCCACCATTTTAGCCCTGGTCTGGTTTCATGGTCTGAAAGCTGATGCTAAGGACGAGTGGGAGCTGCTGGTCATGAAGGCTGTGACATGGCTGCGCTCACAGAAAGGTAACCTCTCAGTAAATTAAATTACAATTAACAAGCATATAGGTTGTCTCTTTATTTTGACCAGTGTGACCACTTAAACAGTCACTGATGTTCACTTTTGTTGTAGGATTTGGTGAGACATAGTGGGACTTGCATACCTTTAAATAGCCTTGGGTTTCAGAGTGATGAAAAATTTGTTCCATTGCCATAGCAACTAACAATGCAAAATAAAATATTCTATCTTTAAATAGTCCCCAGTGGCACCTATAAAGAGGGAGCTGAATCCCATGTATAGAGAAGGGATGTTTGAATTATAGGTCAGGTGCAAAATGTGTCCTCTTTTGTGCCCTATTTTGTTTTTCTCTTTTTTGTGATTTAACCAAATTAGCTGTGTCATTTTAGTTTAAAAATTCAATACTATCATCACTATCGTTGTGACAGTGTTAATGTAGTAGATGCTTCATCATACTGTGATATGCCGACAAGGTGATGTCTATTTGTCAGTTACTAGTCTGGACTAAATTCTGATTAGAAGACTGGATTTTGCAATTTGACTGGCAAAAAGCCAGTCAAATTGCAATGACAGCACATTTAGATTTTATTTCCAAAATACGCAGCATTCTGTAAATAAATGATTTCATGAATTAAGTTTTTATCATTGACATTTTGTCTGTTTTTCTCTAGCTCTAGGTCTGACTGAGTGTGTGGAAGCTGCCAATGCTCTGCTGGGGTGCACTGTTCAGAAAGATGCTCCTGGGACTGTAGATCTATTTTGGTTTATCAAACTGCTTATCCAAAGGAAAATGCAAAATGGAGATGTTCAGCAAATGTGACTTAAATAAAAATGCAAAGTGTTGTTACATCGTTGCTAACAAGCTATTTTTCTTTGTACATGTAGGTTACATCTCTATTCACTTCAGTAAATAAAAGAATAAATGTCTCTAAAATGGTGTCTTTTTCAAACTTACAACTGTTATAAAAAGCAAACGGGTCTTGAAATATAGCAGGCCTATTTGTTTCTATCAAAATCTCAAAATCCCATTAAAATCAGTATTGGATGAAGTCTATGTGAAGAGCAAATCAGGCACATAGGAAATTCAATCAGAACTAAACCAAGAAAAACAAGGTCAGCACATTTGATTATAGATCCATGGGTCATCAGTGGACATCACCTTAAAACATTTGTGTGAGCGCTACCCTGACTGACTGTAATCACTGGCACGAAGACACATTTAAACCTTGTCCGGTTTAGTTTCAGTTTGTACGGGCGACAGTAATTGGTGTGTTTGGTATGGAGTTCTAGCTCCCACAGATGAATGCAGTGTCTTTATGCAAGACACTTGCATACCTTGTGGGTAAGTGGCATGTTTGGCTACAGTGGTGTATGAATATGTTTGTGAATGGGTGAGTGGTTCCTTGGCATAAAGCACTTTGAGTGCCTTGAAGGTGGAAAATATAGGCTTAGTTTGCAGTTCATAGGGCACTAACATGTCAGAGATGTACTTTGGTGCTAGGTCATGGAGAGACTTGTACACAAGCAGAGCTGCTTTAAAGTCTATTCTCTTTGCCACAGGAACCCTGTGCAGAGACCTGAGCACAGGTATTATGTGCTCATACTTAATAGTTCTAGTAAAAACCCGAGCAGCAGAGTTTTGGATGTACTGCAACTGTCTTAACGCTTGTTTGGCCTTTATAGTTGTCTAACCTACAGGAAACAAATGCATGTATAAGTCTCTCCAAGTCTGGTATACCAAAGTATACCTTTACAATGTTGTTAGGTGGTAAAAAGCTGCAGATGTTATTGATTTGATCTGGCTGTTAAAGTTCAAGTATGAGTCCATTATTACCCCTAGATTTCTAGCCTGAAGGTTTTAGAGAAAGAGTGGAGGTGACTGCTGACACTTCCTCTATGTTTCTATGGGCCAAAGACCTGTGGGCTTGAGTTTAGCTGGAGAAAGTTGTTTTCCATCCACACACTGATCTGTTGAGTGAATCCCCTGGTTTATATTAACCTGCTCCCAGTGAGACATAGATCTGTGTGTCATCTGCATGGTTGTGGTAGGACACATTATTTCTGCGTATTAACTGGCCTAACGGCAGCATGTAGAGATTGAACAGAGCCATTTTATCTGAGACACATTTTCCAATTTCAACAATGTTCTCCCTGCCTTCTAGCTTGGACTTGAACCAGTTTAGTGCTGTACCAGAGATGGCCACCCAGTCCTCTAGTAAGAGATTGACATGATTGACAGTGTCAAAGGCAGTACTCAGATCTAACAGGATCAAGACTGATGCCATTTGTCATCTTGATAAGCACAGTCTCAGTGCTGTGGTGGGGTCTACAACCTGACTGGAAAACATGAAAGGCATTGTTCATTTGGAGAAAGTTAATAAGCTGTTGATAAACAACTTTGTTAAGGCCTTTGCCTAAAACAGCAGATTTGGCAGATAATTGTTCAATATTGTGGCATCAAGACTGCTCTTCTTTAGGAGAGGCTTGATGACTTCAGTTTTTAAAGCTCTTGCGAATGTTCCACATTAAAGTGACATGTTAACTATGCAAGTGAGAGGTAATAGCAAACTTTGAGCACAGACTTTAGAAATTCAATGGGTAACACATCGAGACAGCATAAAGATGAACTCAGGTGCAAAGTGAGTCAGGTCTAAGTGTTTAGGTGGGTGCATTGTGGAATTGATGGCATTTTAATACTCTGAACTTTGTTATTAAAGAATCCTGCAAACTCATTGCACTTAGATGTGGAAATTAGTTCTAACAGTAGTGGAGCTGGAGGGTTTGTTAATTTATTGAGTGCATCAGCCGGTTTCCCCTCATGGTTCACTGGTTCACATAGAGTACACCGTCACATCACTCACTGATACTGAACCGCATATCAGTTGTGGGCTGCCTGGACAAGGGGGCAGGTCCAGGAAGAAATCTGTATGTTCTACAGATCGCCAAGCTCTATTTCCACAGCAAAAATTAGCTTGATGCGTTTTGTGGTTTTTTCATAGTTTCACTTTTTAAGTTCTGTGTGCCTATGTGAAATTGCATTGAATTCCGCCTAAAGTCATATGAGTGCCCTGAACACACCAACAAAGTTATGAGTAAGTTTGCTGTTGGATTCCACTCAATTTTTTTACCAGAAAAGCACCATTAAGGCGTAAAAGCACGGTTCTGGTCACTTATATGAAAGTTTTGTGAAGTTGGCTAAATGAGCTGTCCAGCTGCTGAAAATGCGATGGCAGGGATAAAAAAAAAAGAAAACGCCTATAACTTTAGTTTGCAAGGTGAGAGAATCAAACTTTAAACTGTATGTTATACAGGCCCCCAACTTCTATTTCCACAGCAAAAAATAGCGTGATGCGTTTTGTGTTTTTTTCACAATTTCACTTTTTAAGTTCTGTGTGTCTATGGGAAATTGCATTGAATTCCGCCTAAAGTCACATGAGTGCCCAGAGCACATAAACCAAGTTAGGAGTGAATTTGCTGCTGGTTTGCATTAGTTTTACTAGAAAAGCACCCCTAACGCGTAAAAGCACTGTTCTGCTCACTTATATGATAGAATTCTGAAGATGGCTAAATGAGCTGTCCAGCTGCAGAAAAGGCGATTGGGAGCAACAAAAAAAAAAAAGAAAAAAAAAAAAGAAAAACGCCTATTACTTTAGTTTGCAAGGTGATAGAACCAAACTTTAAACTGTATGTTGTACGGTCCCCAAGCTCTATTTCCACAGCAAAAATGAGCTTGATGCGTTTTGTGGTTTTTCCACAATTTCACTTTTTAAGTTCTGTGTGCCTATGGGAAATTGCATTGAATTCCGCCTAAAGTCACATGAGTGCCCTGACCACACAAACCAAGTTAGGAGTGAGTTTACTGCTGGATTCCACTTATTTTTACTAGATAAGCACCCCCAAAGCGTAAAAGCACTGTTCTGCTCACTTATATGATAGTATAGTGAAGTTGGTAAAATGAGCTGTTCAGCTGCTGAAAAGGCGATTGCAGCAATAAAAAAGTGAAAACGCCTATTACTTTAGTTTGCAAGGTGATAGAACCAAACTTTAAACTGTATGTTGTACAGGTCCCCAAGCTCTATTTCCACAGCAAAAATGAGCTTGATGCGTTTTGTGTTTTTTTTTTTCACAATTTCACTTTTTAAGTTCTGTGTGCCTATGGGAAATTGCATTGAATTCCGCCTAAAGTCACATGAGTGCCCTGACCACACAAACCAAGTTAGGAGTGAGTTTACTGCTGGATTCCACTTATTTTTACTAGATAAGCACCCCCAAAGCGTAAAAGCACTGTTTCTGCTCACTTATATGATAGTATAGTGAAGTTGGTAAAATGAATGAGCTGTTCAGCTGCTGAAAAGGCGATTGCAGCAATAAAAAAGTGTGAAAACGCCTATTACTTTAGTTTGCAAGGTGATAGAACCAAACTTTAAACTGTATGTTGTACAGGTCCCCAAGCTCTATTTCCACAGCAAAAATGAGCTTGATGCGTTTTGTGGTTTTTCCACAATTTCACTTTTTAAGTTCTGTGTGCCTATGGGAAATTGCATTGAATTCCGCCTAAAGTCACATGAGTGCCCTGACCACACAAACCAAGTTAGGAGTGAGTTTACTGCTGGATTCCACTTATTTTTACTAGATAAGCACCCCCAAAGCGTAAAAGCACTGTTCTGCTCACTTATATGATAGTATAGTGAAGTTGGTAAAATGAGCTGTTCAGCTGCTGAAAAGGCGATTGCAGCAATAAAAAAGTGAAAACGCCTATTACTTTAGTTTGCAAGGTGATAGAACCAAACTTTAAACTGTATGTTGTACAGGTCCCCAAGCTCTATTTCCACAGCAAAAATGAGCTTGATGCGTTTTGTGGTTTTTCCACAATTTCACTTTTTAAGTTCTGTGTGCCTATGGGAAATTGCATTGAATTCCGCCTAAAGTCACATGAGTGCCCTGACCACACAAACCAAGTTAGGAGTGAGTTTACTGCTGGATTCCACTTATTTTTACTAGATAAGCACCCCCAAGCGTGAAAGCACTGTTCTGCTCACACTTATATGATAGTATAGTGAAGTTGGTAAAATGAGCTGTTTCAGCTGCTGAAAAGGCGATTGCAAGCAGCAATAAAAAAGTGAAAACGCCTTACTTTAGTTTGCAAGGTGATAGAACCAAACTTTAAACTGTATGTTGTACAGGTCCCCAAGCTCTATTCCACAGCAAAAATGAGCTTGATGCGTTTTGTGGTTTTTCCACAATTTCACTTTTTAAGGTCTGTGTGCCTATGGGAAATTGCATTGAATTCCGCCTAAAGTCACATGAGTGCCCTGACCACACAAACCAAGTTAGGAGTGAGTTTACTGCTGGATTCCACTTATTTTTACTAGATAAGCACCCCCAAAGCGTAAAAGCACTGTTCTGCTCACTTATATGATAGTATAGTGAAGTTGGTAAAATGAGCTGTTCAGCTGCTGAAAAGGCGATTGCAGCAATAAAAAAGTGAAAACGCCCTATTACTTTAGTTTGCAAGGTGATAGAACCAAACTTTAAACTGTATGTTGTACAGGTCCTACAGCTGGATTCCACTTATTTTTACTAAATAGCACCCCCAAAGCGTAAAAGCACTGTTCTGCTCACTTAAATAGTTTTAGTGTTAGGTTTTCATTGCAAAGTAAAGATTGGGTTAGGGTTAGGGTTAGGGTTAGGGTTAGGGTTAGGGTTGGGGTTAAGGTTACGGTTGGGGTTAGGGTTGGGATCAGTTTAGGGTTAGGGTAGGAAAAAAGGATTAAGTTTAGTCTGGGGTTTTGATTAGAGTAAGTGTTAGCTTCATAAGTTTGATTTAGTGTTAGGTTTTCATTCAAAAATATAGATTAGGGTTAGGGTTAGGGTTGGGGTTAGGGTTAGGGTTAGGATCACGTAAAGGTTAGGGTCAGAAAATAGGATTACGTTGAGTGTGGGGGTTTGGATTACGGTGAGGGATAGCTTTAGAAGTTAGATTTAGTCTGAGGTTTTCATTGCAAAGTAAAGATTAGGGTTAGGGTTAGGGTTAGGGTTACGATTGTGTTTAGGGTTAGGTTTGGGATGAGGCTAAGTTTAGGGTCCGAAAATAGGGTTAAGTTGAGCGTGGAGGTTTGAATTAAGGTGAGGGATAGCTTTAGAATTTAGATTTAGTGTGAGGTTTTCAATGTAAAGTAAAGATTAGGGTTAGGGTTAGGGTTAGGGTTAGGGTTAGGGTTAGGGTTAGGGTAGGGTTAGGGTTACGGTTGTGGTTATGGTTAGGGTTGGGATCAGTTTAGGGTTAGGGTCAGAAAAAAGGATTAAGTTTAGTCTGGGGTTTGGATTAGACTAAGTGTTAGCTTCATAAATTAGATTTAGTGTTAGGTTTTCATGAAAAAGTAAAGATTAGGGTTAGGTTTAGGGTTAGGGTTAGGGTTAGATTTACGGTGGGGGTTAGGGTTAGGGTTGGGATCAGGTTAAGGTTAGTGTCAGAAAAAAGGATTAAGTTGAGTCTGGGGTTTGGATTAGAGTATATGTTACATTTATAAATTAGTTTTAGTGTTAGGTTTTCATTGCAAAGTAAAGATTGGGTTAGGGTTAGGGTTAGGGTTAAGGTTACGGTTGGGGTTAGGGTTGGGGTTAGGGTTGGGATCAGTTTAGGGTTAGGGTAGGAAAAAAGGATTAAGTTTAGTCTGGGGTTTGGATTAGAGTAAGTGTTAGCTTTATTAGTTTAGATTTAGTATTAGGTTTTCATTGCAAAGTAAAGATTAGGGTTAGGGTTAGGGTTAGGGTTATAGGGTTAGGGTTACGGGGGGGTTAGGGTTGGGATCAGTTTTAGGTTAGGGTAGGAAAAAAGGATTAAGTTTAGTCTGGGGTTTGGAGTAGAGTAAGTGTTATCTTTATTAGTTAGATTTAGTATTATGTTTTCATTGCAAAGTAAAGATTAGGGTTAGGGTTAGGGTTACGGTTGTGATTATGGTTAGGGTTGGGATCAGTTTAGGGTTAGGGTCAGAAAAAAGGATTAAGTTTAGTCTGGGGTTTGGATTAGACTAAGTGTTAGCTTCATAAGTTAGATTTAGTGTTAGGTTTTCATGAAAAAGTAAAGATTAGGGTTAGGGTTAGGTTTAGGGTTAGGGTTAGGGTTAGATTTACGGTGGGGGTTAGGGTTAGGGTTGGGATCAGGTTAAGGTTAGTGTCAGAAAAAAGGATTAAGTTGAGTCTGGGGTTTGGATTAGAGTATATGTTACATTTATAAATTAGTTTTTTTTAGTGTTAGGTTTTTCATTGCAAAGTAAAGATTGGGTTAGGGTTAGGGTTAGGGTTAGGGTTAGGGTTTAGGTTACGGTTGGGGTTAGGGTTGGGATCAGTTTAGGGTTAGGGTAGGAAAAAAAAGGATTAAGTTAAGAAGTCTGGGGTTTGGATTAGAGTAAGTGTTAGCTTCATAAGTTAGATTTAGTGTTAGGTTTTCATTAAAAAGTAAAGATTAGGGTTTAGGGTTAGGGTTAGGTTTACGAAGGGGGTTAGGGTTAGGGTTGGGATCAGGTTAAGGTTAGTGTCAGAAAATAGGATTAAGTTGAGCTGGGGTTTGGATTAGAGTATGTGTTACCTTTATAATTAGTTTTTAGTGTTAGTTTTGTCATTGCAAAGTAAAGATTAGGGTTAGGGTTAGGGTTAGGGTTGCGCTTGGGGTTAGGGTTAGTGGTGGGGATCAGGTTTAGAGTTTAGTGTCAGAAAATAGGATTAAGTTTAGTCTGCGGTTTGGATTAGAGTATGTTTTTAGCTTTATAAGTTTGATTTAGTGTTAGGTTTTCATTCAAAAAAAGATAGATTAGGGTTAGGGTTAGGGTTAGGGTTGGGGTTAGGGTTAGGGTTAGGATCACGTAAAGGTTAGGGTCAGAAAATAGGATTACGTTGAGTGTGGGGGTTTGGATTACGGTGAGTGATAGCTTTAGAAGTTAGATTTAGTCTGAGGTTTTCATTGCAAAGTAAAGATTGGGTTAGGGTTAGGGTTAGGGTTAGGGTTAGGGTTAGGGTTAGGGTTACGGTTGGGGTTAGGGTTGGGGATCAGTTAAGGTTAGGGTAGGAAAAAAAGGATTAAGTTTAGTCTGGGGGTTTTGATTAGAGTAAGTGTTAGCTTTCATAAGTTAGATTTAGTGTTAGGTTTTTTCATTAAAAAGTAAAGATTAGGGTTAGGGTTAGGTTTAGGGTTAGGGTTAGGTTAGGTTTACGGTGGGGGTTAGGGTTAGGGTTGGGATCAGGTTAAGGTTAGTGTCAGAAAAATAGGATTAAGTTGAGTCTGGGGTTTGGATTAGAGTATGTGTTACCTTTATAAATTAGTTTTAGTGTTAGGTTTTCATTGCAAAGTAAAGATTAGGGTTAGGGTTAGGGGTTGCGCTTGGGGTTAGGGTTAGTGGTGGGATCAGGTTGGAGGTTAGTGTCAGAAAATAGGATTAAGTTTAGTCTGCGGTTTGGATTAGAGTATGTGTTTTAGCTTTATAAGTTTGATTTAGTGTTAGGTTTTCATTCAAAAATATTAGATTAGGGTTAGGGTTAGGGTTGGGTTAGGGTTAGGGTTAGGATCACGTAAAGGTTAGGGTCAGAAAAATAGGATTACGTTGAGTGTGGGGGTTTGGATTACGGTGAGGGATTAGCTTTAGAAGTTAGATTTTAGTCTGAGGTTTTCATTGCAAAGTAAAGATTAGGGTTAGGGTTAGGGTTAGGGTTACGATTGTGTTTTAGGGTTAGGTTTTGGGATGAGGCTAAGTTTAGGGTCCGAAAATAGGGTTAAGTTGAGCGTGGAGGGTTTGAATTAAGGTGAGGGATAGCTTTAGAATTTAGATTTAGTGTGAGGTTTTCAATGTAAAGTAAAGATTAGGGTTAGGGTTAGGGTTAGGGTTTAGGGTTAGGGTTAGGGTTGTGGTTTATGGTTAGGGTTGGGATCAGTTTAGGGTTAGGGTCAGAAAAAAGGATAAGTTTAGTCTGGGGTTTGGATTAGACTAAGTGTTAGCTTCATAAGTTAGATTTAGTGTTAGGTTTTCATTAAAAAGTAAAGATTAGGGTTAGGTTAGGGGGTTAGGGTTGATTTACGGTGGGGGTTAGGGTTAGGTTTGGGATCAGGTTAAGGTTAGTGTCAGAAAAAAGGATTAGTTGAGTCTGGGGTTTGGATTAGAGTATATGTTTACATTTATAAAATTAGTTTTAGTGTTAGGTTTTCATTGCAAAAGTAAAGATTGGGTTAGGGTTAGGGTTAGGGTTAGGTTAGTTAGGGTTTAGGGGTTGAGGTTAGGGGGTTAGGGATCATCAGTTTAGGGTTAGGGTAGGAAAAAAGGATTAAGTTTAGTCTGGGGTTTGGATTAGAGTAAGTGTTAGCTTTATTAGTTTAGATTTAGTATTAGGTTTTCATTGCAAAGTAAAGATTTAGGGTTAGGGTTAGGGTTAGGGTTACGGTTACGGGTTAGGGGGTTAGGGATGGGATCAGTTTAGGGTTAGGGTAGGAAAAAAGGATTAAGTTTAGTCTGGGGTTTGGAGTAGAGTAAGTGTTATCTTTATTAGTTAGATTTAGTATTATGTTTTTCATTGCAAAGTAAAGTAAAGGATTAGGGTTAGGGTTAGGGTTAGGGTTACGGTTGTGATTATGGTTAGGGTTGGGATCAGTTTAGGGGTTAGGGTCAGAAAAAAAAAAGGATTAAGTTTAGTCTGGGGTTTGGATTAGAGTAAGTGTTAGCTTCATAAGTTAGATTTAGTGTTAGGTTTTCATGAAAAAAAGAAAGATTAGGGTTAGGGTTAGGGTTAGGGTTAGGGTTAGGGTTTTAGATTTACGGTGGGGGTTAGGGTTAGGGTTGGGATCAGGTTAAGGTTAGTGTCAGAAAAAAGGATTAAGTTGAGTCTGGGGTTTGGATTAGAGTATATGTTACATTTATAAATTAGTTTTAGTGTTAGGTTTCATTGCAAAGTAAAGATTGGGTTAGGGGTTAGGGTTAGGGTTAGGGTTTAGGTGTTAGGGTTAAGGTTACGGTTGGGGTTAGGGTTGGGATCAGTTTAGGGTTAGGTAGGAAAAAAGGATTAAGTTTAGTCTGGGGTTTTGGATTAGAGTAAGTGTTAGCTTCATAAGTTAGATTTAGTGTTAGGTTTTCATTTAAAAAGTTAAAGATTAGGGTTAGGGTTAGGGTTTAGGGTTAGGGTTAGGTTTACGAAGGGGGTTAGGGTTAGGGTTGGGATCAGGTTAAGGGTTAGTGTCAGAAAAAAGGATTAGTTGAGTCTGGGGTTTGGATTAGAGTATGTGTTACCTTTATAAAAATTAGTTTTAGTGTTAGGTTTTCATTGCAAAGTAAAAGATTAGGGTTAGGGATAGGGTTAGGGTTGCGCTTGGGGTTAGGGTTAGTGGTGGGGATCAGGTTGAGGTTAGTGTCAGAAAAATAGGATTAAGTTTAGTCTGCGGTTTGGGATTAGAGTATGTGTTAGCTTTATAAGTTTGATTTAGTGTTAGGTTTTCATTCAAAAAAAGATAGGGTTAGGGTTAGGGTTAGGGTTGGGGTTAGGGTTAGGGGGGTTAGGATTGGGGATCAGTAAAGGTTAGGGTCAGAAAATAGGATTACGTTGAGTCTGGGGGTTTGGATTACGGTGAGGGATTAGCTTTAGAAGTTAGATTTAGTCTGAGGTTTTCATTGCAAGTAAAGATTAGGGTTAGGGTTAGGGTTAGGGTTAGGGTTAGGGTTGGGGTTAGGGGTTACGGTTGGGGTTAGGGTTGGGATCAGTTTAGGGTTAGGTAGGAAAAAAGGATTAAGTTTAGTCTGGGGTTTGGATTAGAGTAAGTGTTAGCTTCATAAGTTAGATTTAGTGTTAGGTTTTCATTAAAAAGTAAAGATTAGGGTTAGGGTTAGGTTTAGGGTTAGGGTTAGGTTTAGGTTTACGGTGGGGGTTAGGGTTAGGGTTGGGATCAGGTTAAGGTTAGTGTCAGAAAATAGGATTAAGTTGAGTCTGGGGTTTGGATTAGAGTATGTGTTACCTTTATATAATTAGTTTAGTGTTAGGTTTTCATTGCAAAGTAAAGATTAGGGTTAGGGTTAGGGTTAGGGTTACGGCTTGGGGTTAGGGTTAGTGTGTGGGATCAGGTTTAGGTTAGTGTCAGAAAATAGGATTAAGTTTAGTCTGCGGTTTGGATTAGAGTATGTTTTAGCTTTATAAGTTTGATTTAGTGTTAGGTTTTCATTCAAAAATATAGATTAGGGTTAGGGTTAGGGTTGGGGTTAGGGTTAGGGTTAGGATCACGTAAAGGTTAGGGTCAGAAAATAGGATTACGTTGAGTGTGGGGGTTTGGATTACGGTGAGGGATAGCTTTAGAAGTTAGATTTAGTCTGAGGTTTTCATTGCAAAGTAAAGATTAGGGTTAGGGTTAGGGTTAGGGTTACGATTGTGTTTAGGGTTAGGTTTGGGATGAGGCTAAGTTTAGGGTCCGAAAATAGGGTTAAGTTGAGCGTGGAGGTTTGAATTAAGGTGAGGGATAGCTTTAGAATTTAGATTTAGTGTGAGGTTTTCAATGTAAAGTAAAGATTAGGGTTAGGGTTAGGGTTAGGGTTAGGGTTAGGGTTAGGGTTAGGGTTAGGGTTGTGGTTATGGTTAGGGTTGGGATCAGTTTAGGGTTAGGGTCAGAAAAAAGGATAAGTTTAGTCTGGGGTTTGGATTAGACTAAGTGTTAGCTTCATAAGTTAGATTTAGTGTTAGGTTTTCATTAAAAAGTAAAGATTAGGGTTAGGGTTAGGGTTAGGGTTAGGGGGTTAGGGTTTAGGGTTAGGATTAGGGTGGGGGTTAGGGTTAGGGTTGGATTAGGTTAAGGTTAGTGTCAGAAAAAAGGATTAAGTTGAGTCTGGGGTTTGGATTAGAGTATATGTTACATTTATAAATTAGTTTTAGTGTTAGGTTTTCATTGCAAAGTAAAGATTGGGTTAGGGTTAGGGTTAGGGTTAGGGTTAAGGTTACGGTTGGGGTTAGGGTTGGGGTTAGGGTTGGGATCAGTTTAGGGTTAGG
Organism: Periophthalmus modestus; assembly: GCA_019594935.1. Lineage (NCBI taxonomy): Eukaryota > Metazoa > Chordata > Actinopteri > Gobiiformes > Gobiidae > Periophthalmus > Periophthalmus modestus. Next base: position 8,212 of record JAIEZT010000152.1, on the reverse strand, counting down.
GTAGGAAAAAAGGATTAAGTTTAGTCTGGGGTTTGGATTAGAGTAAGTGTTAGCTTTATTAGTTAGATTTAGTATTAGGTTTTCATTGCAAAGTAAAGATTAGGGTTAGGGTTAGGGTTAGGGTTAGGGTTAGGGTTAGGGTTAGGGTTACGGTTACGGTTGGGGTTAGGGTTGGGATCAGTTTAGGGTTAGGGTAGGAAAAAAGGATTAAGTTTAGTCTGGGGTTTGGAGTAGAGTAAGTGTTATCTTTATTAGTTAGATTTAGTATTATGTTTTCATTGCAAAGTAAAGATTAGGGTTAGGGTTAGGGTTAGGGTTAGGTTGGATTATGGTTAGGGTGGGGTTTAGGGTTAGGGATCAGTTTAGGGTTAGGGTCAGAAAAAAGATTTAAGTTTAGTCTGGGGTTTGGATTAGACTAAGTGTTAGCTTCATAAGTTAGATTTAGTGTTAGGTTTTCATGAAAAAGTAAAGATTAGGGTTAGGGTTAGGGTTAGGTTTAGGGTTAGGGTTAGGGTTAGATTTACGGTGGGGGTTAGGGTTAGGGTTGGGATCAGGTTAAGGTTAGTGTCAGAAAAAAGGATTAAGTTGAGTCTGGGGTTTGGATTAGAGTATATGTTACATTTATAAATTAGTTTTAGTGTTAGGTTTTCATTGCAAAGTAAAGATTGGGTTAGGGTTAGGGTTAGGGTTAGGGTTAGGGTTAGGGTTAGGGTTAAGGTTACGGTTGGGGTTAGGGTTGGGATCAGTTTAGGGTTAGGGTAGGAAAAAAGGATTAAGTTTAGTCTGGGGTTTGGATTAGAGTAAGTGTTAGCTTCATAAGTTAGATTTAGTGTTAGGTTTTCATTGCAAAGTAAAGATTAGGGTTTAGGGTTAGGGTTAGGGTTAGGGTTAGGGTTAGGTTTAAGGTGGGGGTTAGGGTTAGGGTTGGGATCAGGTTTAAGGTTAGTGTCAGAAAATAGGATTAAGTTTAGTCTGGGGTTTGGATTAGAGTAATGTGTTAGCTTTATAAATTAGATTTAGTGTTAGGTTTTTCATTGCAAAGTAAAGATTAGGGTTAGGGTTAGGGTTAGGTTAGGTTAGGGTTAGGGTTAGGGTTAGGGTTGGGATCAGGTTTGAGGTTAGTGTCAGAAAAATAGGATAAGTTTAGTCTGCGGTTTGGATTAGAGTATGTGTTAGCTTTATAAGTTTGATTTAGTGTTAGGTTTTCATTCAAAAAGAATATAGATTAGGGTTAGGGTTAGGGTTGGGGTTAGGGTTAGGGTTAGGATCACGTAAAGGTTAGGGTCAGAAAATAGGATTACGTTGAGTGAGTGGGGGGTTTGGATTACGGTGAGGGATAGCTTTAGAAGTTTAGATTTAGTCTGAGGTTTTCAAAGTAAAGAAGTAAAGGGTTAGGGTTAGGGTTAGGGTTAGGGTTAGGGTTTAGGGTTTAGGGGTTGGGTTAGGGGAGGTTAGGGTCAGAAAAAAGGATTAGTTTAGTATCAGTTTGGATTAGGGTTAGTGTTCGAAAAAAGTTAAGTTGAGTGTTAGGTTTGGATTAAAGTAAAGTAGTGTTATAGGGTTAATTAGATTTAGTGTGAGGTTTAGTCATTGCATAGTTTACGTGTGGGTTAGGGTTAGGTTTGGGTTAGGGTTTAGTGGTTAGGTTAGGATTAGTTAGGGGGTTGGATTAGGGTTAGGTTACAGTTTAAATAGTTTCGGGTTAGAAAAAGGGGTTAGTGTTATAGGGTTATTAGGGTTTTAAGGAGGGTTAGGTTAAAAAAAAGGGTTAGGGTTAGGGTAGGGTTTCTGGGGTTAGGGTTTAGATTTTAGGTGAGGTTTCAGAAAAAGGATTAAGTTTAGGTTTAGGTTTGGATTAGAGTATAGTGATTAGGGGTTAGGGTTAGGGTTTGCAAAGTAAAGATGGGGGTTAGGGTTAGGGTTAGGATTAGGTTTGGGGGTTAGGGTGTCAGAAAAAAGGATTAAGTTGAGTCTGGGGTTTGGATTAGAGTATGTGTTAGCTTTATAAGTTAGATTTAGTGTTAGGTTTTCATTGCAAAAGTAAAGATTAGGGTTAGGGTTAGGGTTAGGGTTAGGTTAGGGTTAGGGTTAGGGTTGGGGTTAGGGTTAGGGTTGGGATCAGTTTAGGGTAGGGTCAGAAAAAAAGGATTAAGTTGAGTCTGGGGTTTGGATTAGAGTAAGTGTTAGCTTTATAAGTTGATTTAGTGTTAGGTTTTCATTAAAAGTAAAGATTAGGGTTAGGGTTAGGGTTTAGGGTTAGGGTTAGGTTTACGGTGGGGGTTAGGGTTAGGGATTGGGATCAGGTTAAGGTTAGTGGTCAGAAAAAAGGATTAAGTTGAGTCTGGGGTTTGGATTAGAGTATAGTGTTACATTTATAAATTAGATTTAGTGTGTTAGTTTTTCATTGCAAAGTAAAGATTAGGGTTAGGGTTAGGGTTAGGGTTAGGGTTAGGGTTAGGTTACGGTTGGGGGTTAGGGTTGGGATCAGTTTAGGGTTAGGGTCAGAAAAAAGGATTAAGTTTAGTCTGGGTTTGGATTAGAGTAAGTTTTAGCTTTATATAAGTTAGATTTAGTGTTAGGTTTTCATTGAAAAAGTAAAGATTAGGGTTAGGGTTAGGGTTTAGGGTTAGGGTTAGGGTTAGGTTAGGGTTTAGGGTTAGGGTTGGATCAGTTTAGGGTTAGGGTCAGGAAAAAAGGATTAAGTTGAGTGTGGGGTTTGGATTAGAGTAAGTGTTAGCTTAGAAGTTAGATTTTAGTGTTAGGTTTTCATTGCAAAGTAAAGATTAGGTTAGGGTTAAGGTTAGGGTTAGGGTTACGGTTAGGGTTAGGGTTAGGGTTAGGGTTGGGATCAGTTTTAGGGTTAGGGTCAGAAAAAAGGGTTAAGTTTAGTTCTGGGGTTTGGATTAGAGTAAGGATGTTAGCTTTATAGGTTAGATTTAGTGTTAGGTTTTGATTGCAAAGTAAAGATTAGGGTTAGGGTTAGGGTAGGGTTGGGTTAGGGTTGGGGTTAGGGTTATTAGTTAGGGTTTAGTTCATTAGGGTTAGGTCAGAAAAAAGGATTAGTTTAGTCTAGGGTTTGGATTAGACTAAGTGTTAGCTTTATAAGTTAGATTTAGTGTTAGGTTTTCATTAAAAAAAAAGATTAGGGTTAGGGTTAGGGTTAGGGTTAGGGTTAGGGTTAGGGTTAGGGTTAGGGTTTAGATTTTAGGTTAGGTGATTAAGTTTAGGTTAGGGTTAGGGTTAGAAAGTAGTATTCAGTTAGTTAGGGTTTGGATTAGAGAGGTTGGGGTTTGGATAGATTTAGGGTTAGTGTTTAGTTTTTTTTGTTAGGTTTTCATTAAAGATTAGATTAGGGTTAGGGTTAGGGTTTAGGGTTAGGGTTAGGGTTAAGGGTTGGGGTTAGGGTGGGATCAGGTTAAGGTAGGGTCAGAAAAAAGGATAGTTTAGTCTGGGGTTTGGATTAGAGTAAGTGTTAGCTTTATAAGTAGATTTTAGTGTTAGGTTTTCATTAAAAAAGTAAAGGGTTGGGTTAGGGTTAGGTTTAGGGTTAGGGTTAGGGTTAGGTTACGGTTGGGGGTTGGGGTTAGGGTTGGGATCAGTTTAAGGTTAGTGGTCAGAAAAAAGGATTAAGTTTAGTCTGGGGTTTGGATTAGAGTAAGTGTTAGCTTCATAAATTAGTTTTTAGTGTTAGGTTTTCATTGCAAAGTAAAGATTAGGGTTAGGGTTAGGGTTAGGGTTAGGGTTAGGGTTTACGGTGCGGGGGGTTAGGGTTAGTGGTGGGATCAGGTTAGGTTAGTGTCAGAAAATAGGATTAAGTTTAGTCTGCGGTTTGGATTAGAGTATGTTTTAGCTTTATAAGTTTGATTTAGTGTTAGGTTTTCATTCAAAAATATAGATTAGGGTTAGGGTTAGGGTTGGGGTTAGGGTTAGGGTTAGGATCACGTAAAGGTTAGGGTCAGAAAATAGGATTACGTTGAGTGTGGGGGTTTGGATTACGGTGAGGGATAGCTTTAGAAGTTAGATTTAGTCTGAGGTTTTCATTGCAAAGTAAAGATTAGGGTTAGGGTTAGGGTTAGGGTTACGATTTAGGTTTAGGGTTAGGGTTGGGGTTGGGTGGGATGAGGCTAAGTTTAGGGGTCCGAAAATAGGGTTAAGTTGAGCGTGGAGGTTTGAATTAAGGTGAGGGATAGCTTTAGAATTTAGATTTAGTGTGAGGTTTTCAATGTAAAGTAAAGATTAGGGTTAGGGTTAGGGTTAGGGTTAGGGTTAGGGTTACGGTTGTGGTTATGGTTAGGGTTGGGATCAGTTTAGGGTTAGGGTCAGAAAAAAGGATAAGTTTAGTCTGGGGTTTGGATTAGACTAAGTGTTAGCTTCATAAGTTAGATTTAGTGTTTAGGTTTTCATTAAAAAGTAAAGATTAGATTAGGGTTAGGGTTAGGGTTAGGGTTAGGGTTAGGGTTTAGGGTAGGGGTTAGGTGGGGGTTAGGGTTGGGGATCAGGTTAAGGTTAGTGTCAGAAAAAAAGGATTAAGTTGAGTCTGGGGTTTGGATTAGAGTATATGTTACATTTATAAATTAGTTTTTAGTGTTAGGTTTTCATTGCAAAGTAAAGATTAGGGTTAGGGTTAGGGTTAGGGTTAGGGTTAGGGTTACGGTTGGGTTAGGGTTGGGGTTAGGGTTGGGATCAGTTTAGGTTAGGGTAGGAGAAAAAGGATTAAGTTTAGTCTGGGGTTTGGATTAGAGTAAGGTGTTAGCTTTATAGTTAGATTTAGTATTAGGTTTTCATTGCAAAGTAAAGATTAGGGTTAGGGTAGGGTTAGGGTTAGGGTTACGGTTACGGTTTGGGTTAGGGTTGGGATCAGTTTAGGGTTAGGGTAGGAAAAAAGGATTAAGTTTAGTCTGGGGTTTGGAGTAGAGTAAGTGTTATCTTTATTAGTTAGATTTAGTATTATTAGGTTTCATTGCAAAGTAAAGATTAGGGTTAGGGTTAGGGTTAGGGTTAGGGTTACGGTTGTGATTATGGTTAGGGTTGGGATCAGTTTAGGGTTAGGGTCAGAAAAAAAAGGGAATTAAGTTTAGTCTGGGGTTTGGATTAGACTAAGTGTGTTATAGCTTCATAAGTTAGATTTAGTGTTAGGTTTTCATGAAAAAGTAAAGATTAGGGTTAGGGTTAGGTTAGGGTTAGGTTTAGGGTTAGGGTTACGGTGTGGGTTTAGGGTTAGGGTTGGGATCAGGTTAAGGTTAGTGTCAGAAAAAAGGATTAAGTTGAGTCTGGGGTTTGGATTAGAGTATATGTGTTACATTTATAAATTAGTTTTAGTGTTAGGTTTTCATTGCAAAGTAAAGATTGGGTTAGGGTTAGGGTTAGGGTTAGGGTACGGGTTACGGTTACGGTTGGGGTTAGGGTTGGGATCAGTTTAGGGTTAGGGTAGGAAAAAAAGGATTAAGTTTAGTCTGGGGTTTGGATTAGAGTAAGTGTTAGCTTCATAAGTTAGATTAGTGTTAGGTTTTCATTAAAAAGTAAAGATTAGGGTTAGGGTTAGGGTTAGGTTTAGGGTTAGGGTTAGGGTTAGGGTTACGAAGGGGGTTAGGGTTAGGGTTGGGATCAGGTTAGGGTTAGTGTCAGAAAAATAGGATTAAGTTTGAGTCTGGGGTTTGGGATTAGAGTATGTGTTACCTTTATAAATTAGTTTTAGTGTTAGGTTTTCATTGCAAAGTAAAGATTAGGGTTAGGGTTAGGGTTAGGGTTGCGCTTGGGGTTAGGGTTAGTGGTGGGATCAGGTTGAGGTTAGTGTCAGAAAAAGGGGATTAAGTTTAGTCTGCGGTTTGGATTAGAGTATGTTTTTAGCTTTATAAGTTTGATTTAGTGTTAGGTTTCATTCAAAAATATAGATTAGGGTTAGGGTTAGGGTTGGGGGTTAGGGTTAGGGTTAGGATCACGTAAAGGTTAGGGTCAGAAAATAGGATTACGTTGAGTGTGGGGGTTGGATTACGGTGAGGGATAGCTTTAGAAGTTAGATTTAGTCTGAGGTTTTCATTGCAAAGTAAAGATTAGGGTTAGGGTTAGGGTTAGGTTAGGGTTACGATTGTGTGTTTAGGGTTAGGTTTGGGATGAGGCTAAGTTTTAGGGTCCGAAAAATAGGGTTAAGTTGAGCGTGGAGGTTTGAATTAAGGTGGGGGATAGCTTTAGAATTTAGATTTAGTGTGAGGTTTTCAATGGTAAAGTAAAGATTAGGGTTAGGGGGGTTAGGGTTAGGGTTAGGGTTACGGTTTGGGGTTATGGTTAGGGTTGGGATCAGTTTAGGTTTTAGGGTCAGAAAAAAGGATAAGTTTAGTCTGGGGTTTGGATTAGACTAAGTGTTAGCTTCATAAGTTAGATTTAGTGTTAGGTTTTCATTAAAAAGTAAAGATTAGGGTTTTCCCCATTAGGTTTAGGGTTAGGGTTGAGGTTAGGGTTAGTTAGATTTACGGTGGGGGTTAGGGTTAGGGTTGGGATCAGGTTAAGGTTAGTGTCAGAAAAAAGGATTAAGTTGAGTCTGGGGTTTGGATTAGAGTATATGTTACATTTATAAATTAGTTTTAGTGTTAGGTTTTCATTAGCAAAGTAAAGATTAGGTTTAGGGTTAGGGTTAGGGTTAGGGTTAGGGTTAGGGTTACGGTTGGGTTGGGGTTAGGGTTGGGATCAGTTTAGGGTTTAGGGTAGGAAAAAAGGATTAAGTTTAGTCTGGGGTTTGGATTAGAGTAAGTGTTAGCTTATTAGTTTAGATTTAGTGTTAGGTTTTCATTGCAAAAGTAAAGATTAGGGTTAGGGTTAGGGTAGGGTTAGGGTTACGGTTTTTTACGGTTAGGTTGGGGTTAGGGTTGGGATCAGTTTAGGGTTAGGGTAGGAAAAAAAGGATTAAGTTTAGTCTGGGGTTTGGAGTAGAGTAAGTGTTATCTTTATTAGTTAGATTTAGTATTATGTTTTCATTGCAAAGTAAAGATTAGGGTTAGGGTTAGGGTAGGGTTAGGGTTACGGTTGTGATTATGGTTAGGGTTGGGATCAGTTTAGGGTTAGGGTCAGAAAAAAGGATTAAGTTTAGTCTGGGGTTGGATTAGACTAAGTGTTTAGCTTCATAAGTAGATTTAGTGTTAGGTTTTCATGAAAAAGTAAAGATTAGGGTTAGGGTTAGGTTTAGGGTTAGGGTTAGGGTTAGATTACGGTGGGGGTTAGGGTTAGGGTTGGGATCAGGTTTAAGGTTAGTGTCAGAAAAAAGGATTAAGTTGAGTCTGGGGTTTGGATTAGAGTATATGTTACATTTATAAATTTTTTAGTGTTAGGTTTTCATTGCAAAGTAAAGATTGGGGTTAGGGTTAGGGTTAGGGTTAGGGTGTTGGGTTAGGGTTTACGGGTGGGGTTTAGGGTTGGGATCAGTTTAGGGTTAGGGTAGGAAAAAAAAACAGGATTAAGTTTAGTCTGGGGTTTGGATTAGAGTAAGTGTTAGCTTCATAAGTTAGATTTAGTGTTAGGTTTTCATTAAAAGTAAAGATTTAGGGTTAGGGTTAGGTTTAGGGTTAGGGTTAGGGTTAGGTTTACGAAGGGGGTTAGGGTTAGGGGTTGGGATCAGGTTAAGGTTAGTGTCAGAAAATAGGATTAAGTTGAGTCTGGGGTTTGGATTAGAGTATGTGTTTAGCTTTATAAATTAGTTTTAGTGTTAGGTTTTCATTGCAAAGTAAAGATTAGGGTTAGGGTTAGGGTTAGGGTTGCGCTTGGGGTTTAGGGTTAGGTGGTGGGATCAGGTTGAGGTTAGTGTCAGAAAATAGGATTAAGTTTAGTCTGCGGTTTTGGATTAGAGTATGTGTTAGCTTTATAAGTTTGATTTAGTGTTAGGTTTTCATTCAAAAATATAGATTAGGGTTAGGGTTAGGGTTGGGGTTAGGGTTAGGGTTAGGATCACGTAAAGGTTAGGGTCAGAAAATAGGATTACGTTGAGTGTGGGGGTTTGGATTACGGTGAGGGATAGCTTTAGAAGTTAGATTTAGTCTGAGGTTTTCATTGCAAAGTAAAGATTAGGGTTAGGGTTAGGGTTAGGGTTACGATTGTGTTTAGGGTTAGGTTTGGGATGAGGCTAAGTTTTAGGGTCCGAAAAATAGGGTTAAGTTGAGCGTGGAGGTTTGAATTAAGGTGAGGGATAGCTTTAGAATTTAGATTTAGTGTGAGGTTTTCAATGTAA
>JAIEZT010000151.1:0-111348 GCA_019594935.1 Periophthalmus modestus | reverse complement strand
TCTACGTGCTTGACTGTGGGCAGGGCCTGGGTGTGGGGCTAGCGGCCTGACTGTTGGTAATGGGTTATGGGTGGCTCATGGGGTTGGTTGTCTGTAGTGGCTGTGGGCAGAACTAAGTGGGCGTGGCTGTATGGCTTGGCGGTTGCTGTGCCTGGGAAGCTCGTGCTAACGGTTTGAACTGTGGGCCGGGGGCGGAGATAAGGGATTCCGTCGTGCTTTAGACGCCAGCGTTCTCACAGATGGTAGTGTGGGCAGGCCGCTGGCAGGGTCGCAGGCGGGGGAGGACGACTCCCGGTTCCGGTAACCTCCGTCACAGGGACCTGGATGTCAGCCCGTCTGGGTTTAAGGGGGTGGACAGGGGAGGGGGTCCCCGCGCCTAAGAAAAAGGGTGTGGTCCTGCAGTGACGAGGGCGTAAGGGCATAGGGTCAGGGCGGCGGGCCTTTAGACCTTCGGCGGGGAGGAGGACAATGGTAGGGTAAGGCTTTTGTGGGAAGACGGGCTGGTGGGGATTCGGTGGGTAGGGTGGGTGGGGAAAAGGGGCGGGGGGGTACTTTGGGTCTTGACGGAGCTGATTCGGACAGACGCAGGGAGGACGTCGAGGCAGGAGGGAGCGGAAGAGGTAACTGATGCGGGCTGAGGTTCCGAGTGGGTATCGAAGCGTTGCAAAACACAGGAACAACGGCGCTTGAGTATGAGAATGAATTGCTTAAAATGCAGATCGTTGTGGTCTTGAGTTGATAACATCGCCGCCAATGGGTCAAAGGATTGGGATTCTCATTCTGAATACTACATTTTTAATAGACACATACAATTGAGTCGTATTTTCACACAGGTTATGTTTTTTGATTCGGGTTTTAGGGGAACGAGGGTATATTGGTTGGTGTTAATTCAGATATATTAATCAATGTCAGTACATAACTGAATATTGTCTGCAAGTTGTTACAACGTGCCAGAAAGCACACTTAGAATCTGAGTTGGAGGCTTACGCTGTCTAGACATGGCCTTTGATTTAGTTATATGCGTTATTTTTTTTTTTTTTGTTTAATCTTTGGATATTATTATATCGCAAGGGATGTTAAGTCCTATTACATCATCATCATCATCACTTTCCCCATAATAGTGCTTAACACCTCTCGGTCGCTTTTGTTGCGACTGTCGTGGGCTACAATCCAAAGTCTTCTATTCATCAATCCCTATCATCTCCTCATGGGCTGATGAAACCTATAACACAACCCCCTGTTGAGATCTGCAGTATATCGTTGTCCCTAATAATATTTTAATAATAATGCATTAGAGTCCTATCCTGCACTTTTCCAGATGGGCTCAAAGTGCACAATTTTGTTCATTATGGCATGACATTTACGAGAAAATATTTATTTTACTACCACAGTTTTATGTACAACAGAGGAGGTATTTTTGGACATTATTAGAAGTTGCAGTAACAACTCTTGTGCCCTTATTTGCAACAGTAAACTGATAAACATAATTCTCCAGCCTCTGTTGCCATTCAGCGAGATACTAGTTTTCCACATCTAAAACGCAATGAGTTTGCAGTATTCTTTAATGACAAGGTTCAGCGGCATTAAAAATGCCATCAATTCCCAACGCAAACAACCACCCTGCAGGCGCCGCTGCTAGCCACCTACAGGCACTTAGAGCTGACTCACTTTGCACCTGTAACTGACAAAACTGTCCAAGAGATCGTCACCATTCTGAGTTCATCTATATGGTACCTCATGTGTTATCCTCTAAGTCTGTGCTCAACAGTTTTCTATCACGAAAACACTTGCATAGTTAACATGTTCACTTCAATCTGGAACATTCCCAAGTGCTTTGAAATCTGCGGTTATCAGTCTCTCCTAACGAAGAGCATCTTAATGCCACAATACTGAAGAATTACTGACCACTCTCAAATCTGCCATTTTTACTTGAAAACTTGGTGAAATAAAAGTTTGTTTACCAACAGCTTATTAACTTTGATGAACAGCTCCTTTGATTTTTTTCCACTCAGGTTTTAGCACCTCACCACAGCACTGAGACAGGCTCTTATAAAAAAGGTGACAAATGACATCTGCCTGAACACTGATGGCAGGCAAAGTCTCAGTCTTGATCGTTTTAGATCCGAGTGATGCCCTTTGACACTGTCGATCATGAGATCCTCTTACAGAGACTAGAGGACTGGGTATGCATCTCTGGTACTGCACTAAACAGATTCAGTCCTATCTAGAAAATAGGGACTACTTGTTAGGCCAGTTTAATACGCAGCAATGATGTGTCCTACCACAACTATGCAGATGACACTCAGATCTGTCGCAGTGGCAGCAGGTGAATATGGACCAGTGCTTTCCCCTTCTCTCTAAAACCTTGAAATCAGGTTAAATATCTAGGTGTAACAGTGGACTCAGACTTGAACTTTAACAGCCACATCAGATCAACAACATCTGCAGCTTTTTACCATTAAAAACATTGCAAAAATCAATCAATCAATATTTACTGTCAAACCAGACTTGGAGAGACTTGCATGTCCATGCATTTTTCTCAGGAGGTTAGACTATTGTAACACTGCTCACTGGCCTCTCCAAACAAGCATTATGATACCTGCAGTACATCTAAAATGCTGCTGCTCAGGTCCTGAAGGGAACCAGGAAGTACGAGCACATAAGTCCTGTGCTCAGGTCCTCTGCACTGGCTCCTGCAGCTCAGAGAATAGACTTTAAAGCAACTCTGCTTGTGAACAAGTCTCTTTATCGCCTGGCACCTAAGTACATCTCTGACATGTTAGTGCCATATGAACTGTCTCACACTCTGAGAACTTCATGGACCGGCCTCCTGCTGGTGCCCAGAGTCAGGAGTAAACCTGGGAAATCAGTGTTTCAGTTTTATGCAGCTAAAACCTGGATCAGTCTTCCTGAAGATGTGAGACAGGCCGTTAATTTGACAACGTTTAAATCCAGGCTCAAAACGGTTCTGTTTAGCTGTGGCATATGACTGAAAGGTTTTTTATTCTGCACTCTTCTCTTTTAATGTTAATTTTATGATGATTATTTGTGATTATTTATATTTTGTTTTGTTGTATTGTGATTTTAATGTCTTTCTTATTCTGTAAAGCACTTTGAATTACTTTGTGTCCGAGTTGGGCTGTACAAATGAACTTGCCTTGCCGTTATTTGTTCACTCCAATATCAGTGATGATAAGCTGCTATTGTAGTCACAGCTGCCCTAAGGCAGACTGACAGAAGGAGGCTGTCAATCTGTGCAATCTTTCCCTCCCACTACCATCAACACTCACTCACATGCCACATTCATACTAGGCAATGTGGTGTGAAGTGTCTTGCCTAAGGACAAACAGATTTGCCACTGGTGCCCGCATTGTGTCACCTGTATTCCCAGTGGTCTCCCATCCAAGTACTAACCAGGCCCAGCCTGAACACTTTGCCCACTTCTATCATAGGTTCCCATACATTGACAGCCTTGCTTTCATCAGTCTACCCAAGGCTTGCTGTGGCTTATCACAATCCAGTGTTGTTGAATTGGACATATGCATTTTGCGCTATGGATTGGCTTTTTAAAATAATGCCGCTCTGCTGTCAGCAGCAGAAATGTACATTTAAAAAAACAATTATATGTAGGTATTAGGCAATGTGAGAGACATGCTGTACCATCCCATCTGTGTTGTCAATGGGGTGCTTAAGGTCCAAAGGCCTCTCGATGGTCCCGTAGAAACTGTCTGCATCTGAGTCTGTGTCACTGCTGAAATGTGAATAGTGTTTTAGCTCATAGAGAAATACAGTGCAAAAATACAGAAAGTAGCGGCGAGTTGTAAAATGAAATACCTCTACCTTGGTCATCACCATAGAAAATTTCACCCAAATGTAGAGACAATTTACGCCCCAAGGAAGGCTATCTATGTCCAGCCAGAAAGTGAAATTATAAATCTCACCAAAATTTAAAAAAATAGGGCCTTTTAGTAAATATTTCTTTATATTATAAAAGTGAAATGAGTAGTCCTAACCTGTCATATGCACTTGACATGTGAGACACACCGCAGAGCTCACCTCGTCGTGTGGGACTCCTGTCGGTCGTTGTAGTGGTCGATCTCCCTGCGCAAGTGCCTCATCCAGCTCTGAAACAAAGCACTATCACTATCACGCTTGGACCATGCCCACTGTAAAGCTCTAATGCTTTTATTTTAGTCTCTTTTTCTGATTAAAAAGTTATCATACAGCTTTAATAAACTATTTGTTCATTATGAATTAAGTCTTTGTTTATGCTTTATTAAGGCTATAAAAAGTGTAGTTCTTATAAAGGAAAAAAAAAAAATGAAAATCTTAGCCTAAAGTGTAGTTGTTAGTTAGGTTCTTAGTTAATTTATTCAATTTTCTTTTATATTTTTTAATTCTAATGATCATAATGCTGTGTCACTGCTTTGTGGACCTTCCACATGTATAAGACTTGTTGCTTTTACAGGTCTGGGGGTTAGGGGGTTGATTACGGTCTGTTTGGAGCTCCAGGACTGCAAAAGAGTACAAAATTGCACTGGGAGCTTGGATTTTGCTTCCACTCGTTAAGTTTGTATTAATCGACAAAAATACCTGCACATTGAGTCATAGGTTTGGTCAAAAGATAACTTTATATGTAGTTTTTTATTAAGAGGGGGTATTACATTTCATTTGGGTATTAATTGCTAACACTTAACATTTTTTTAGATCACCATGTTAGCTTTTATTGTTTTTGAAAATGCTGTATTCACCCTAAACCAATGTATTAACAACACTAATGAAACTACTGCACATCACATCAGGTTTGTCAAGTTGTAGTGTTTTGTTTTGTATAATGCTTTATGTATTTATGAAAAATTGTTCTCTTCAGGCATGTTTTCGATGCATGCTAGAAAGCTCCAAAAACCTTATATTGCAAAAAGTTCCTCTTTATGTTAATTTACCAAAATCTTACATTGACTTAAATTATGAGAAAAGGCATTTGTTGGACCAAGCAAACTCTAGGTCCATGAGAAGTCTTCAGTCTCACCCTGCGCTCCTCCTCGCTGGCTGCAGAGAACAGCCAGGTGTGCGGTGCTTCTTGCTGAAGTGGACGATCTTAAAGGGAAACACATTACTGGACGTGGTCTCCTCCGCTGCTCGCATCACCCTGGAAAAAGGTGGGTATTCAGTTACATTTTACTTGAATAACTTTTTAGAGACATTGCACTTTTCAGAGAGTACTTTCTAAAAGCATACTTTTTACTCTTACTTTAGTAATATTTTTTAAGTAACAGTACTCTCACTTGACTATAAGTTTTGGTTCCTCTTCCCACTGTGAGTAAGTCTACAAATGACAAAAGCTTTATGTTGACAATATGAAAATGATTTGAACACATTTGTGTTTCTTGCACCGCTCCTTTACATATAATGGCCGTTTTTCAAATGTTATGTATTTTCAAGGTTCCTCCCTTGAAGATACCAGATTTTGTGCTGTACTTAATGTTTTGTCCTTCAAATTATAAATCTAATGTCATGTCCTTACAGTTACTCTTTAAGTTAGTCTTACTTGAGTAGTAGTTTTCCCAAATACTATTTTACTCTTACTTTAATTTCTTTGACCAGTACTTTCTACTTCTACTTGAGTAACATTAGTAACGTTACCCTTACTCGAGTAAAAATTTTTTGCTACTCTACCACCTCTATCCTGGAATCACATACTAAAGACAAGGAGCGCTTTATGACTGGTGACATTTAGAGTTGTGAAGAACACTGGTGCTATGAGACCCGGGCCCTGGAGGCAATTCCAAATATCTGGTGATGCAAATCAAGCATGTTTCAAAAAGATTTAGCTCTCATGTTCTTGAACTTTAGATTATAAACACTGCTGGATGGCATAGGCCTATACAACTATGCCCAAGTGGCTGAACCTTACAATTCCTCCATTTTCTGTAGTATTGCTGAAGTTTATAGAGGGGGTATTTTACTTCTATGGGGTATTAACTTCTAACACATAACATATTTAGATCACAATGTTACCTTTTTGAAAATGCTATATTCACCAAAAACAGTGTATATGAATAGGTTTCACATTTGGTTTTTGACCTTCTAAAACTCCTCTCTCTTTGCTCTCTGCGTTAAGTCAATCCCCGTCCAGAGCGCTATAACAACACAATTAGCGTGCATCCCGCTACTGAGTATATGCTTGCATGTTGTCTACGTCTGTTTATTGTTGATGCATGTGTACACTTCATGTCGTGGGTGTGTGCGTGTGTGCATGTGTGTGTATGTTGTGTGGGAGTTTTTTTAGTCAAATTGCACATTTGGAGTCTAGTGGAACACAATTTCAGTCCTTTGTATAATGTCTGTCACATAGTGAATTGACAATAAAGTACACTTTAAGTACTCCACATCACATCAGGTTTGTGAAGTTGTAGTGTATCGTTTTGTATCATGATCATGCTCAAGATATCTCCTGTGTGTGTGTGTGTGTGTGTGTGTGTGTGTGCGTGCGTGCGTGCGTGTGTGTGTGTGTGTGTGTGTGTGTGCGTGTGCGTGCGTGTGTGTGCGTGTAAGGACTGACCTGTTGTAGCCATTGAGAGAGAATGCCCCCTGGGGAGCTGCAGAGGTACTGCTCTTGAAATAATACACGCAGCCTTTGTGGATAATGATGTAACGCAATGGCCCTGTGTGCAAAAATCACACTAATGAAGTACCATGCACATCCCATAGTCCGGGTTTAGTCACGGTTTAGTAATGGTTTAGGCCTGGTCTGGCCCTGCTATAATTTAGTCTTGGTTTGGTCCTGGTTTAGTTCTGGTTCAGTCCTGGTTTAGCTCTGGTTTAGTCCCTGGTTTAGCTCTGGTTTAGTCCTGGTTTAGTTCTGATTTAGTCCTGCTATAGCTATTCTGTCCTGGTTTAGTTCTCTGGTTCAGTCTCGATAGAGGTATAGTTCACAGTCTTGGTTTAGCCTTGATTTAGTCTTGGTTTAGTCCTGGTTCAGTTCTGCTATAGTTTTAGTTTAGTCCTGGTTTTAGTCCTGGTTTAGTCCTGGTTTAGTCCTGATTTAGTCCTGATTTAGTCCTGGTTTAGTCCTAGTATAGTCCTGGTTTAGTCCCATTTAAGTCCTGATTTACTCCTTGTTTTAGTCCTGGTTTAGTCCTGCTATAGTTTAGTTCTTGTTTGGTCCTGGTTTTAGTCCAGGTTTAGTCCTGCTATAACTATTCAGTCTTGGTTTAGTCCTGGTTCAGCCCTGGTTTAGTCCTAGTTCAGTCCTGATATAGCTATAGTTTCTATTTCATTCCTTTTTCAGCCACTGAATGATCACTCTTGCGTGTGCACAGGTTGAGAATTAATAACGACAAATTCACCTACGAGCTTCTGGTGACCCACATGAGGCTATATAGTCACGTGACTCTGGAAGCACAGTCCCTTTTTTCTTCTCATGCTTAGGTCGAGTGTGTTGTGGCTACTTGCAGATACTGCTTTGTGCCACAATTGTTTTCCCCCCTTTCTTTTGGTAGCAGCTTATTTCTCATAGTCCCCGTTACCTATGATTGGAGTATATCACAGTCGGGGTAGCGAGTGCGACTCGCCCCTCAGGAGCTGCGTAAGCTACTCGGGGCTTGGCAGAGTAGCCCACCTGGAGGGATGCTTCCTTGATGCTGGTGAGATGCATGTATCACGGAGGGAAGTGTATACAGTGTGTATACAGATGCATCCTCCATGGGTTGGGGTGCAACATGGCAAGGTTGGGTGATAGGGGACATGGACCTCAAGTTTGCCATATAAATCACATGGGAGGGACCAGATCAGTCATTTCATTTCATGCATTTATTTATTTGGTAGGACAATGTACAATAACATTAGGCTCAATGGCAGAGATGCTTGTACCAGATTCTAGCTTTACAGCTAGCTAACTTCCGTCTATATTTTCCGGGTGGGGAGAACACGGCAGTTTCCTCATGTGGGCGTCCGTCCATTTTGCCAGCCTATCATCCGGGACTCGGAATCACGTGGCAGATTTCCTCCCTCGCCAGACTCTCTTGCCAGGGTAATGGAAGCTTCGCCCAGAAGTGGTCTGCATTATTTTGAGGGTCTTCGGTAGGCCCAAAGTGGATCTGTTCGCTTTGCGGGAAGCGACCCATTGCCTCGCTGGTTCTCTCTGAGGGACAACACACTAGCCCATTGGGTCAGGATCTACTGGCTTATGATTGGCCTCACGTTCTCCTCTATGCCTTTCCTCTTTTTCTCCTGATTTATCAAACTTCTGAACAGACTCTGTTGCAGCTCTCCAGTGCGCCTCTCCACCAAGATGGACCTTGGCGGAGAGGCGGACTGGACGGATACTGTATCCCCATCCCAAGCGGCTCCAGCTCTGGGTGTGGCCTCTGCAGGGCCTGGTGTTGCATTCTCGGAGTATGCTGGAAAAAAATAGGAAATAATAATGCCTGGGCACCCGTCGACACAAACAGGTGGAAGCTGTTTGAGGAATGGTGCAAGAAACAAGATGTGGTGCGTTGTTCAGTCTCTGCCATCTTGGAGGTTTTGCAGGAAGTTTTGGATCATGGTCTGTCGCCTTCGACATTAAAAGGTATATGTGGCTGCAATATCTTCCTGGCACAGTGGCGTGAACAGTAGCACTGTGGGCAGTGATAAGAATCTCGGTGGGTTGTAGAGACCATTAACCATGCTTATGCTTATGCCTCGCAGGGGCAGCTGATTCCTGAAGGTGTGAGATGCGAGATTCAAACCAGGGGCCTTTCTATCTCCTGGGCTGCTATGCATGGCATTCCCCTAAATGTGATCTGTGCTGCGGCCTCTTGGACCTCACCCTCCACGTTTGCCAGATTTTGCTGAATGTCGCAGTCCCCCATCCTCTGGATGGGGGACTGCGACATTCAGGGGGACTCCCGGGGGACTTCAATGCCCAAGTGGGTAACGACAGTGACAGGAGGGGCGTGATTGGGAGGAACGGCCCTCCCTGATCTGAACCCGAGCGGTGTTTTTGTTATTGGACTTCTGTGCACGTGTCACCAAGACACCCTAGGTCGGAGGTCGATGATCGACTTTGTAGTCGTGTCATCTGACGTCCCCGCCGCGTGTTTTGGACCACTCGGGTGAAGAGAGGGGCAGAGCTGTCAACTGATCACCCACCTGGTTGTGAGTTGGATCCGCTGGCGGAGGAGGAAGCCGGATAGACCTGGCAGGCCCAAGCGTATCGTCAGGGTCTGTTGGGAACATCTGGCGGAGCCTTCTGTCAAGGGGGTCTTCAATTCGCACCTCCGGGAGAGTTTCTCTCTCTGATCCCGGGGAGGGCTGGTGACATGGACTCCGAGTGGGCCATGTTCTCCATCTCCATTGTTGATGCGGCTGCTCGCAGCTGTGGTCGTAAGGTCTGCGGTGCTTGTCGCAGCGGCAATCCCCGAACCTGGTGGTGGACACCCGGAAGTAAGGGATGCCGCCAGGCTGAAGAAGGAGTCCTATCGAGCCTTGTTGGCTTGTGGGACTCCTGAGGCAGCTGACAGGTACCGGCGGGACAAGCGTGCCGCGGCTCGTGCTGTCGTGGAGGCAAAAACTCGGGGTTGGGAGGAGTTCGGGGAGGCCATGGAGGAGGACTATCGGACAGCCTCGAAGAAATTCTGGCAAACCGTTCGGCGCCTCAGGAGGGGGAAGCAGTACTTCACCAACACTGTTTACAGTGCGGGTGGAGAGCTGCTGACCTCAACTGGGGTTGTTGGACGGTGGAAGGAATACTTTGAGGAGCTCCTCAATCCCACTGTCACGTCTTCCGAGGAGGAAGCCGAGAACCCTGGCCGAAGTCACTGAGGTGGTTGGCAAGCTGCTCGGTGGCAAGGCTCCAGGCGTTGATGAGATCCGTCCCGAGTACCTTAAGTCTCTGGATGTTGTGGGGCTGTCTTGGTTGACACGTCTCTACAACATCGCGTGGCGGTCGGGGACAGTACCGCTGGACTGGTAGACCAGGGTGGTGGTTCCTCTGTATAAAAAGGGGGACCGGAGGGTGTGTTCCAACTACAGGGGAATCACACTACTCAGCCTTCCCGGTAAGGTCTATTCCAGGGTACTGGAGAGGAGAGTCCGACCGATAGACAAACCTTGGATCCAGGAGGAGCAGTGTGGTTTTCGTCCTGGTCATGGAACACTGGACCAGCTGTATACTCTCCATTGGGTGCTCGAGGGTTCATGGGAGTTTGCCCAACCGGTCCACATGTGTTTTGTGGATCTGGAGAAGGCATTCGACCGTGTCCCTCGTGGTGTCCTTTGGGGGGTGCTCTGGGAGTATGGGGTCCGGGGTCCTTTGCTAAGGGGTGTCCAGTCCCTGTATGACCGAAGCAGGAGCTGTGTTCGTATTGCCGGCAGTAAGTCAGGCTTATTCCCGGTGCATGTTGGACTCCGTCAGGGTTGCCGTTTGTCACCGGTTCTGTTCATTATATTTATGGACAGAATTTCTAGGCGAAGTCAGGGGCTGGAGGGAGTCTGGTTCGGGAACCACAGGATCTCATCTCTGCTGTTTGCAGATGATGTTGTCCTGAAGGCTTCTTCGAGCCAGGACCTGCAGCAGGCACTGGGGCGGTTTGCAGCCGAGTGTGAAGTGGCTGGGATGAGAATCAGCTCTTCAAATCTGAGGCCATGGTTCTCGACTGGAAAGGGTGGTTTGCCCTCTCCGGGTGGGTGGTAAGCCCTTGCCTCAAGTGGAGGAGTTCAAGTATCTCAGGGTCTTGTTCACGAGTGAGGGAAGGATGGAAAGCGAGATTGACAGGGATTGGTGCAGCATCTGCAGTGATGGGGTCGCTGTATCGTCTGTTGTGGTAAAGAAGGAGCTGAGTCGAAAGGCAAAGCTCTCGATTTACCGGTCAATCTGCGTCCTACCCTCACCTATGGTCATGAGCTCTGGGTCATGACAGAAAGGACAAGATCGCAGAGTGGCTGGGCGCACCCTTAGAGACAGGGTGAGGAGCTCAGTCACACGAGAGGAGCTCGGAGTCCTTCACGTCAAGAGGAAACAGGTGAGGTGGCTCGGGCATCTGCTCAGGATGCCTCCTGGATGCCTTCTGGGCATGTCCCACCGGGAGGAGGCCCCGGGGAAGACCCAGGACACGCTGGAGGGACTATGTCTCTCGGCTGGGCTGGGAACGCCTTGGGGTCCCATCGGAGGAGCTGGAGGACGTGTCTGGGGTGAGGGACGTCTGGGAGTCCCTGCTTAGACTGCTGCCCCCGCGACCCAGCCCCAGATAAGCGGAAGAGAATGGATGGATGGATGGATACTCCTAATTCAGTTTCTGCTACACCTATAATTTTCTTCTGGCTTAGTCCTGGTTCAATGCTGCTATAGCTATAGTTACGGTCCTGGTTTAATCCTTGTTCATCCTATGTTTTTCTCTATATTCAAACTAGTATAATCTTGATTCTCCTCTCTTTGATTCTAGCTCTGTGCTAGCTCATTCCTTTTCTTCCTTCCGGTTTATCCAGGAGTGTTTCCAGGGGCTGAATTTCGAACAGGGCAGCTCAGACTTCCCTTTCCCTGCACACTTCCTCGAGCTCCTCATTCCCAAGCCACACACAAACATAGTCCTCCCTGAGCCCTGGGCTTATCACTGTCTTAGATGTCCAAAAAATACCCAGATAGATACCCAGAGTATGAATACTGAAAAGAATTAAATAAACAGGTCAGCTTTTGAGTATTTTGTAGAATGTTCTGGATCTATGATAGAAGTAGTAGACCACATGATAATACAAAAGTATAGTTAGTATAGTGTAATTTATGTTAAAATTACATTGTATTCTCTAAAAAGTGTTTTTTGGGTTGTTTTTTTTTTTAAATATCAAAATCCACAAAGTAAAGTCTGATATTTAAATACAACACTAGTAGGGAAGTGCCCAGCCAACATGGAGATGAAAACTGTTTTTGATCACAAACATAGTCATGGTGTAGGCCTAGTTTAGTTCTGTTGAGTCCAGGTTTAGTCCAGGTTTAGTTTAGGCTTAGCTCTGATCTTGTCCTGGTGGGTACTCACACTTGAGCAGGCTGAACTGGCTGCCTCCCTTCTTGTGCAGGTACCCTGCGGTGGAGACTCCACCAGGCATGGTGAGCAGGTTCTGAGCCCCAATGGCCCTCATGGGGATGGGCCACACGGGCTCCGCAGAGGCCATGGTCCCCAAAACACAGAGGCTGTGAATATGGTGGACAGAACCAGAGCAGTTCTCTTCATGATCAAACAATGTTTACAATCAGTAAACTCTATAGATCCATTACCAAAACTAATGCAATGCTCTCAAATCTTATTGGCCTCGGGCAGTGGTGTAAAGTAACATGAGCACAAAAGTTAAAGTGCTGGTCTTAAGTACAATTTTTGGCTATCTTGACTTTATTTAAATGCATTTTTCAGTGGATAATTTTTACTTTATTTTATTACATTTGAAGGCAGGTATCTGTACTTTCTATTAAAGATGCACTGATCCCAGCTTTTTCTGTTCTGATCTCAATTATAACACTTTGGCTTTAAGTATCTGCTCATATTCGATATCAGCCAACACTAGGGCAGAGAAAAATAATTTTATTCCCTATAAACAGAAACGGTTTATAGCAAAAAAAAATGCTCCAAATGTAACTGTAAAGGTTATATATCATTTAAAGTAATTACAGAACAACTTTTAAAAAAATATATTAGTTAATATTACGAGACGCCTTGAGCCAACATTAGTCAGCAAATAATCTTATTACACCAGTTCTATAAGCCAATATGCCATTTTGATCAGTTATATCAAAATAGCATATCAGCTGAACCAATATCTTCAAAAAAAAAAAAAAAAAAAAAAAAATTTAAAAAAATCAATATTAGAGCCAATATCCGCTAGAAGTATTGAATCAGTGCATTCCTACTTTCTACTCCCACTACATTTTTAAACTGGACTGAAAAATAGTACCTTTTTAAAGTACTTTTCTTTCTTGCTTGCTGAAATGGCTCAGAGTTTTTGATCTAGTTTGAGTTAACTCTCTCAACCTTGAGCAAAGACAATATGCAATATACACACAAACAACTAGAAAGATTTGAGAAATCAATTCAATCACCTAATACCAGCACAATTCTTTATCAAAAATCAATACAGAATCAGTAACTTTACTTAAGTGAAAGTAAAAGTATCACATGAAAAAATCAACTTAAATATTTTCTTACTCCTGTATAAGTATTTTTACTTTAGTAGCAAAATTGAGTACTTCAACCATGAAAGGCCTTTGGGTATGTGTTAACAGCCCCCGATTTCTTTTGTCCACTTCTATTATACGTAACTATATACAAAATAATACATAGTTATACACACAAGAATACATATATAATATAAAACAGAAGTATCATGAGTTGAGATTTGGGCCTCTCCTGTGTGTGCTGAGGAGTATATGTTTCATTTGAGCTGTCCAGGGATGAATACACATTTCCCCGAAGTCCAAGACAGACACTGCCAGGCACATGAGACATCCCAGACCCCAAGTCCCACCCTCCTCTCTTCCTCCTCTTCTCTCCTTCTCTCTTCCTCCTCCTACTCCCTCTTTTCCTCCTCCTCTTCTCTTTCTCCCCCTCTTTTCCTCTCCTCTCTCCCTCTTCTCCCCCTCCTTTTCCTTCTCCACTCCTGTTCTCCCTCCTTCCTTCTTCCCCTTCCGCTCCTTCTCCTGGGTATTGCCAATCTCTACTAAACTAAATGTAGGTAACTTGGAACTTGGAAACTACCACTACACGACATCATAAAGTGGAACAGGGCATTTTGAGCTTGGAGCTGTAGAAAGCCCTATAACAAAGGGTTACTCAAACATGTGTGAATGAAACAAAACAACTACACTTATGAGTCAGTTTTGCATAATATAGGAATGTGTAGGCCTTACTGTAGATTTGAACGTGGATATAGGCAAATATTGGTAAGTGACAATAACAGCAAGACAAATACTGGATATTGGCATCATCCAACGAAAAAACAAAACTCATTTATATCCAACAATCTGATCCGATAGTGATCAGAGATGTCACTATTTGATCTGTGTCTATCTCTTGTGTGCAAAGCAAGGCTGAAACAGAAGTGAGAGGAAAAATGAACCCACTTGAGCACTTGGGATGTCCTGTGGAGCCACCTGTCCACCTTGTCCACCACAGCATTCTGTCTCAGGAAACTGGCACCAGAATGGAGCAAAGAGGGACGATCCATGAGGGGCCCAGCCCAGGAAGGACAGAGGGGGACCTGACAGACCGTAAGGAACACTCTGGACACTCCAGAGGGGACACTCCAGATGGGACACTTCGGGTGGAACACTCCAGCGAGGACACTTCAAGTGGAACACTCCAGAGGAGACACTTCATACAAGACTGGGTTAGACTCCCCACAGGAAGACTTCAGGTGGAATACTTCAGGTTTAACACTCCAGAAGGAACATGTCAGATGGAATGCTCCAGAGAGAACACTTCAAGTGAAACACTTCAAGTGGAACATTTCAGGTGGAACACTCCAGGTGGAACAGTCCACAGAGGTCCTGCTCTCAGGACAGTCTGGCTGGTTGCTGCATAGGCAGTCATCTGTCTCTCTGATGTGAGCTCTGTTCCTTGTTGTGGGATTTTTTCCAGATTGCTATCAGAGCCCCTCCCTCACCCATAAACACTGCACACAGATAAGAACTTTGTGCAAACACAGTATACAGAAACTCACTGAACATGCCAAGGATGATCTTATCTAGTCCCGGTTAAGTCCTGACATAGTCCAAAAATATAAATGACCAAAATCAATGCTTCATGATTTTACATAACTGATTAAAAAGTAGCAAAACTTGGACTTAAAAAGACAAAAGAACAGGAATGTAAAGACATCCTCTCCTGATCTGAGGCTGTCTCACAAGGTGGAGATGTGAGGAAATAGGACAGTCCTCCTTCACCACCTCCCCCACTTCCTCCAGCTCCTTCTGCTCCTCCAGGGCTTTTCCAGTCTTAGGCCCTCCTCCTGAGACAAGCACCCAGTGGAATATGCTATCAAAGCTGTGTTCCAGTTCTGATAATGATGGCACATTTATGAGCAAATTAAATCTTCAGAGTGGATCTTTCTAATTTCTAAAGCATTATGTAGCATTTTACACTTTTGCAGAACTTGCTGATATCTTTAAACCCGTGGATATAGCCCTACTTTCTTTGTAGTTCATTGTCTTGAGGTTATTTCACATTAAAGTAAACTACACAGCACAGTGCAGGAAATGCATATCACAGATATATAGGTCATATACTAGATCTCCTAAATTGGTGATGGTTAAATGAGTATTATAGAGTAAAGTGTTAGAATGAATGTTTGACCATTTTCAAATGTATGACCTTTTTTATTGTAATCTAATAAATGATCTCAAATGATGACATCATCTAATTCTAGCACATGGACACAGTGTATAGACTGCTCCTCAGAAGGCCTGAAGTCAGATTTAATTTGTGAGTTCCCAGAATAAAGACTATGGATAATAAATACAACACACAGAGTATGTGAGCAGTGCGCTGTCGTTACTTGTGGTAACAATGACACTGGTACTCTGCTGTCAGAGAAGGACAGTTTTACAATTCATTATGTTCCGTCTTTGACAGCAGCCACTGGACTGTGGAGAGTCAAACAAGGTGAACATGACTATATATTATACTGTATTGGTTACAGAGTTGTTACGTGGTGATGTGATTTCCAAGTCCAACTAGCAACTTCATAGCTGTACTAGCTTTTCTTGTTTTCAATTTCGTCATAATTCTGCCTGTCTTGGATCCTATAGTACATCCTCGTTCTCCTTCTCCTCACCATCGTCATGATTTATTTTCCAGACTTGTGGTCCATACAAATGCACACATACAAGAAAACAACACAGTGAGTGTTTCAGTGTTCTAACCTCTATGTATGACTAGGTCAGTATTCTAACCTCTGCATGTGAGCGTGCCACTGTTCTAACCTCTCTGTGTAAGTGTGCCAGTGGTAGTCGTGAATGCACCATCATATTTAGTCTCAAGTCTTTCCGTGGCATTACTCACTTCCTGTTTGACACTGGTTTCACTGGAAGCCCTGCCCAGTTCTTGGGTGTCCCTGTCCACTGCTCACAGGTCACACAGTGGTCATCATTCTGACCACTCATCCAGCAGGCTTCACTAACCACAGTGGAGCTAAACCAGAGCCAAGCCCAGAGACATCACTGCACATACCCACACAGACATGAGAGCACTCACATGAGAGACACTGCAGTCACCACAAGAAAGAGCCCTGACCACACCAAACCAGGAAGACACATTGTGAATATAGCATATAAACTACCAGTCAAGTTTGGATGCACCTTTTACATTTGTTTCTTACAATTTACATTGTAGATTTTACTTGAAGACGTCAAAACTATGAATGCACAAAAAATAAACTCAAAATAACTCAGCTCAAACTTGTTTTACACTATTAAAAATAGCTACCCTGTGTTTTAGTCACTGCTTTGCACTTTTGGCTTTCTTAATCCCCCCTCCGGGGCATAGCTGTGAAGTGAACATTATTTCAGGAGACTTCATCATGAAGCTCATTGAGAGAAGAGTTTGCGGTGCTGTCAGAGCAAAGGGTGGACACTTTGAACATGTGAATCTACAAAAAATATTTAGTTGAGATATTAAATTATTAAATATTAAAAGTCCTATATTAAACACAATTGACTCTTATGAGCTTTAAGCCATGTTAGAAAGTTGTTACCTTATTAAAAATATACCTAAATTTGTGTTTTGTTTCATTCACACATGTTTGAGTCTTTATTATGAGTCTGTCTATATCTCCAAAGCTTAAAATGTTCTATTCCACCTTCTGATGTCATGTAGTGGTAGTTTTCAAGCTAGCATCTACATTTTACCTTTAGTTCAGTAGAGACTAGCAATTCCAGGGTTCAAATCATCCAAATGATTCTAGCGAAGGTGCATGAGGAGCAAAAATACAGAGGGGCACTTGTTGTATTACCACATCACATCACAAGGTGGAACAGAGTATTTTCTATTTGAGAGAAGAACTCAGCCTAAATAGCCAGGGTTTATGTGCTAAACATGTGTGAATGAAATAAAAGACAACTCCGGGTATGTTTTTGAGGAGGTTATTATATTATAACATAGATCAGAAAATAACATAACATGGGCCCTTTAAATCTTGCATCATATATTTGATATCTTCCGTATGTAAAATGTAAAGGTAGTAAACATAAAGAAAACAAATATTGAATGAGAGGGTGTCGTCCAGTCTTTGACTGGTGGTGTATGATGTAGTTGGAGCCTGCCTCTAGTGGCAGTCTCTAATATTACATGCACTAAATCTATACTTATATTTCTGGTTTGTAAATGATCAGTTTGAAAGCACAGACTCACATGTGTTCCCTGTGGTCCAGCACACACATCCTAACGACTGGTTTGGAGCTCTGCACCAAGGACTTTTTCTTCTTCACAGACACTGCCGCCATGTTGGCCCCTTACAGACACTCCTCGACATACTGTAGACACATGGAGAGCCACACTCGGGCCAGAACTTGGGCCAGGACTCGGACCAGGACAGATCAGGTAAGACTGGAGCACACTGAGTGGACACAGAGGAAGTGTGCTGTCTTTCATGCATTTCCTCCTGCTTTTTCAGGCCACTCTCTGATTGGCTGGCCTGAGACTTCCTGTTTCCGTGAAGCTTGAGGCTGATTGGTCATGTGGGGCCTTCATGCTTTTACAGTGAACAGGTCTGTGGGACTTTCCAGTGGACTCAAACAATAGCAAGGCTGACACCTCCGCAGCACTTCCTCTGCAGCTACAGCTAGTTTCACTTTCTCAGCCCTGCATCACAACAAAGATCACCAGGCAGGGGAGTAGAAGTAGGAAAAAGTAGGTCTTCAGATATGCCAGAAATCTGTATTAATGTTAAATTTTTACCAATATATCCAGTAGACTAAATGCTTTCACGTACAACCCCAATTCCAATGAAGTTGGGACACTGTAAACTTTAAAAAAAAAATACAGAATACAATGATTTGCAAATCCTTTTCAACCTATACTGAACTGAATAAACTACAAACACATGATACTTAATGTTAAAACTGATAAACATTATTGTTTTTATGCAAATATTCCCTCATTTTCAATTTGATGTCTGGAACACGTTCCAATAATACTGAGACAGGGGCACATTTAGCACTTTGTTACATCACCTTTCCTTTTAACAACAATCAATAAGTGTTTGGGAACTGAGGACATAAATTGTTGAAGCTTTGCAGGAGGAATCCTTTCCCCATTATTGCTGAATGTACAACTTCAGCTGCTCAGCAGTCCGGGGTTTCTGTTGTCCTGTTTTGTGCTTCATAATGCTCCACACATTTTTCAATGGGAGTACCCACACTTTTACTATGAAGCCACGCTGTTGTAACACATGCAGAATGTGGCTTGGCATTGTCTTGCTCAAATAAGCAGGGACGTTCCTGAAAAAGACATTGCTTGGATGGCAGCATATGTTGCTCTAAAACCTGTATGTACCTTTCAGCATCAATGGTGCCTTCACAGATGTGCAAGTTACCCATGCCATGGGCAGCAACACACCCCCATACCATCACAGATGCTTTTGAACTTTGCACTGATAACAATCCGTATGGTCCTTTTCCTCTTTGGCCCGCAGGACACAACGTCCATGATTTCCAAAAACAATTTGAAATGTGGACTCGTCAGACCACAGCACTCTTTTCCACTTTGTGTCAGTCCATCTCAGGTGAGCTCGGGCCATGAAAAGCCGTCAACATTTCTGGGTGTTGTTGATATGTGCCTTTTGCTTTGCATGGTACAGTTTTAACTTGCACTTGGAGATGTAGCGACGAGCTGTGTTAACTAACAATGGTTTCCTGAAGTGTTCCTGAGCCCATGTGTAACCGGTTCATATATGTATAATTACACAAAATGTATTTTTTTTTTCTTTATTCTATTTTCTCTCCATACCTGGTGTTTAAAATGTATGTGCAGTTTTGGTCCTCCAGCCGCTTCTTCTATGTTTTTCTTTTTTTTCTTCTTCGTGTGTTCCCCGCCTTGCCCCTGGTATAAATTCGGGGTCTGACTCCCGCCTCTTCCCTGTTCGTATCAGTATTGGGAAGAGGTCAGTCATTTGTCATTTGTTGTTGTGTTGTTCTCATTTATTATGTGGGCAAGTGCGGGGAGATGCTAACTGTTATATTCCTCTTTTGTGTTTAGTGTTGGCTGGATATTTAGCGGCACGTATTAATAAATTTCTGTGTATCCTGTGAAACAGGTATGGGCCCCTGTTCGTATCAGTATTGGGAAGAGTGTTGGCTGGATATTTAGCGGCACGTATTAATAAATTTCTGTGTATCCTGTGAAACAGTTCCAGCTGTGTCGTGTGGCTCCTTTGCCCCCCCACAACACAACGCAGAAGTACACCGGTCACACTTGGTGCCGTGACCCGGATTCGAACCGGGGTTGCTGCGGAGTGCTTCCCTGAGCGTGGTCTGTCAGGTTTTGGGCTCGCGTTAGAGCATTGGAGTATATTGACTGTTTTATTCTATCATAACGCTGTTATAAGTGGATTTGCTTTTATTTTGAGTTTTTTTGTTTTGAAAAAAAGGCGGGGCTCTTATTTGTGTTTTGGCTAACATGTTTACCTCAAATCCACCTTGTTTTGGGAGGGGCATGGCCTTGCATGCTGATAGTAATAACATGAACTCTGTTATTAATAAGACTGTGTTAAGCCCACCCATTGCCACTTCTACTCCTGTTGCTAATGTACACTCAGACCCCACACATGTTGTGACACATGATGCACTTAGTGGTATAATAACTGATTTGGCAAAACAAATAGGGGATAGTATTGCTAACAATCTGAACGCCATGCACCAGCATCAGCCCAGCCTGACCCAGCTGCCTGCTGGCGGTGTGCCCTCCACTCACCTGGACTCTTCCCAGTTGAAAGTTGTGGTGCAGTCTGAAGCCAAAGCCCCGCCCTTCTTCAGAGGTGATCAGAGTGACGCATTTTCAGTGCAGGAATGGGAGGGGATGATGAAGTACTATCTGTCTAGGGCTAAGTGTGAAACACCTGAAGATAAATATGAACTGGTATTGTCTAGACTGGCAGGCAAAGCTCGTGATGTAGTGAAGGTGTCACTCCGCTGCCGCCCTGACCTGGCTGGGAATGATTTGATTTCTGCTGTATTTGACATCCTAAAATGCCACTTTAGTGAACTCACATGCTCCAACATGCCAATGAAAGATTTTTACAGTGCTGTGCCAAGGGCGGGTGAGGATGCCATGGACTACTGGATTCGTCTGAATAAATCTATTGATGCTGTGGATGAATGTCTCAGGAGACGTGGTAAATCCGTGGAGGACCCCAGCTCTGAGGTTGTAATGATGTTCATAAGTCACTGTCCTGACCCTGCTCTTTCTCTGTCTTTTCAAATGAAGGCTCCTGAGGAGTGGACGGCTGTTGAGGTCCAGCGCCGCTTGGACAGTCGTGTGAGACGAGTGGGGGGGGTTGTATCTGCTAATACTCATGTGGTAGCTGGTGCTTTAACTGAACCATTCATCACACTAGACTCTGCTGAGCAAGTGCCTTCTTCTCTGGGCCCCCTGTCACCCAATACTGCCTATGGGTTCCGACAGCCACCTTTTGGAGCTGTGTCCCAGCCTCATTCTTCGTCCATTTCCATGCCTCCACCTACTGTGTCTGCAGCCTCCAGTGTCGCCAATCCTGAACCTGTTGCCCAGCAAATGGTGGCCATGTTTGACAAGGTGCTTTCTCTGTGCACTGCTTCTGTGTCAAACAATCAGAAGTGGGCAGGTCGCGGTCGAGCCCCTCAGCACCCACAGCGGCGGGCTTTTGTCAAGTTTGTGGTTCCAGTGAACACACCACTCATTCACATTGTAGATTGTACAGCTGTGTCTGAACTGTTTTGGACCTGGACATATGAGGAATGACATCATGAGGAATGTACACAAAAAGGCAGGCCTCTGCCTACCACTCCTCCCCTTGATGTTGATTTAAAACTAGTCAGCCTGTGTGATGAGAGGGGCAGCACGGGCGATGTTACTGATACCCTCATCAACCCGCCTGATCCTCACTCTGTGTATGTCAACTGTTGTAAAAGCTATCCTGAAGACAAGACTGTAATTCTGGTTGGGTCTCAAAAGATTGAAGGGGCCAGTGAGCTGTTTTATACTCCTGTGTCTGTCAGTAATAAGATGTCTTTGAGAGGGATGCTGGACTCTGGCAGTATGTCATGTACACTCAGTGAGTGGGGGGAGGCCAAGTTGAGAGCTGCTGGCGTGGTCTTAAATCCACAACCAGTCCCTGAGCGGGTGGTTTCTCATCGTTTGCGGTGGTCTCGTTACTCAGCCTAAATGTATCTATGAGTTGGACATTGAGATCTATGGCTTCAAGTTCACGGTGCCCAACATTTCTGGTTCCTGGGCAGAAGGATGAGTTTATGTTGGCACAAATGTGATCCGTCCCATTGTTCAGATGATGAAATCTGAAGAGAAAATTTGGGAAATGATATCCTCTCGTACCTCCAATCCTGACTGTGAGCAATTCCTCCAGTTGCTGTGTTGCACCTCCCGGTGGTTGGGCTCAGAAGTTCCAGACAAGGTTGGAACACTGAGATTACAACAGGCTGTTACGTTGCTGCCACAGATGGAATACATAGTATGGGGCAAGCTGCCGACCTCTGCTCCTGTGTCACCGGGCAGTACCGTCATTGTCGAGCCCCACGTCTGCACGTTCCACGCCCAAGAACATCTGGTTGGCCGAGTCATTACACCAATGTGGGGAGATCGCTGGGTCCCCATGAAGGTCCTCAATCCCACACAGACTGCTGTCACCCTGCGTCGAAATGCCAAGCTGGCTGATGTGTTCCCATGCGTGGCCTTAGAGGACTTTCCTGTCACCCAGGGTCTGTGCAGAGCCGAGGAGGGTCTATCCACTGCTTCTTCTGGCCTCCAGGGTTCCCCTCCTGACCCTGTGCAGTTGTTGAAGGACTGTGGCCTCGGTGACATTGACATAGAGGGCTGTCAAGTGTCTGGTGAGTGGAAGAACAAGCTGGCTGACCTGCTGTTGAGCTTCCAGGACGTGTTCTCCAGAGATGGGCTGGATTGTGGGGAGCAAAGGAATTTGTCCATCGAATTCACCTTACCGATGACCGTCCCTTCAGGCTCCCTTTCCGAAGAGTGCCGCCTGCTCACTATCAGAAGTTGAGAGAGAAGTTCTGTCTGAGATGGAGATGAGAGGCATAATCAGTAAGTCCATCAGTGAATATGCCTCTCCTCTGGTGTTGGTGTGGAAGAAGTCGGGGGACTTGCGAATATGTACGGACTTTCGCTGGCTTAATGCTAGGTCTGTTAAGGACGCCCACCCACTGCCCCACCAGTCGGACTGCCTTGCTGCCCTTGGGGGGAACGCCTTTTTCAGCACTATGGATTTGACTTCAGGGTTTTACAACATCCCTCTCCATGAATCTGACAGGCGTTACACTGCCTTTACTACACCCCTTGGCCTGTATGAGTACAACCGCTTGCCCCAAGGCCTCTGCAACAGTCCTGCCTCCTTTATGCGAATGATGCTCAGCATATTTGGTGACCTGAACTTCTCCAGTCTCCTATGCTACTTGGATGATTTGTTGGTGTTTGCTCCTTCTGAGGAGGAATCTTTGAGTCGCCTCAGTGTTGTCTCTCCCGGTTGAGGTCTAGTAACTTGAAGCTCTCACAGAAAAAGTGTCATTTCCTCAGGAGATCAGTGAGATTCCTTGGACATGTCGTAAGCTCCAGCGGTGTTTCTGTAGATCAGGAGAAGGTGTGCACCATTTCTGGGTTTAAGAAGGAGGACCTGATGGAACCTGATGGCTGCACTCCATCACAACAAAAAGTCAGATCTTTCCTTGGAATGGTCCTGTTTTATCAGCACTTCATCCCTGCATGCTCCCGTATTGCCAAGCCACTGTATGCCTTGACTGCAGGACAGAAGCGGAGATTTAGGGCAGCCTGGGCAGAGGAAGACCTGGAACATACAGGCAGTTGACTCCACAGGACTGGACGCCTGAGTGTGAGACAGCCTTTGAACAACTAAAGACAGCACTCCTGGACTGTGTGATCCTGGCCCACCCAGATTTTGAGAGACCTTTTATTCTCTCCACTGATGCCTCCACTGACGGGCTTGGAGCCGTCCTGTCTCAGGTACCTGCAGGTGAGGTGAGGGCGAGACCAGTTGCTTTTGCCAGTAAATCCCTGAGCCGCAGCCAGACTAAATACCCTGCTCACAGACTCGAGTTTCTGGCCCTTAAGTGGGCAGTTTGTGATAAATTCAGTCATTGGCTCAAAGGTCATCAGTTTACAGTGTGGACTGATAATAATCCGCTCACATACATCTTGACCAAGCCGAAGCTGGATGCCTGTGAACAGCGCTGGGTCTCCAAACTGGCTCCATATAATTTTGACATCAAATACGTTCCTGGCAGACTGAATGTTGTAGCAGATGCCCTGAGCAGGAAAACCTTTTGTCAGACCTTTGGCTGACCGCCTCCTTTCTGAACCTTATGTTGATCTGTTGGAGCAGGCCTGTGAAGTAAAAGAAGAGTGTGTGCAGGATGCTTTCCATCTAACCTGTCAGCCCCAGTCATTGACCAGCCCACTCTCGACTGCAGTCAATGTCTCTATGTCAGAGGATGAGGTCTCCGCCGTTCTCTCAGCATCTGACGGTTGGGAGGTTGCACCCAGACACCGTGCCACTTCCCTGGCTGGCCGTCTTGATGCAGTTGTTGGTCCGGAACCCAGCCTGTTTTCTGCATTGTCCAAACCTGAGCTCCAGTCTCACCAAGAAAGTGATGGTGTGGTGTCCAGAGTGGCCTTCTATGTGAGGAGGAAACAAAGGCCTTCCAGGCGTGAGCGTGCTCATGAAAGTCAGCAGACCCTGAGGATTTTGAAGCAGTGGGATAGGCTGGCAGTCCTGGATGGGATTCTGTACCGCGTCACTAAAGATCCTTTGACGAAGCACACAAGCGCTTCCAGTTCATTGTCCCGGAGTCCCTTAAGTCATCTGTACTCTCTGGCGTCCATGACAATGCTGGTCACCAAGGGCAGCCGCGCACTTTATCACTGGCTCGTCAGCGTTTCTTTTGGTATGATATGGAGAAGGATGTACGCAACTATGTAAAGCAGTGTGTAAAGATGTGTTTCTCAGTAAGACCCCTGAACCATCAGCTAGAGCTCCACTAGAGAACATAAAGACCAGTTTTGCCAATGGAACTGGTGTGCATTGACTTTTGGTCTGCCGAGGACAGCAACAACAAGTCAGTGGATGTTCTTGTGGTCACAGACCATTTTACTAAATTGGCCCATGCTTTCCCTTGCCGCGATCAGTCCGCAAAGAGTGTGGCTAAGAAGCTTTGGGAGGGGTTCTTCTGTATTTATGGCTTTCCCCTGCGCATCCACTCCGACCAGGGTCCGAGCTTTGAGAGTGAATTGGTGGCGGAGTTGCTGGAAATGGGTGGTGTCATCAAGTCTCATACCACACCATACCACCCTATGGGCAATGGAGTCACAGAGAGGTTTCAACAGGACATTGGGGAGTATGTTGAGATCCTTGCCCCCACAGACTAAGCAGAAGTGGCCACAGATGATTCAGGCTTTGACATTTGCATATAATTGCACAGCTCATGAAACAACGGGATTTGCTCCCTTCTACCTCATGTTCGGGAGGATTCCTCGGTTACCGGTGGATCTCCTCTTCAAGAATGTTCTTCATGATGACTTTGTTGGCGACTACAATGTGTATGTCAAGTCACTCATGGATGATCTTCATTCTGCCATGATCCTGGCCCAAGGAAACAGCGTTGTTGAACAGAAACACCAATCAGAACAGTACAATAAGCGTGTCAAGGGTTTACCTCTGTCAGTTGGAGACCGTGTGCTGTTGGCAAAATAAGGGTGTCAAAGGAAGAGGAAGTTGTCGGACAAGTGGGAGGCAGTAGTTTATGATGTTGTTGCCGCGCTAAACCAGACCTTCACATCTACAAAATCAGAGATCAAGCGGGTAATGAAAGGACTGTGCACCGCAACTTGCTCCTTCAGGTCAATTTCCTGCCACTGGATGTTTCACTGGATGTAACAGAGGTTCAGCCTGAGGCTGATGACGCTTTTGCCCTGGAGGAACATGAGGCATCCATGGTCAATGAAGAAGCTGAATCCTACCTTCCCAGTGCCCCTCTGAGTCTGAGCAGATCCAGTGTTGACCCGCACTACATCCTGGGTCCAGCATCAGTCGCCCAATGAAAGCCTGGAAACTGATGTGATGTCTTATGGTCCCTCCCTTGGGGCTGCTGGTGTTGCTTGGGATATGTCCGACAATCCCCCTGATGAACCTCGAGCCACTGATTTGGGTAACAACCTTACCACACGATTTGGTAGAATCGTTAAGCCAGTATGTAGATTGATTGAATCTATGACTCAGATTGAATCGCTGTTTGACCCAGAGAGAGTTCCTTCTCCAATTATAACAATTTGATTTATGGGCCTCTGTTTTCTATTAATTATCTGGTACGAGTTGTAATCACCAATTGTTTGGGCTATTTGCTACCGATGGTTATGTTCTTCCTACTTTACGCACATTGTAAATGGTTGTAATTATGTGGTGTAAAAGGCACTACTTTTTGTCTCTTGATCTTTAGATAGATGGTTTTCTCGCCTACTGGGCCTATGGTTTCTGTGGCTAGTTTTCTTTTTGGCAACCTGTGTTATGTGCTGTTAGTATTTTGTGTAATTCTAGGGGGGTGTATGTAACCGGTTCATATATGTATAATTACACAAAATGTATTTTTTTTTTCTTTATTCTATTTTCTCTCTCCATACCTGGTGTTTAAAATGTATGTGCAGTTTTGGTCCTCCAGCCGCTTCTTCTCTATTTTTTTCTTTTTTTCTTCTTCGTGTGTTCCCCGCCTTGCCCCTGGTATAAATTCGGGGTCTGACTCCCGCCTCTTCCCTGTTCGTATCAGTATTGGGAAGAGGTCAGTCATTTGTCATTTGTTGTTGTGTTGTTCTCATTTATTATGTGGGCAAGTGCGGGGAGATGCTAACTGTTATATTCCTCTTTTGTGTTTAGTGTTGGCTGGATATTTAGCGGCACGTATTAATAAATTTCTGTGTATCCTGTGAAACAGGTATGGGCCCCTGTTCGTATCAGTATTGGGAAGAGTGTTGGCTGGATATTTAGCGGCACGTATTAATAAATTTCTGTGTATCCTGTGAAACAGTTCCAGCTGTGTCGTGTGGCTCCTTTGCCCCCCCACAACACAACGCAGAAGTACACCGGTCACACATGTGGTAATATCCTTTACACATTCATGTCTGTTTTTAATACAGTACTGCCTGAGGGATCGAAGGTCACGGGCATTCAATGTTGGTTTTCAGCCTTGTAGCTTACGTGCAGAGATTTTGATGATATTATGGACTGTAGATGATGAAATCCCTAAATTCCTTACAATCGTACATTGGGAAATGTTGTTCTTAGACTGTTGGACTATTTGCTCATGCAGTTGCTCATAAAGTGGTGAACCTCGCTCCATCCTTGCTTGTGAATGACTGAGCCCTTTGGGGAAGTTCCTTTTATACCCAATCATGACACTCATCTGTTTCCAGCGAACCTGTTCACCTGTGGAATATTATAAAAACAGGTGTATTTAAGCATTCCTCAACTTTCCCATTTCTTTGTTGCCCCTGTCCCAGCTTTATTGGAACGTGTGGCAGGCATCAAATTGAAAATGAGTGAATATTTGCATAAAAACAAGTTTATCAGTTTGAACATTAAATATCATGTTTTTGTAATTTATTCAGTTCAATATAGGTTGAAAAGGATTTGCAAATCATTGTATTTTGTATTTTTTTTGTTTTTGTTTTACACTGTGTCCCAACTTCATTGGAATTGGGGTTATACACTAAACAGTTGATACAAGCAGTGGTATGCAGTGATGGTAGTACAAATACAGTGATGGAGTCAAATATCTGTACCAAAATGATTTTATGATTAGAATTTTAGGAAGAGAAAGTGAAAATGTAATTGTCTAGCTGCTTTTTATACACCTGTGTGTGTGCTGTTTTGAAGGTTAAGACAACACACTTAGTGGCTTAGTGGCTTAGTGGTCCCTCTGGTTTCACAACTTAAAGGCTGGGTGAAGGAGAAGTCCTTCTCCAGAAGGACTATAATGTCCACCTTCACTTGACTATGGCCTTGCCTGACCCACTCCACTAGGGTTGGGGCCACTGTCCATGAATGCACTGCACACTGCCCCCACATTGTGGTCAAACTTTGAATCTAAAGCAGGAGGGTGCTCTCCCTTACTCTCCCCCACTCTCCCTCACTCTCTTTCACACCCCCTCACTCTCCTTTATTCTCCCTCACTTTCTTTCACACTCTCTCTCTCTCCCTAATTTTCCCGAACTCTCCTCCATCTCTCTCACTCTCTTTCACTGTGCCTCATTCTCCTTCTCTCTCTCTCACTCCCCCTCACTCTCTCCCACTCTCCCTCAGTCACCCCACTCTCCCTCATTCTCTTTTAGTCTCTTTTTAGTCACTCTCTTTCACTTTCCCCATTCTCCCTCATTCTTTAGTCTTTTAGTCTGCCACTCTCTTTCAAGGTTAAGGTGAATGTGCATGTAAGTGTACACGGTAAGGGTGAGTGTTTGTTAGCGTGCATGGTGAGTGTACACAGTAAGAGTGCACGTGAGTGCGCACGGTTAGGGGGAGGGTGTCTGTTCCCGGGGCAGTGGCGCTGCCTCAGGCCTCTGCTGAGACATGGCTCAGACAGAGCAGTAAAAGCTCAACCACAGAAACGCCTTTAAACCTCCAGAGTCTGAGGCTGTAAACAGGCACAACACTGTCATAGGCCTTTCAAAACAGAATCTTTCTTTTGGGGCAAACAGTGTGGCCCCTGGAACACAATGTGACCCCTGGAGCATAGTGTGGCCCTTGATACTCGAGTCACTTGGACATTTTTGAGGTCATGACTCGACATAAAGTTCAAAAAAGGGAACTCGAACCTGAACTCCTTATAATTCAGACATCTGTATATCTGCCTTCCATGATTTTAAGTGAATTTAATGCTGTGAGCATGCTCAGCAGAACCCAAGTGAGCACATCTACTAAAATAATGCTCTATTTAAAGAGGCTGGACTTGTTATTTTGGACTTAGTGTTAGATAATGACTCACCTTGGACTTAGACCTTATTTTAAGAGGGGGTATTATGCAAAATGGACTTTTTTGAGAGATGTCTATTATAAGAAATAATATAAAAAAAAACATGCCTGAAGAACTTGGAATTGCAATCTGAGACAAAGGAACTCGACTCCTAAGGGACTCGGACTTGAACAATCATGACTCAGCTAAACCCTGGCGTCCACCACCACTCCAGACCAGAGGTAAATGGACATATCTATTCCTCTAGTTGCAGCATTCCAAAAAGAAAGTGAGCATGGGCTGCTTCCATTCCCAATTGACTCTGGCTCCAATTCACTTTCCATTGAAAAAATGTCCCCCACCCCCTGTAACTGTTGGTCTTACATTGTTGATTTTCACCAGCTCTGCATGATCCTGGGGTTTTTATTTCGCTATTTTGACCAATTGACAGACCAATCATGTGCCTTCTTTCCCCGAGGTTGGTCCCATTAGCATTAGCATTGCAATATTTGTTACACAGACAGAGACACAATCGAACTTCAGGTGCAGATCTCAGTCATGTTCAGAGACAGATGCAGAGCTCTGTCAGGTTTAGAGACAGATGCAGAGCTCTGTCAGGTTCAGAGACAGGTTCAGAGACAAGTTTAGAGACAGGTTTACAGACAGGTGCAGAGACAGGTTGAGAGAAAGGGTCAGAGAAAGGTAGAGTGAGAGAACGTACCGTGGAACGCAGAGAAGGCAGCTGTTTTAGGCCACTTCCGGATGCACTGAGCCTCTCTCTCCTTTTGCTCTTCTCTTTACTCTCTCTCTCTTTTTCTGGTCTATACTTTTTCTCTCTCTCTATTCTCTCTCTTTCTCTGCCCTGGTCTACCCTCTCTTTCTCCTCTGGTCTCTCTCTCCCTCTGCCCCAGTCTACCCTCTCTCTCTCTCTTCTGGTCTCTCTCTCCCTCTGTTCTGGCCTACTTCTTCTCTCTCTTGCTGTCCTCTGGTCTCTCTCTCCCTCTGCCCTGGTCTACCCTCTCTCTCTCCTCTGGTTTTTCTCTCCCTCTCTGCTCTGTTCAGTATTCTCCTTCCCTCTCTCCCTCCCTCTCTTTTTTGCTTCTTATATTTAAAAGGTCTAAAGTTTCAAAGTAAAATTGTATGTAGTTTTGTTCTTTCTTTTTTCCCCTGTTTAATCCTCATTTACTTTGCGAATATATAGCGTGCCAAAAGTTCAGAGTAGCGGGCTGAGAGCAGTCGGAGGAGTGTGTGCGAGCGAGTCTCTAACTTCCTGTTTGGGACAAAAATAACTTCAACCAGAAGCGTGGGCCTAAGAGACGTGTGAATAAATAAACACAAGAGGATCTCACTCTGTGAAGATATGTTACAGTAGGAAAACCAGGCAAATAGAGCGTAGAACGTCTGAAGGCTCTTAGTCAAATTGTCTGCTGTCAATGTAAAATCAGCTTTTTATTCTCTATCGTGTTTTACAGCTGGTGGATGGCGCTTTTCTGGTACATTTCTCCCATACGCTTATATGCTCACTGCTATCCCATAATACAAATTTCAATAGTTTCAGGATATTTTCTGAAAGTTAAGTTTAGGTTTGGTTTGATCATTTGATTCAAACATGTATCTGAACAGGGCCACAGGTGGTCATGTCAATTGGAACAGTTCTCATCAGTTCCCAGAGTTCTTAGGTTCAACACAGCTCTCATTCACAAACACTCATGATCAGTGATATCGCCTTGTTTGTTCAATACTGCAGGTCTGTTCTCACGTGGTAAAGGACTTTGGCCCAAAACCTCTTACTTTCAATATAGAAATTCAAACATGACAGCAAAAAACTACATTTAAGTGACCAGTCAAAATCGAACAACAAAAGAGTTCACACATGAGTCAAACAGGGAGAGGGGCCTCAGAGATTACAGAATGTATGAGCCATACTACAGTATGCTGTATATCCAGAGTCATTTTAGTGTACAGTTTTTTGGTACAATTAAAGTTTCATATACCTGGCAAATCTTTTGCCTACTTTGCAAAACTATTCACACAAGACACTAAACAATTCAGAATGTTTGAAAAATTAAACTTTGTGAATAAAACTTAAAACACTCTTGTAAAAAGAACACTTTGAGGTCCAAATATAAATACAGTCATCAGATTTAGACATGTAATGTGAGAAAATCACAGACCTGTATGACCATTATCATACTGGTTCTTTTTGAGAGTGAGGCATATGCTTTATGTCTGTACAAAATATTACACAATCATTTAGGGAACAAAAAAGCACAATTTATAGATATACTTTTTTATAATTGCTGTCTGAACTGTGTCTGACTTGACTGACCTCAAAGTGTCTGAATGAAAACCTGATTCACACAGGCTTTCACTACAGAAGACTTTTACATTGTGGTTTCTAGTGTTTCAGTATCGTCTATAAAATATTTTTAGATTATGATTCCTGCATGTTCAGTTTTGTCCTTTGTGTCAGGATCCTCCCTGCTGCTGTTTTAGCTCTTGTCTCCCCCTCCCTTTCTGTGTTGTCTTCGTCGCTGATACCACTTCGGTTAGTAGATGCGCTTGGCTCCACAAGACAAGTTAACCTTTTTTCAGCATTTTTGTACTACAATTATTTCTGTTCTGTTCCTGGGTGCCTCTGTTATTATTTTTGGAAGCTGCCTGCCTGTCTCCTCACGTGTCTGCCTGCCCCCTACCTGTCTAACCTGCCTGCCTGCTAGCCAGCCCAGTACCAGTTGCGTGCTGCTTCTGCGTCTTAAGTAAAACCATGGCACTTTGTGCCTTTCATCTATGGACTAGAGTGTGCAGTATTTAGGTACACACACTATAGTACATGCAGAGAGAGTGTTACAGTTGGAGTCTGTGTTTGAATATTGATCATTGTGTTTTAGGTTGTGCAAAATTGTTTTGTAATTTTGATCTGAGAGTTAAGGCTTGAAAATGGATATAAGGTTGTGCAAACATGAGTGTCAAGAATTTATGCCAACATTTAAACTGAAAACTATCAATGTGACTGATTTCCCAGACACATTCACATCACATATTGCAAATGCAGTTTTGATGTATTTTGCTATTCTGACATGTTTCAATTTTCTTCAGCAAGGTTACTGGGTATTTTGGATAAAATCCAGAAAAAATCCAGAGGGCAAATCTAATATGTACTTTAATTTCAATTATGTTTTCTTGTTTTTGTTGTAGAATAAATTGTAGTAGCCTAACAGTTGAAGAGAAGAGGCATGACACTGAAGTTCTAACACAGAATAAGTTTATTTAGCATCAGTGCATGACCCAGCCCCCAGAGACATGAACCCTCAACACACTGTGACTGTCCGTCCCAGTGTAGTGCAGTCCAGTCTGGCTACGCTTCAGTTGTAGGGGACAGAGCTGACAATGAGAGCCCTCGGTACAGCACAGAAATGTAATTTCAGTGCAGTTTTAGTAAATAAAAAACTCTTTCAGTTTTTATTCATATATGTAACTGTAAAGTATGAACTAGGGCCTAGTTCATACTAGGAGAATCACTGCCTAGTTCATACTAGGA
This sequence comes from Periophthalmus modestus, assembly GCA_019594935.1. Lineage (NCBI taxonomy): Eukaryota > Metazoa > Chordata > Actinopteri > Gobiiformes > Gobiidae > Periophthalmus > Periophthalmus modestus. Next base: position 79,606 of record JAIEZT010000151.1, on the reverse strand, counting down.
GAATCACTGCCTAGTTCATACTAGGAGAATCACTGCCTAGTTACTAGGCAGTGATTCTCTGTGGTCTCAGCTGTCATTGAGAGCAAGACTAAGCCTTCTAAGCTGCTCTGTCAAATGAATAAAAGAGAGCATAAAAACACATGACCAAAGTTTGAGTGCTTTGATGGTAGCATTTGCTTTTGGAGGACAACTGATCAGTTTTGAATAAAACATTTTTCTGGGATTAAAATGCTCTTTAGGAAAACTTTAGATTGTTGGATTCAGTTTGAGATGTTTTGCAAATATCAATTTCAATCAAGAAGTAGTATGTTAAAATTGTGCTGCCAAACCAACAGAAACATGCTAAAATAGCCACTTTGCCTGAAGGACACAAGGCAAAAATAGGTAATAAAACATTTATTAGCCAAAACTGAAAGTACTGAAAGTACTTCACTCCTCGTGTGAATATACACCAGAAACCTCACTCGTGTAAGCGGGGGATTTAAAGTTGTTTATTTGGTGTTTGCAGTAAGACTAAAGTAAAAAGAAGTTACACAGTGTGCAATACTTATTTAAAGATTTTTGTATGTGTCTGTGTTTGCAGTGTTAGTAAAGTACTAACACTGCAAACACACTATTTGCAATTTATGTGATACAGTGTGCATTACCATATTTTTTATTTGATTGTTCTTCCAATGTAACTTTTAGCGTTTGTTTAACAATAAATTGGCACCATAATCAAAAGTCAACTTACTGAACATTCCTCTCAGCTCTAATGGTCCAAAATTGTGCTTTGAGCAGATTAATGGCATTTTGAAGGGAGTATATACTGAGACACACAGGCTCAAATCCTGGTTGTTCCACCGTCTATGTGGGTTGGCTGGGAACTTCATCCATTCTTGCTCACACCTACCAAATATATTATAAATAACGTGAGTGTGCTTAATATACAGTAAATGAAAACAGGTTTCTGTAAAGCAAACTCATTTTGGTTCACTTTCTCAACAGCAGCATCTGTTTTCCACTTCAGTTTCAGGTTGTAGAGCAGTTGTCACATTGCACCTAAAACACACGATATATAAACTACAGCGATTGCACACATGAGCCACAACGAAAAGCTTGATCTGGCAAATAAACATAAAATGTTATGCTTACACATGAAGGCTATGCAGTGACAGCAGGGACAGACTTGTGAACAACTACATTAGCACATGTGGTTCATGGAGTTTTCTAAATGTGTCACTTTTTAGTCATATTTGATTTAACAGTATATATAGCCAAGCAAACTATATTTTATTCAGTCGTCTAGAAGACAAGTATGTAAATAGGCTTGAAAACACATGAGCAAAACTTCACAGATGATTTCATTTATAATAACATGCATCATCTATACATCGTTCACTGATGCACCTAAAAAAGGCACCTTTGTTAGTATATAATTACAAGTTAACCAACTAACCATTGAGAAGCATTCATTTCAAGTCTAGATTCTCGAAGGGTCATCTTGTTCGGCATCTTCATACTCCGAGGTCAGATTCTGGTTTCAAACATGTTGGTTGGACTGTAAAGTTTTCTTCCTTGTGCCATTTTTAATCCATAGTTAAAACTGATTTAGCAAAACTTCCACACTGTATGATTCTGTTATCTAGAGGACTACAACAATGGCTGCCGGGGGTGTTGCGCAGGTAAAGAAAACACTCCTAGTTCGCCAGGAGGGGGGTGGGCTGTGAAATATCTCATTTGGATTTAAAGGAGCCTGCGCAAAACAAGACACTCACAGTCAATGCTCTGAACAAGGGCCAGAGATAGGCTACGTCTGGAACACAAATTATGAACAACGAAAAAAATTAAGATCATAGGATCTACTATTACAGTTATTATACAACCATACATTATGTTTTGGTATTTTATAAAAACAAAAGATTTGTTCTTTAAAGCAACTCTGCAAGAAGTGTAGGCCAAAATTTCTCCACAGCAAACAATGTGAAAAAACTCATTGCCGTTGTTATCGCAATGCTTAACTGCAGTTGCTAAGGGTGGTTCAACCAGTTATTAGGTTTAGAGGGTTATTAGGTTTAGGGGGCAATTACTTTTTCACATGGGCCATGTATGTTCAGGTGGCTTTTTTTTTTCCTTTAATAAATAAAATCAGCTCTTAAAACTTCATTTTGTGTTTACTTGTCAGCTATTTTTGTCTAATACTTAAGTTTGCTTGATCTGAAATGGAGCGAGAAAGGTGCAGAAAAAGTAAGAAATCGGTAAGGGGGCAAATACTTTTGTTCACTGCACTGTACATAAGATTATTATCAACTATTAGGCTATTAAGATAATTTTAAAAAGATTTGTGTATTTAAGATTCTGTAACAAAATCAACAAATTAACACTGCCAATTGTTGTCACTGTTTTTGGGTTTCAAATTCATGACATCATGCTAGGGAATTCCATAATGTTACCTTGAAACCATATGGTAAACTGGGCCTCTCTGCTCCTCTGGCTCTGTTCCTCTGGCTCTGCTCCTGTTCCTTCACAGGCTCTGCTCCTCCGGCTTGCTCCTCTGGCTCTGCTCCTCTGGCTCTGCTCCTGTCCGCTCTTCTGGCACAGCTCCTCTGGCTTTGTTGGGATATTGTGACTGAGGAAAGGATAAAGAATGAGTGGCGCTCTCTGGTGGAGCAGATGTAAAGTCATTACATTGAGTCAAGTGGTGAACAGAGCTACATTTTTACTTTGGAAGGGCCAAAAAGTAGTTGTGCAACAAATACATATTCAAAATAGGAGAGATTTGCGAGGTAGTAGCAGGGGTGTAAGGTAAGTAGAAGTAGTAAAGTACAGATACCTATAAATTCACCTTTTTACAGTGGATACTTTTTACTTTTACTTAACTACATTTGAAAGCAGGTAAACTGTACTTTCTACTCCACTACATATCTGAATAGGACTGAAAGTAAAAAATACTTTCAAAATGGTGTGATTTCTACCATGTTCATGCTAACAGTTTTTGAGTTGCAGCTTTGACCATGCGCAACCACAAAGAAATACACCAAAATTCATGAAAAAAATTATCATTTTTAAATCAGTATGGCTAAATTTAACACTTTAACAAATTAACAAATGAAATGAGTGTGAAATATTTTTACTTTTTACTCTTAAAGTACATTTTTGAACGGGCACTTAAATACATTTCTTTAAGTAGATTTTTTCATGTGATACTTGTTTACTTGAGTAACTTTTTACCCCTGTATCTGTACTTTTACTTAAGTAACAAAACTGAGTACTTCATTTACCACTGGATAGTATAACTTGTAGGAGGAGTACAAACAAGTGTATGGGCTGTTTGTGAAGCTGAGGGTCTGTAGTTTGGCTTCTATCTGATCTACTCTCATTAGCGGCAACATGCTCTGCTCTTCCTGTGCTAAATATTACAAAAATCATATATGGATGTGACAAAACCCGGACATGTCCCACCGGGAGGAAGGGAAGACCTAGGACACGCTGGAGGGGACTCTCGGCTGGCCTGGGAACGTCTTAGGGTCCTGCCGAAGGAGTTAGAGGCCGTGTTTGGCATGAGGGAAATCTAAGAGTCCCTGCTTAGACTCTTGCCCTCGCGACCCAACCCCGGATAAGTGGAAGAAAATGGATGGATGGACAAACCCTTTGAAGTGCTCCCAAAATGAAAATATAAATTAATCTGTTTTAAAATGAAACATGAGCATGTCACTAAATAACCTCTTTCAGTGCACTGGTCCAAGAACAGATCGATCGGGTGTATTTTGGCAGAATTCTTGGAGAACCTGCACTGAGAGCGAAGCAGGGTGAGCTGAGGCAGGGTGAGTAGAGGCAGGGTGAGTACAGGCAGGGTGAGCTGAGCCAGGGTGAGTAGAGGCAGCGTGAGTAGAGGCAGGGTGAGCTGAGGCAGGGTGAGTAGAGGCAGCGTGAGTAGAGGCAGGGTGAGCTGAGGCAGGGTGAGTAGAGGCAGGGTGAGTAGAGGCAGGGTGAGTACAGGCAGGGTGAGCTGAGCCAGGGTGAGTAGAGGCAGGGTGAGCTGAGACAGGGTGAGCTGAGGCAGAGGCTGTGAGGGGGTGGGCTGAGACTGAAGGTCTCTGGTCAGAGGCAGACCACATTTGTCAGCTTGCAGAAAGCACCCGTCCTCCCACCACCACTGACCCACCCTGTGGTCCAAACAAGAGCTACTCATCTGCCCAACTCACCATTCCATGCTTCGACCTCTGTGTGTCTGCAGACGTCATGGGAGTGGAGCCAGGAGCATGGTCACTGGCATGGCTTTAGTCTTTGCTTCCTTTTGGTCTAGTTTTCATCAGTCATGTATTTGCTAATTAAACTACATAAAACATTTTTTTTTAAAAAACATAATCGGAGTGATGACGTTGGGTAATGTGCGTGTTGGAATGACTTTTTGATCCTGTCTTATGAGGTGTCCAGCATACTTGCAAATTGCACTATAGATTAGATTAATACAAATAGACGGCAGCACTGTCACTGACATTACATGTGAGACTTGACAGATGTGGGGTGACACTTCTAACAGAGGCTTTTATTGTACATGAAAACATGTAGAAGTAAAGCTACCCTCTCACATGGATATACCAAGGAACATGGAACCAATGTAATCAATGTAATTTATGCAGTTTTACCTTTTTGGATCTTTGAAGTACTTTGTGGTCTACACTATTAGTCAAAAGTTTGGACACACCTCACGTGTTTTTTTGGTTTTTTTTTTACTTTACTATTTTCTACATTGTATATACACACAGAGGCTATCAAATATATGATGCACAATATATGTAATTACGTAGCAAAGAAAAAAATGTTGGCCTTCTCTCAGTGAGGTTCTCGATGAAGTCTCCTGAAATGGGTTTCAGCAGTGGTGGACCGTCAGGGCCTGCAAGGCCTTCTCTGCTGGCCTAAAAAAATATCTGAATCACAGACTGATGTTAATTATATTTTGTCCATGAATACTTATTAAATCATTCGAAATTGTCTGTCAGCTTCCTTTCACTGCTTTTCCCCTGGTTGCGCTGCTTCCAGATGTGTGTTTTCATATTTAAGCATTTAACCAATCACATTTCAGCCATTATTTGTTGCCAGGGTCAGAAATCTACCTGGAGGCTTCATAATCAGTTCTGCAGGCCCTGTAGCACAAAATAAGTGTCGGTAAAACTGTTGCTTTAACCAATCAGATTTAGAGTTGGCGACACCGAGGCCTTCTAGCAGGCGCACGGAAACGTCAGCGTTTTCACAGCCTATGATTGGACAGTGAGAGAGTGAACGAGCCAGAGCGAGCAAACTGCAGCCGTGTCTCAATTCGTATTTAAGTCGGGGGGATACTTCGACCTGCACCTCGAACAGCACATTGACCTGTGCATGTGGAGAATTGGGACACGGCATCTGCATCACGTCTGGATGATTTTGTGTTTTGTTTTTTGCTTCACACATTAATGGCATTTTTGAGCATTCAGACGTGCTCTTTTCAATACTACAGGACAAAAACTGGATGTACAATTTTGTCTGGCAAGAGTAAAGGAGTTTTGTGACATAGCTGAACGAGAGAGGAGCCGATACGAGGCCACTGAACGCAGCGCGTGCGCTCCGAGCGCACGAAGAGGTCAACCGCAAGATCCTCACGGACAGACAGGGCTCGACTTTCAGCATTAGCTTCAATGGCGATAGAAAAGAACTTCTTGATGGAACTGAAACGCACGGATAATCTGTACGACAGAGTAATTGAAATCTTCTTGAGGAAAGAAAGGAGGATGAATTTTGTGTACAAATAAAACGGATTATTGGTGAGTAAAATGTGGCTGTATTCCTAAATAATATTGCAATTTTATGAGGTTATTATTGATGCTTTTTGTGTGTCGCAGTTGTAGCTGCAGTAAAAGTTGTATAGCCATAAAATTGTTATTGTTTTAAATTGTTAAAGTTATTGAGGGTTGGATTGATTCAGACGGAGCATTACTGAAGGCCTAGGTGTGAAATGCACGGCCCGCCACTGGGTTTCAGGGTCAAGAAATCCCAAGAGCGCCAAGCAGTGATAATGTGAGTGATATGCCACAGGGTGGCAAGTAAACAAAAAAAAATCTAAAACAAGTTTGAAATTATTTTGAGTTTAGTTTTTGTTTGCTACATTCCATACTGTACGTGTCAGTCAGAGTTTTGATGCCTTCAGTGAGAATCTATACTAAACACTCACTTTACTTACAACATATTTAGACAAAGGCTCTGCTCTGGAGCTGTTCTAACAGTGAGATGGAGGTCTTATGTTCTTATGTAAGACAGCTCTGAGCCACATCACAGATAAGTCCATGTCTTCTGTCCGGGCCTTTCCCTGCAACTGGGCCACATGGCTACAACTGAGGGACATGTACAGTGTGCTGTGAAGGACACACCCAGAGTCAAATATAGAGCCACCCACTCACCACTGCTTTAAGCCACATTTACACACAGCACTGTTTTCTTTTCATGGAGAGCTGCCTGGAAGAGCATGAGCTGTACCAAAAACAAGCATGTCTGCTTACAAGAAACAATATCCCCCAGGACTGAAAAAAACATTTCTGCAAAATCAATGAGCAAAACACTAAACTGCTGATCTGAGGTCAGAGAAATGTCACGTTGTTCAAAATAATGGGTGACCAATGAGTTCCTTCATTTCACATGGATCACTGAAAAAAGAATCTGATTAGAGAATCATGTTTTGTCAGACATGAGGTGTGAGTGAGGGTGTGGGGACCAGACCGAAATCCTTCTGTATAAAAATACAGCAAGATATCAGTCTGGATTTGCCAGACAACACCCTCATAGCACTGGTGAACACAATGGAACAAATAAATGTAACATCTACATCTCTGGACATGCAGACAAGATGTTCTTATTGCACATTACTGAATGTTCCACAGCATGGTCTAACGGAGTAAAAAATACACTTAATATTTCTTGTTTGTACAATGTTTTTTTTCAAAGTTATATGTGAATTTTATTATTTTGGTGTTTTATTTTGGAAAAAGCCAGATGGCGTTTTGTTCCCGGGGAGTTTGTTAGCATCACTAAAACAGTAACTGTTTCAGTGTTAGCATCACTGAAACAGTTACACTCCCCTCTGGGGAGTGTAACTGTTTCAGATGCCTGGCCGCTGACCGCCTCCTGATCGTCCGGTGATGGCTGGACCCTAGATGCCCTCCTGACCGTCCGGTGATGGCTGGACCCTAGATCGCCTCCTGATCGTCCGGTGATGGCTGGACCCTAGATCCCCTCCTGACCGTCCGGTGATGGCTGAACTCTAGATCGCCTTGCCCGAATGGACTCTGGCCCTACAGACTTGAACTGGATGCGCCTTAGTCCTGGACACATCTAAAGCCTGTCCGTCCATGGGAGTGGATCTCTCCTTCACTGTGGTTCTCCTCGAGGTTTCTCCTTTTCCCACTGGGTTTTTGGAGTTTTTCCTTGCCGAGAAGGAGGGTCTAAGGACAGGGGATGTTCTGGAACAATTTGCTTGTCTAATTTGCTTGTCTGTTTCTGTTTCACTGTTGATTTTCTAATTCTGTTGGTTAATCAACTCTCATGTTCAGCCCTAAGAGGTGACTGCTGTCGTGATTTTGGGCTCTACAAAAATAAATTGAATTGAATTGAATTGAATCACTTCCGCGAGAGAGAGGGAGACACATGTTGGGAGACACATGTTGGGGAAGACTGAAAAAGAGAATAAAGAAGAAAAAAACAGAACCACTCCACCCTGTGTCCTTTTCTTTTTGTACGGACTGATGGACGATCCAGCAGCCGTTACAATGGCATTAAACATATCTATCTGGCCCTTATTCAATTATTGCAAAAAATATGAAGAACAAGTATTCTTACGCCGATCAAGGTTGCTTCTCCACAGATCTTATCTGTAACTTGGCTGGTTGGCATTGCTTACATGTCTCCATAGAGATTGATAGGGAAGGCAATAACATTTGGAGACAAGCAGGTGGCGAACTCCTTCAATTTAAGTAAGTTAGTGACCAGAATGTGTCCAGGAAAATAAACTAACTGCAACTAAGCATGTTGTCATTAGGCCAGAAGGCAAACAGGGTAAAGGCACCATACCTGATTGTTAGTCTCTTTAAAATGTGAAAAACAGAACTAGTTAATTTAAAACAATTTGCAGTAGTCCACATTTACGTTATGCATTCTGAGCATCCTAATTATTTACTGCGATGACTTCATAAGCACTTTTCACAAACCTCTCAGAAAACCAGAGCGGAGTTTTGCCATCAGGGTAAAGCTAACAACAAATATCATGCCAATACACACTTCCCGATACTCGGACAATAAAACAATTTATAATTAGATGCAGACAGCACACAGCAGACTTATTTTCACCTATATCTGTATTGGGGCTCAAAAACATGGGAAAAAAGGGTGCAGGGGCTATAAATGACATTTTGTAATGTTATTGTTTATAATGTTAATGTGGACCTATGCTATAAAATCAAGTTTTTAGAGCCTTTAACCACGTTCTCATAACATGGAAGTTTGTTTTTTTTTGACAACACAATCAGCATGCTAATGTCACCACTGCTCATTGCATCAGGTTTGTCAAGTTGCTGTGCCCAGTTTTGTATCATGTTCTTGTATATTTATGGAGAATTGCTGTGTGGGAGCATGGGTGGCGTGGGCTTGTGGGCTGAGCATTGAACAGAATCTCAAAGCTATCCGTAAGGAGAATACATGAATGACATGACTAAAACCTTTTCAGGTATCTTTTTGATGAGGGAACAATGTCATAACATAGTAGAAGCCTCCCCTCTTTAAGTTGTTTTTGATCAATATTGCAATTTAAAATGTCCATATTACAACATGGTGATTCATGGGTGTCATAGGTTATAACTTCAAATCCTCCTGAGAATGTTGCATGTGTCTCTGGTCTGACTTGCGTGGTTTGCAGTGTTTTGCCAGGCCACAGTCCCTCTCCTGGCCTAATAAGAGCGCAGCAGCTTTATTGTGCTTGTGGTGTTGTGCAGAGACACTGGGTTATGGAAAGGCGTGGGTGCTCCTGTCGTCTGCTCTTTACGAGGTGCTTTATGAGCTCCAGAATAGACATGCACAAGTGAGTAGCATCAGTCTGCAGTATCTGTCCTCATACAGCTGAAAATCCCTTGAAGAATACTTGAAGAATACTTACTTCCGTGTCCTGTCAACTATAATATTACCTGAAGGACCCACATTATGCTATTTTTTATCTATAATATAATGTTGTTTCCTCATCACAAACAAACCTGGAGTTGTGTTTCATTCACACATTTTAACACACAAATCCTGCATATTTAGGCTGAGCACTTCTCTCAAACAGAAAACATTCTGTTCCACCTTGTGATGTTACGATGGTAATACAGGAAGTGCTCCACTGTGTTTTTAAACTCCATAGACCTCCACTAGAGTAATTTGGACAATTTCACCCTGCCGATCTCTACTACACTAAAGGTAAATCCATCCATCCATCCATTTTCTTCCACTTATCCAATGCTGGGTCGCGGGGGCAGCAGTCTAAGCAGGGACTCCCAGACTTTCCTCACCCCAGACACGTCCTCCAGCTCCTCCGGTGGGACCCCAAGGCGTTCCCAGGCAGCCGAGAGACATAGTCTCTCCAGCGTGTCCTGGGTCTTCCCCGGGCCTCCTCCCGGTGGGACATGCCCAGAACACCTCCCGAGGGAGGCGTCCAGGAGGCATCCTAAGCAGATGCCCGACCAACCTCAGCTGGCTTCTCTCGACGTGAAGGAGCAGCGGCTCTACTCCGAGCTCCTCCCATGTGACTGAGCTCCTCACCCTATGTCTAAGGGAGCGCCCAGCCAACCTGCGGAGGAAACCCATTTCGGCCGCTTGTATCCGCGATCATGTCCTTTTGGTTATTCCCCAGAGCTCATGACCATAGGTGAGGGTAGGAACATAGACTGACTGGTAAATCGAGAGCTTTGCCTTACGGCTCAGCTCCTTCTTCACCACGACGGTCCGATACAGCGTCCGCATCACTGCAGAGGCCGCACCGATCCGCCTGTCAATCTCATGCTCCATCCTTCCCTCACTCGTGAACAAGACCCCGAGATACTTAAACTCCTCCACTTGAGGCAAAGACTCCCCACCCACCCGGAGAGGGCAAGCCACCTTTTTCCGATCGAGACCATGGCCTCGGATTTGGAGGAGCTGATTCTCATCCCAGCCGCTTCACACTCGGCTGCAAACCGCCCCAGTGCCTGCTGCAGGTTGTGACTCGAAGAAGCCATCAGGACAACATCATCTGCAAACAGCAGAGATGAGATCCTGTGGTTCCCGAACCAGACCCCCTCCGGCCCCTGACTGCACCTAGACATTCTGTCCATAAATATAATGAACAGAACCGGTGACAAACGGCAGCCCTGGCGGAGTCCAACATGCACCGGGAACAAGTCTGACTTACTACCGGCAATGCGAACACAGCTCCTGCTCCGGTTGGTAAAAGGAGCTGTTAACTTGAAAACTACCACTACATCACAAGGTGGAACAAAGCATTTTTGAGCTTTGGAGATGTTGACAGACTAATAATAAAAGGTTACTCAAACATGTGTGAATGACACAAAATACAACTCTAAGTCTGTTTTTTGAGGGTAACAACATTATGACATGGTTTAAAACTCACAAGGGTCAATTGTATGAAATATAGGACCTTTCAGTCAGTGGTGGCAAGAGAACTGCAAATTTGTTCTCAAGTAAATGTACAGTTACAAGACCAAAAATGTACTCAATTACAAGTACTCCGAAATAGTATTTAAAGGTAAAGGTAAAAAAAAGTAAACATGAAAAGTACTGGTTACTTCTTAACAGATTTTTAGTAGCATATTAGATCAGTATTCTGTACAAATTGAACACTTAAAAGCTGAAACTGAGTCCTTTCCAACCACAATCCGCATATTCTCTGAGGTCTGGCCAATCTGAGCAGGAGATACACTACTATGTGTTTTTCGGTTTAGAAAGAGGCAGAAGTGAGACAACCATGGACTGGGATGATTCGTAATGTCTATGACTTTAAATGTAACTAATTACAATTAAGTAGCAGTTCGTGGGAAAAGTTGAAATGAAAAGTACAAAAATACAGGAAGTATAGGTCTGAGTTCTAAAAACACAATATAAAGTTATTAAATGACAGTCTCCTTGTCCCTGTAGATACTTTAGTTTTATGGGCTCACGAGTTTTGGTGTTTGGTGGCTCTGGATCAAACCACATCTGTTTGCCTTCTCCTCTCACTTCCTGTGCACCACAGTGACAAATCCAGACTGTATTTATTTACAAGATGCAGAATTTAGCATTGAGACCCAAACTGTGGTGGACAGTGAGACCAGGACTGTGCTGCTGTCATTGTTGTGTAGACACTGAGCCTCCTGTCTGAGCCCCCTGGGGGAGGAGGAGCACAGACTCGGATGGAGCATCGCTTTACACTCTGTTTGTCCTCTTAGGGCACAACACTGCAGACATAGCTTTGTATTGTGCATTTTTATGTACATATACATCTATATGTATGTGTATTTATTCAGAGCAGCGATATAGCTCAACTACTAAGTAATCCGATTTTTCACAGGGTTTGAATGGCCCCTGGAACAGCATAAACAAAGTGTGGGGCCTTGCCTACCTCAGATAATGATGAGATGCGAGATGCTAGCTCCACAAATATCACTGCGGCTTGAGAAGTGTAGACAGATGAGGACAAAGAGAAGGAAGGTAAGCCACAAAACAGTGTTTTCTAAACAGCAGTCATAACACTAATTCACAAGTCTGGTAGCAAAAAGCAAAAGTGAGATAAACAACTACGGGCCTATTAGTATATTACCTGCAGTATCAAAACTCCTGAAGAGAACAATTATAGAACAGTTAACAGAGCATTTAATCAACAATTCTGTCATGCATCCAATGCAATTAGGCTTCCGCAGCAATCATTCCACTAAAGCTACCTGCTGCTACCTGACAGAGATTATATTTATATTTATTATGTTTAGCCTGGACAGAGGATGCTGTGTTTCTCGACCTACAAAAGGCCTTCTACACAGTAAACCACTCTCTCCTCCTGTACAATTCAATGTCTTCTTTGCAGCCATGTACAATAGCAAGGGTCAATTCTGGGACCCCTGTTGTTCAGCATTTATATCAATGACACATACGCAGATGATCCTGTCATCTAAGCACATGGAAGAGAAGTGGCCACCACATTATCTTCAGCTATGGACAAAATTGGTAATCGGCCCCAATCTTCACGAAACATTAATAAAACAGTTGTATTTTACAAAATTAAAGACATGCTCGACAGTTACGTTTTTATATAGCATTTAACCTTCAAGGCACTCAAATCGCTTTACAACAAGGAACCACTCACCCATTCACACAAACATTCATACACCAGTGTACGCAGACACTGGGGGTGAGGCTTAAGTGTCTTGTGCAAGGACACAACTACAGCATTCATCTGTGGAGCTGGAATTGCACCGCCAACCTCTGTGTGTAAGTGGATCTGACTGCTCAGCCAATGATGTTTATGCTGAGAGTGAGATTCGAGCTGCCATCCATCAGTTTAGTGGATAAACATTCTATTGACAGAGCTACTGTCGCCCGAGCTACTGTCACCCTTATCTTGTCTAAACAGGGCACTCATGAAAAAAAGAGTCTGGTACTTTCATTGGGCTTTCCTTGTATAAACAAAGATAAATTAAAAATTAAATGAAAAATGGCCCTTCCCTCCCTGTGGCCTCTCTCTTATCACTGTTGCACAACCTCAGACTCAGACACTGCTTATTATACATGAGTAGTAATGAAAGGCTCAATCAGCTTTAATGATCCACATCTCAGCCTTAAAACTTGAACCATTACACAGGAATCTTAAGAATGCTTTCTGTCTGTGTCTGGGGCATCCCGCACACACCTGGGGTAACCTGCGGCGCACCACCAGCACAAGTAGACCATTGTTACTACAGCGTGAAGCACTTTTGTGTCTTCAGGCCACGCACTTCACCCACCTATCTCATTGAAAGTTGAGTGGCAGCCATGTCTCTGATATTAGCATTTGTTGCTCAGCACATTGTGGAACTTTTTCCTCTGGTTTGCATGTTGCAATTTATGGATTTCCTTTGGATAATCTGAATGTTCACTTCATGCTAAATCCAGAGGTCGTTTACATTTACTTGTAGAGTTGTTAAAAGTATCAAAAATCAGATATTAATGGATACTAAACCTTGTATCAAAACTACTCATTGGAGCAAATATTGATTCTAAAAAAGTTACATTCACAGGACAGAAATTAACCTTTCCTGAATAGTTTTAGAATAATTTTGAGCTGCATCAGAACAGGTATAAAAAAAAAAAAACATAAACTAGTCTATGCCCACAGACCACTATCAAACCTACCTGGATGACTGAGGGATTACACAGATATAATGCCACATGGTAATATAAAAGAAAGTTTATTTCATTTATTGTCTAAATGAAGAATGTTTTTTACTGTCATTGTTCTATTCGAGTTCAAAATTGTACAATTTAGTAAAGAAATTGTACTTTTCTTGCAGCATACTATGTCTTCTACTTAACAGTAGTACTACGTAACAGTACTCTTACTTGAGTAAAAGTTGTTCTTCTTCGCACTGTCTGCAAGTGACAAAAGCTTTATGCTGCGTTTCTTGCACTGTTCCTTCATATTTTATTTAGTTTGTCTAATTTTTGTGACTATCCTTACCAGATTTAGATAATTTAACATTTTGTCCTTCAAATTATATTAACTTCAAGTTATAAATCAGATGTTACAATTACTCATACTTGAGTAGTAATTTTGCTAAAATCGTTTTCACTCTTACTTGAGTAATTTCTTGGATCACTACTTTGTACTTCTACTTGAGTAATATTATTTTGAAGTAATGTTAAACTTACTTGAAAATAATTTTTTGCCTACTTTACCACCTCTGACTAATGCCCTTATGCCTTCTCAGTTCTTTTGTAGTGTTTGTAGATGAGTGGCTTGGTTCAGGGCAGGCCAGAGGACGTGCACATAAACAAACAGATTACAGGACAAATTGAGTCCAGTTACTGCAACAAACCACGGCTGTGACAATAACCATAAACCTCCTACTCCCACACCAAATTCACCCAAAACACAACCAAATAATACAGTCCCAGCATTTATGTGGAAAGTGCTGTCGCTCGCACAATACAGAGCCAACCCACCACTCTCTCTGCTCCTCTGCTCTTTGCGTCAACTCATCACCTCTCTGTTTCTGCTCCTCAGCTCTTCACCTCCTGCTTTCTGCTCCTCACCTCCTGCTCTCTGCTCCTGCTCCTCACCTCCTGCCCTTGAGCTGTAATTGAGCAGATTGGACATGGAGGATCCTGCTTCACCCCCCCTTCTATCCTGTCTTCTGCTCCACACCTCCTGCTCTCTGCTCTCCTCACTTTCTGCACCCCACTTCTCAGCTAAACATCTGCTGCTCTCTGCTCCTGCTCTCTGCTCCTCATCTGCCCCTCCGCTTTCACTCTATGCTTCTCAGCTCATGCTTTCTGCTCCTCAGCTCTTTACCTCCTGCTTTCTGTTCTAACTATCTTCTTTTTTCTGTAACCGTCTGCTCTCAGCTCTAACTTTCTGCTCTAACCGTCTTCCTTAACCATTTGCGCTAATGTCTGCTGTAATCATCTACCCTAAACTCTAACTGTCTGCTCTAACCATCTGCTCTAATTGTCTGCTCTCGGCTCTAACTGTCAGTGCTCAGTTCTAACTGTGTGCTCTCTGCTCTAAACCATATGCTTTAAACCATCTGTTCTGAGCTCTAACCGTCTGCTTTCTGCCCAAATTGTCTGCTCTAGCCATCTGCTCTAAACTTCTGCTATCAGCTCTAACTGTCTGCTCTAACCGTTTGCTCTCATGTCTGTTCTAACTGTCTGCTCCCAGCTCTAACTTTCTGCTCTATCCGTTTGTTCTAACCATCTGCTCTAATGTCTGCCCTAACCATCAGCTCTAACCATCTGCACTGTCAGCTCCGTCTGCTCTAACCCCCTACTCCAGGGGTGTCCAAACTATGGCCCGGGGGCGAAATCCAGCCCTTGGACCAGTTTTTATTGGCCCTCAGACCTCCTACTGAACCGGCCCAATTAATAATATATAAATTATAAGCAGTGCTTTTAACAGCAAATTAAACTATTTCTACCATGCAGTGACGTGCGGTGAGGTTCGTGGCTGGTGAGACACTGATGTCGTCACAATCAGATTTACAAACATGTGTCGGCAAGTAAATTTGGCCCCGGTACAGTTTCTCTCCCAGTAAGTGACTTGGGTCAGAATAAAAAAGAATTTCAAAGTAAGAGTTCCAAAGTCCATATGAAATATCTCTAATAGTATAAAATAAAAAGCAAGCTGGTTTTGTATTGTTTTTTATCCTTATTCTGGTACCACAATTTTCAATTTAATGACTTCAGTAAAAGTCATTAAATTTCTTACCATTTCTACCACTCTGTTTGAAAAGAGTGAGTCTTTCGTCCTGTAGTCTGGAGGAAATATTTAGCTCCTTTAGCGTTGGTCTTTAATTATAACCTCCTGCTTTGACCAGAAGTCCAGTTTAGAAAACTGCTTGAGCTTTAATATGTAATCTTCCTCCATTTAAAAGTAGGGCCAGACATGAAGAAAAACGTTAACTAATTGCTAAACTTTATTTGCTAAGTCTAAATTGTAGTTTGCTGTCACTATTCTGTGGCCCCTATTCTGTGAGAGTTGCAAGAATCCCTGAGCTCGCGAGTGCCCCCTAACATGAGGCAGGGTAACTACGTGCCTCACCCGGCGCCTTTTCACAGCACTTAAAGTAGCAGCGTCACTGCAGAGCTACAGCACAGTCAGTCCATATGAGGCACAAACGGCCGGTGCCTCTCCACACGTCTCTTCAGTATTTGAAGGGTAAAAGTAAAAATTCAGCAAATTTGAATAAAAAAAGACTTAAAATGGCAAAGTTAAATAGAAAATAACTTTATAGTACAAATCATTGGATAAATATATCCATTTAATTTATTTTTCTCTGTGATGACAGGGGAGGCAGTGCCTCACCTGCCTCCCCTGACCGCACGTCACTACTACCACTATAACCTCAAACGTCACATTGCAGTGTGATATAGACCTAAAATGAATGTGTTTCAAGCTTTATTAATATACAGTGGCTCTGTCCACACTGCGTTGATCACTGGTCTGTGGCCCTCTGCTTCAAATATGTTTTGAGATGTGGCCCTCAATAAAAAAAAAACTTGGGCACCTCTGTTCTACTCTAACAGTCTGCTCTAACCATCTGCTCTTAGCTCTAACTGTCTGCTCTAACCATCTGCTCTGAGCTCTAACCCTTTGCTCTCTGCTCTAACCGTCTGCTCTTTGCGCTAACTGTCTGCTCTAACTCTCAACTATGTCTGCTCTAACTCGCTGCTCTAATGTCTACTCTAACCGTCTGCTCTAATCATCTGCTCTCAGCTCTAACTGTCTGCTCTAAGAGTGTGTTCTGTCTGATCTAACCGTCTGCTCTAACCATCTACTGTCAGCTCTAACCGTCTGCTCTGTTTGCTCTCTGCTCTTAATTGCTTACTCAAAACTGTCTTCTCTTGGCATTAATCATCTGCTCTGTGCTCTAACCGTCTGCTCTAGCAGTCAGCTCTAGTCATCTGCTTTGACTCAAAACATGGGCTCATGTGTCACTACATGTTCCCACATTCCTTCGGCACTCAGTTTCAGAGTGATTCAGACACAGACAAATTCACTTTCTCATTGCCACAAAACCACAACATGTCTGGAGGTCGGTTTATCCCCTCCGGCCCAAACGAGGAGCAGGATTGATTCACAGGAGGAGCAGGAGGAGCAAAAGCGGCTCACAGGAAGAGCAGGAGGAGCAAGAGTGGCTC
The DNA here is from genome assembly GCA_019594935.1 of Periophthalmus modestus. Taxonomy (NCBI): domain Eukaryota; kingdom Metazoa; phylum Chordata; class Actinopteri; order Gobiiformes; family Gobiidae; genus Periophthalmus; species Periophthalmus modestus. The sequence continues at coordinate 62,707 of JAIEZT010000151.1, read as the reverse complement.
ACAGGAGGAGCAGGAGGAACAGCAGGAGCAGGACCGGCTCACATGAGGAGAAACGACTTACAGGAGGACCAAGAGTGGCTCAAAGCAGTGCATTGAATTTTACAGCTTACAGGAGCGGCTCACAAGAGGAGCAGGAGTGACTCACTGGAGGAGAAGGAAGAGGCGGAGAGGCACAAAGAAGCGGCAGGAGAAACAGGAGCAGCTCACAGGAGGTGCAGGAGCATGTCTGGGTACCATTTCTCAGACTGACTCCTCCACATGTTTATTTCAACGTAGCCTTTACTACAAAGCATGTATATTGTTTTTGATCTGAACCTCATTTACACTGCTCTATCCCAGTCCATGTACCTCAGTTCTCATTTATATGTGGTGTGTCTCCAGGTACTGCACATTTTTTGCTTTCTGATATTATACAAAGTCTCATGTTTTTTTTCATTAATGCCAGTGCAAATGCAAAGGTGTCAAAAACAGTTACCCATTCACCAAACTGAGCTTATGTGAACTTTTAAACAATGTAATGTTGTTATGTAAATCAGTGACGTGCGGTGAGGTTCATGGCTGGTGAAGCTTTGATGTCGTCACAATCAGATTTACAAACATATAAAGATTTACAGACATATAAAGTTAGTCGGTACATTTGGCCCAGGGTCAGTTTCTCTCCCAGTGACTTGGGCCCAGAATAAAAAAGAATTTCAAAATAAAAGTTCCGAAGTCCGTATGAAATAGCTCTAATAGTATGAAATAAAAAGCAAACTGGTTTTGTATTGTTTTTACAATACAAAACCAGCTTTTTTCCCTTATTCTGGTTCCCCAATTTTCAGTGGATTGAAATAATTTAAACTTACCATTTTGTGTGTCTCTGTTTGAAAAGAGTGAGTCTTTCGTCCCGTCGTCTGGAGCAAACCATTTAGCTCCTTTAGCGTTGGTCTCGGTCCTTTAATTATAACCTCCTGCTTCAACCGAAAGTCCAGTTTAGAAAACAGCTTGAGCTTTAATATGTAATCTCCCTCCATTTTAAAAGTAAGGCCAGACAAGAAGAAGAAAGTGAATTGCTAAAGTTGACTTGCTAACTCTAAATTGTAGTTTGTGGCCCCTATTCTGCGGGAGTTGCAAGAATCCCTGGGCCCACGAGCGCCCCCTAACATGAGGCATGGTAACTGCGTGCCTCACCCGGCGCCTTTTCACAGCCGCTATAATGTGCTCAGCCCTTAAAGAGTTAAAACAGCTCAGCTTAGCTACAGCACAGTCAGAGCGCGATGAGGCGCGAACGGCCTGTGCCTCACTGCACGTCTCTTCTCAGGATTTCAATGGTAAACATAAAATTTCAGTGATTTTGAGTAAAAAATAATAATAAAATTGCAAAGTTAAATAGAAAAAAAATAACTTTATAGTACAAATTATTGGATAATCAGAATCAGAATCAGAAGAAGTTTTATTGCCATTGTCCGTGAGCAGAGCTCACAGACTAGGAACTTACTTCAGTGATAAAGTGCACATACAACACACACAAGAAAACCACACTGAATAAATACAAGTACAAATAAGGGCATGCAGGAGGTAGAAAAAAAATAAAAAAAATACAGTAGTAGCATCAAAACAACAACAACAGTGCAACATGGGTATTTAGTGACCAGTGTTATAAAGTGTCCAGTTTAGTGCAGGTTTATGAAGTGTTCATGAGAGAAACAGCAGAGGGGAAGAAACTAAATATATATAACTATAAATATAAATATAACTATTTCATTTATTTTTCTCTGTGATGACCTGACCGCACGTCACTGATGTAAATGTTTTTAATTTCATCTTTATTTTATTGTTGTTTATTTTTTAATGCATTTTTTACATAATCTGAAGCAATAAGTGCATCTAGTTTTTAGTTATACCTTGGAATGTGATGTTTACAAGCATATAGCTAAAAATAAAACTAAGCCAAAATTCAACATTGTGTGTCTGTAATCAAGTTCTTTTCGTTTTCCTCATACGTTTTCTCCCACTTAGGCACAGACACTATTCTTGCATATAGAATTTCAAGCTGTACAATCCAAAGCAAGGGCATAGAAAAGCATGACCAGAAAACCATGAGACGTTTTGAGTTCTGAGTAGACACTTGTTTTGTCTTGTACGGAGGCGTTTTGGAGAAGTGATTCAGTGTGTCACAACAAAGTCAGGCTTTAAAAAGTCTGCATCATCATCGTCTTTCTTTCCATACTATGTTTTTATCATTATCAACCAAACAGGAAGCTAATAACAGCTGATGTTTAAACACAAAGTTACTGTTCAAATCTAGTACAGTTACATTAAAGGATCAGACAAAGGAAAAGCAGGTCAGACTCGGGTCTAATCCTGGTCTAACTTGGGTCTATTCCAGATTTGTCCCACGTTTAACCCAGGACTCATTTTGATCAGTTTTATTTCAGCGATCATCCATGTCTAGACTATTCCAGGTCTAACCCAAGCTCTACGTAGAATTAACCCAGGACTAATTTAAATAAATCCTAGGGCTATTTCAGGTATAACCCAGTACCAACTCAGATCTATCCCAGGACTATCCCAGGATTATTGCAGGACTATCCTAGGACTATCCCAGGGCTATCTCAGGACTGGGCCAGGGCTATTCCAGGACGATCCCAGGTCTATCCCAGATCTATCCTGGGACTATCGCAGATTGAAACCAGGACTAATCCAGGACCATCTCAGGACTAACCCACATCATCTATTCTAGAACTATAGATCAAAACAGGGGTTAATCCTGGACCATTTTAGGTCAAACCTGGTCTAACCTCGGACTATCCCAAGTCTAACCCAGGTCTCTAACAGCTGTTAAGATGTATAGTCAGAGTACATGCGCAGGGAGAGGGGAGCTGCGGTTTACCACATGACCCACACACACCCAATGGTGATTGGCTGCTGTCTGTGAGTGTGCAGTGTGCTGATTGGCTGCTGGGAGAACTGGTGGGTTTATAAAGAGGACCATGCGCTGCAGATGTTAAACAGCATCTGGAATCTGAGGATACAAGAGAAGTCCTCCAAGAAGCCATCCAAGAAGCCCACAAGAACCATAAATAGAGGAACCTGACCTCCGCTGAAGACTGCAGTCCAGGTGCGTTCTACACAAGTACTTGTCCAGGTTTAGTCCAAGGTTAAATCCTGGTTTAGTCCTGGTCTTTTATAGTTATAGGTGTACTGGTTTAGTCCATGTTTACGCTGTCCTGTTAAGTATTGGTTTGTATCCAGTTTAGTTTCAGGTTTAGTCTCTGTTTAGTTTAGATTTGAGGTGCACATATGCAGCATCGAAACTGTTACTAAACTAAGACTAAGCCTTGAACTAAACCTGGGCTAGACCAAGACTAAACCTGAACTGGAACAGGACCAAAGAGCCTAAGACAGTCTACTTCAAATTTAAACTGTAAGTGTTTAGAAGTCCTGGTAAAGTTCCAGGTTAAGCCCTGGCTTGTAGTCTTACTTTAATTTTAGTTTAATCACAGTTCAAGGTTTACTTCATGGTTTAGTCCTGGTTTAGTTTTGGTTTAGTTCCAGGGTAAGTCTTAGGTTAGGTCCCTGCTTTGTTCACCTGTACCTGTCATACACTCTTTAATGCTTTAGATTTAAGATGCCAACACCTTTTCTAGTGGAGGATCTGTCACCTGCTTGTTTCCATAGAGATATAAAATTGCCTGAAATCTTCCATAGTATGGTATTGTCTATCTCCGTCTATCTATCTATCTATCTATCTATCTATCTATCTATTTATCTCCACGGAGATGAGAAGGTCATGTTACCAGTTAGGCCAAGTGTTAGGTCACATCTGTGAAGAAGAGACTCTGCTCACAGTAAGAATATGTTTTTAAAGCAATGATAACACCTGTGATTGAATAAATGCTAAATATTACAGTGTGGAACATTCCAGCAATTACTCAAGTAGAGGTACAAAGTAGTGGTCCAAGAAATGATTCAAGTAGAAGTAAAAAAAAAGTATTTGGGAAGTACTACTCAAATAAGAATAGCTGTTGGGATATAACACAAATAATGCAATCTAGATCAAATTTTAAATAACTCACAACATCTGGTATGTTCAAACAGACACGAAAATTTGATAAACTAAATCATATCTGAAGGACTAGTACAAGAACACAAATGTTTATGTTATTTCATATTGTAAACATAAAGCTTTTGTCACTTTTGTAGACTTACTCACAGTGGGAAGAATAAACCACAACTTCAATAAGAGTACTGCTACTTCAATTCAAGTAGGAGTAAAAGAATGCTGCTCTGAAAAGTACAGTTTAATTAAAAAGTTACTTGAGTAAATGTAACTGAGTATTACCCATGTCTGATTTTGGATTTCTGATATTTTCCTGGTTTTCCCACTTATCCCAGTCTTATCTGTCAGAGTTGTGGAGATTTGGAAGTAATGTAATTTTCCCATCCTGTTTTAGTCTGGCTTTGGCCCTGTTTTTGCACTGATGTTTTGCATGTTCCTCTTATGCAAAGGCTTTACTTAGAGCCGGAAAATGAGCACTTCTTTTTAAAGAATTTACAGTAGCAGAGAGCTGGCCCGAGATTGGCTGAGGGGGGTGCGGTGGGCGGTGGCCTGTGATTGGACGATTAGCAGGTGGAAGTTGTGGGCAGAAATGACAGACTGTGGAAGGAGGGGCTGCTCTTTAAAAAAACATATTTTTAAAAGAGGTTTTTAGCTGTTTGTCTCCTTTAAAGTGTTATTGTTTTGTCTATAATGTTCCACAGCGCAGCATTTGTTATAATATTTATATTTATTAATTACAAAAAAAAGCATTCTCACTGTGTCTCCTCTCCACAGATCTAAACTGTAACTTGGTCTAGTAGCGCCTCCTGCTTGGTTGCATGGAGAAGAATAAGATTAATGCAATATTGTGGAACATTCCAAGCTAAAGTGAGAGTAGATCCTCACGTGTCTCTGTTTTCATCCCAGCAGTGGGAATCAGGCAGATTAGCCGTAGTGACTCTACTTCCTGTGTAGTTTATTGCCAGCTTCTGTGCATTAAAAGCATTTATCTGAACCACTGCACCACATTTCACAAATAAGTGAACTTTTAGCTTGTGGTTTGTGGTGTCTCCACTGCCATATCACTCTGCAGTCTATACACTCAGAGACTTAAACTCATATGATTGTCTTTGTGCACTTTTAAAAAATCATTTAAGACTGAAAAATCCTGTAGTGTGTGCAGGGGCTTAAGCCAGTTTACAATTATTCAGTAGTGCATTACTTGCAATTAATCGACGACAGTAGCTCAGTAGGTTGAGTGTTTGTCCACTGATCCGAAAGGTTGGCGGTTCAAATCCCGCTCTCTACATAAACATCATTGGTTGAGTGGTTAGATCCACTGACTCGAAGGTTGGCGGTGCAATTCCAGCCCTCACAGATGAATGCTGTCGTTGTGTCCCTGGGCAAGACACTTAACCCACCTACCCCAGCCCTTGGGACAACGGGTGGAAATTAGCCTCTGGCTATAACCCGGCGTGTTTACATTCATGTCTGTCATGTCATGTCTGTTCATTAACATGCACTGTCCCAACCAAATAAAAAAAAAAAATAAAAAAAAAATTGATTCACTTGTTGCAGCCCGACAGTTGGCTTTAAAGTTTTATAGTACAATGATCGAAAATGATGGCATTCTGAGTCCGATATCTAATGATGGATTAAACCAGGACTAAACCAGGACTAAACCAGAACTAAACCAGGACTAAACCAGGACTAAAATATGACTAAACCAGGACTAAATCAGGACTAAATCAGGACTAAACCAGGACTAAACCAGGACTAAACCAGGACTAAACCAGGACTAAACCAAGACTACATCAGGACTAAACCAGGACTACATCAGGACTAAACCAGGACTAAACCAGGACTAAACCAGGACTAAACCAGAACGAAACCAGGACTAAACCAGGACTAAAATATGACTAAATCAGGACTAAATCAGGACTAAACCAGGACTAAACCAGGACTAAACCAGGACTAAACCAGGACTAAACCAGGACTAAACAGGACTAAACCAGGACTAAACCAGGACTAAACCAGGACTAAATCAGGACTAAACCAGGACTAAACCAGGACTAAACCAGGACTAATCAGGACTAAACAGAACTAAAACCAGGACTACATCAGGACTAAACCAGGACTAAACCAGGAGTAAAAACTATGACTAAACCAGGACTAAGTCAGGACTAAATCAGGACTACATACATCAGGACTAAACCAGGACTAAACCAGGACTACATCAGGACTAAACCAGGACTACTACATCAGGGACTAAATTAGGACTACACCAGGACTAAACCAGGACTAAACCAGGACTAAACCAGGACTAAACCAGGACTAAACCAAGACTAAAATATGACTAACCCAGGACTAACCAGGACTAAAGCATGTCTAAACCAGGACTAAATCAGGACTAAATCAGGACTAAACCAAGACTAAAATATGACTAAACCAGGACTAAACCAGGACTAAACCAGGACTAAAACATGACTAAACCAAGACCAAACTAAGGCTAAACCAGGCCTAAACTAGGACTAAACCAGATCTAAACCAGGGCTAAACTAGAACTAAAACATGACTAAAACATGACTAAATCAGGACCAAACTAAGGCTAAACCAGGCCCAGGGCTCAGCCAGGGCTTATTCAGGACTAAACCAGGACAAAACCAGCACTAAACCAGGACACCAGGGTGGATGTGATTGTATCTACACAATAATACCTGGAAGCTGTTTGCTTAGGACTGCAGTGTGTTCAAGGGCTGTGGTTCGTCAGAGGCCCTGGTGCACTCGGGTGCTGTAGGACTCTATAATGACTCGGGTGCACTGTGTAATTGAGCAGGTTAAAAGAGGAAAGCATGTAAAGCCACAGCCTTCTCTGGCTCCACACGCCCTGCATACAGCTGTATTTAGAAGAGAGCCGTATGCAGGCCAGGTTCAGTCCCATTTAGTCCTGATTTAGACCTGGTTTAGACCTGGTTTAGTCCTGATTAAGTCCTGATTTAGACCCGGTTTAGTCCTGGTTTAGACCTGCTTTAGTTCTAGTTTAGTCCTGGTTTAGACCTGCTTTAATATTGATTGAGTTCCATGTGTTGTACTGTAAGTTTAATAATTTCTCGTGTTTGTGTGTGACAGGATGAAGGTGCCACTGCTCATCGCTCTGCTTGTCACCACAGTCCTCTGTCGACCGGTCAGTCTCTTAATTTTCTGTCCCCTATGCCATATCCCCTATGCCCTCACCCTTATAGCCTTCTGACCCCTACACCCTAACCCTCATACCCTGACCCTATGTCACGTCCCTTATGCTTTCACCCTTATGTCATAATCTCTTTGTCAAGTGCCCTACTTTCTGACCTCTACACCTTAACCCTTATATCCTGCCCCCTATGTCAAGTGCCCTACTTTGTCACTTCACCTAATTCCTGGTCTCCTTTCATTTTCCTGACCACTATGCTGTGACCAATGTGCACAATGGAGGTGCACAATGAGAGGAGGAGCTGAGGAGGTGCAGAGGAGGAGCAGGGGCAGAGGAGGTGAAGAGGAGGAGCTTAGTCCTCGTTGAGGATTGTGTAGTTGGACTGTTGGCTCTTCTCCACAGTGTTTAGTGTTTTCTGGGACAGCCAGACATGTGACCAAAGTATGGTCAGACTGGTCAGGCTGTGGAGGAGACTCACCACTTCACTGGAACTCATGGAGTATGTGCAGACTGTGGGACAGTGGTTAATTTTGATATTTTTGATATTTTTAGTTTTTGTCAATGTCAAAATTTAGTTGACTTAAACAAAATAAAGTGTAATCATCATAGGTTTGTCAAAAGCATCGAAAATCAGATACTAATCAATATTAAAGCTAGTATTAAAACTAAATACTCATTTGAGGAGGTATCGACACTAAAAAGTCACATTCACAGGACAGAAATGAATGAGACTAGATTCAAGTTCCACTCTTCAACCAAACCAGACAGTAAAGGAACATCTACTCAGGCCTGTGTCTTTGTTTCAGGCAAGAAAGGTTACTCCAAGCAGTTCAGAGAGCTCCGAGGAGGTGGTGAGTACATACTTTTTTCTGCGGTATCCCTCACAGTGGAGACATGTGCACTGACACGTCCCCTGTCCTTTTGCTGTGTCCCCCAGGCAAGACGTCCCACTGCTACACTCAGAGGACAGGCAGCCCTGGCGTCTCTGTCCCAGTCTGCCTCTATACAGGTCAGTAAAGCAGGATAACATTTAAGAGCCTATATTGCACCATTTTCTGATCTATATTATAATGTTTCCTCATCAAAAACATACATGTATTTTGTTTCTTTCACACGTTTGACACACAAACCTACATATTTAGGCTGTGTTCTTCTCTCAAACAGAAAACACTGTTCCTTGTGTCATGGTAATACAGGAAGTGCTCCATTCTGTTTGTAAACTCCATACACCTTCACTAGAATTATTTGTTAAAAGCCAAAAGTAAATTCTGTCAACTGGACAAAAAGTTGTAGGTAACTCTCCATATAACTCCATCCTCACACCCAAAGTAAACAAAGGAAACAAAGACGTCCTCACTCCTACAACTTTTTGTTCAGAGGGAGCTGAGGTCTTTCTAGAAAGAAGGCAGGGAAGCAACTGAGGGGGAAGCAACTGAGGGGAAGAACCACCGCCAAATCGGACACTCAGCTGCTGGAAACAAAAATCTAAAGATTTAAATGGGGATTTTCTACTATCTGCTTGCTTTGTGTCATTGTCCATCTGAAAGACCCATTTGCCCCCAAGCTTTAACTTCCTGGCTGATGTCTTGAGATGTTGCTTCAGTATTTCCACATAATGTTCATTCCTCATGATGCCATCAATTTTGTGAAGTAAAGTCCCTCCTGTAGCAAGCTTCCCCCCTTTTCCTCTACACATAACAATGTTCATTACATTAAACAGCTCAATTTTAGTTTTGTCAGACCACAGGACATGGCTCAAAATATTAAAGTCTTTGTCCCTGTGTGTATTTGCAAACTGGAATTTGTTTTTTTTATGTTTCTTTTGGAGTAATGGCTTCTTCCTGGTACAGTGGCCTTTCAGCCCATGTCGATACAGCACTCATTTCATTGCACACTCTTACCAGCTTCTGCCAGCATCTTCACAAGGTTGTTTGCTTTTGTTCTTGGATCGATGTACACATTTCGGACTAAAGCACTTCCATCTCTGGGACACAGAACCCGTCTCCTTCCTGAGCGGTATAATGGTTGGACATTCCCATGGTGTTTATACTTGTTTGAACAGGTGAATGTGGCACCTTCAGGCAACTGGATATTATACCTGAGGATGAACCAGACTTCACAGTTCTCTTCCTGATATCTTGGATGATTTCTGTTGACTTTCCCATGATGTTACACAAAGAGGCAGTGTGTTTCAGCTGTGCCTGTAAATGCATCAAGGTGTGTCTCTAATGAACTCAGATGTTGTCAATAAACCTATCAGAAGCTTTCAAAGACATGGCATCATCATCTAGGGTATTTCCAAACTGTTTAAATGCATAGTAACTTCTGACTTTGAAGAAAGTGATGAAAAATTGTCTAAAAATCCTCCTCTCATTTTTCTGGCATTTTACAAATAGAAATAATTCTGGTTAATTGACCTAAAACAGTAACAGTTTAGTCTGATTAAATGGCAGAGAGTGAGAACACACATAAACATACACACTGACAACAACAACAATAGACGAATTGCACAAGCCTCCAGTCCGTTTTCAATGGATTGTTTCACTAGTCCATTGTCACCAAATATGAACGATGGCAACTAGAGCTGTCGATTCAATGCATACTGACACACGGAGCAGGGCAGAAATTCTCAACACCTAAATGTTGTGTTCCTGTTGTTTCAGCACGTGTCAGTTTCCAGCAACTCTGACGAAAGCAGTGAAGCTTCCGAAGAACAGGTAAGACCCCTCAAGCCTTAACATTAACCAGACTTATTAATGAGCTTACTCTAACCCCAAACTAAGTCTGAACATTTTTCACCAAGGGATACATAAATTAGGTTCATTTCTGTCAACAATGTTCCAAGGAGGCTTTAAAGAGCTTTGCAATTAGTATATAACTTTACTGTCAAGATCGGCAGCCCTATGCAAAATAATACAACCACACTGACAAGCGTGGTGCCCACAGCAACTTTTGGAATAAGGTGAATAGTGGTAGAATTACTTAAATTTGCGGTTCAATGTGCTGCCTATGATTGATTCTCGGGCCATAGTATGGACACCCCTACTCTAGCCACGCTTACTCCTGTTTTGCATGTGGCACTTTGTTGCACTTTTCTTAAGTTGATTTAGATCAACTGTATGATTTAAAATGTCCAAAATATAAAATGTTGATTCATGGGTGTTATAGACTATAATAGAAGACAAAAGCATGATAATTATTCTTGGTTTACTATTCATGGGTTTCAGAGATGAAACAACGATATCTTTTGAATGGAAAGTCCTCAAAATGTCACCTACATGCAGGAAGCTGAAATCAATGAATAATTACCACTGCTTACTGAAGCCCAAGCACTTAACCAGGCTTAGTGTTGTCCTAATCCTAACCGATCTTACCACACCCTAATTTAATAGTTCAGACTTATGAAAAAGTCCAAACTTGTGACTACTTTGTTTGCAGACAGTGTGGTAGCTGAAGTTAAATAGTTCATTGCCATGGCAACAATCCTCCTGTGAACTTCACATGCTGTAGGAGGGTTAGTGAATATACAGAGAAAGGAAAGCGTGTGTTTAGATGCATTTAATGTTTTGTAGCAGGTGGCTGCAGACGTTGCAGTGCAGGTGAAGTCTGCCTCTGTCTCCGACTCTCTGTCCGATTCTGTGTCTGCCACGGCCTCCGCCTCCACCCAGAGCCCAGAGAGCGAGGACAGTGACGATGATGATGATGATGACGACGACGATGACACAGAGGAGAGCGTAAGTTTACACAAGCACATCCTGTGTTATTTTGTGTCTGAAAGATTATATTAAATAAATAAATGATGAATTATTAATTGTGGCCAACAATGAGCAATTTTTAAACGTTTAAAAATTTAATTTAACATTTTCAATTTAACATTTTAGAAGTCTGACCAACTAAGAATTGTAGCATGTGTAGTTCAAAGAATGGAAGTTAAGGACTATTGGATTCTGTGCTTTGAGTAGTTTGTTTTTCCTGTATCCATGGAAACCCTGCATAGAGCTTATATGCTTACCAGCAAGCTCTGAAATGCTACAGACTTGTTTCATTGTTGATTTTCTAATTCTGTTGGTTAATCAACTCCATTTTCAGCCCTAAGAGGCGACTGCTGTCGTGATTTTGGGCTCTACAAAAATGAATTGAATTGAATGGAATTGAATTGAGACTTTTTACAACAATGCAACAGGCTTTCTACACCAAATATTGTAGAAGCTTTTCCAGAGGAGACACTTCGAGGCAATGACTGAAACAACACAGTGGAAAGAGACAGAGGCTTAGAATAGGCTTTCCTGTTGTGTTCAGAGGTCACTTGGTTCCCCCTTTTACACTGCAGTCATGCTGCAGGACACAGGGGACACAGAGGAGGGGGACTTTTGTCCTGATGGCTGTTAGTCTCCAGAAACCCTCACACTGGATCTGATGACCTGTTGAGCTGAACTGAGACTTTTGCTTGAGCTTTTCTGTTATTATTGTATTTTACTGCTTAGTGTGCTTAAATTGCCCCTTAGGGACAAATAAAAATGATTTTGATTGACTGAAAACTCATTTCAGGAAACTGAGGAGTCTGAGAGCTCTGAGTCTGGTGAGGCCTCCACTGTGTCCACAGCTACTGAGTCCCCGGTGATTGTGACCGACGATGTTACCACAGCAACCATAGTGGAAAACATGACTCCTGACCCTATTAACCCCACCATTGTGACGGACGACACAGCCGACTCAGGGCGAGGGGACAGCCTGGGCTCATACCCCAGCGAGTATAAGAGCATTGTGTATGTGGAGGACAAGTCCTACCACAAACTGCCTGAACCACACAAGTCCTGGGACTACACCAGCAAGAAGAGTGCCTACGAGCCAGCCTACGGTAATGAGGTGCACAAGGCCTTCAAGGTGTACAAGGTAAACAGCTCTTTACAATGTACACCACAAACCACACAGGATATGTCCCTAATGGCACAGTGGGCCTCTAGAAAAACTGTTAACGTCTGCCCAGCCAGAGTAGAAGTTTAAGTAGACATGAATGACTATCCTCTGCCTCTATTCCCATATAATTTGAGAGGGGATATTATACTTCAATGAGGTATTAGCTGCTAACACATAACATATTTAGATCACCATTACCTTTTTTTGAAAATGATTTATTCACCTTCATTTTGACGTTTTGAGTCCCACATCCCTTTGAACCTCGCTCACTCCCCTTTCACAGCGCAATTACATTACAAATGATACAATCCACAAATTAAACTACTGCACATCACATCAGGTTTGGGAAATTGTAGTATATTATTTTGTATCATGATTTTGTATATTTATGGAAAATTACTGTGCAGGAGCATGGGCGCCATAGACTTGTGCCTGAACTTTGGTCAGAATTGAACTGCTAACTGTAAGGAGGGTTTGAATAGGACCCAAAAAAAATCACTAGATTATCTGAAACATGCATGGAAGACATATCAAACCTCTTCAGACATTTTTTTTGATGAGGGAGCAACCTTATAGCATGGTAGAAAGTTCCAAAAAGTCAATTGTGCACATTACCCCCTCTTTAACATACATTGTACATAAGTGGTCTTAAAACCGACCTTTGCTGCACCCCACATCATTTAGACTTGGACCAACCATTTTTGCAGTACAAAGTAATGGTCCAAGAAATTACTCAAGTAAGAGTAAAAAAGTATTTGGGAAAAGTACTAACTGTAACATCTGATTTATAATTTTGAAGTTAATGTAATGTGATGGACAAAACATGGAATAATGCGCAAAATAAAATTAAAGGATAGACACAAAAATTAGACAAACTAAAAGATATTTGAAGTGCAAGAAACACAAATGTTCAAATCATTTCATATTGTCAACACAGACCTTTTGTCTTGTAGAATACAGTGGGAGGAGTAGTCAAAAAATTACTCAAGTAAGAGTATTGTTACTTCAATAAAAATATTACTGAAGTAGGAGTAAAAGTATGCTGCTAGAAAAGTACTCGGAAAAGTAAAAATTCTTTAAAAAGTTACCCAAGTAAATGTAACTGAGTACTATCCACTATGTTTCAGGGTGTGCAGGTTCACCAGGAGCTGCTGGAGGGGGACACCAGTACCCCGGAGGTGGACAGCCAGGACCTGAGTCCCAAACAGGCCTCTCTAGACTCGGAGGTCAGCCTCAGCCAGAGCAGCAGCAGTGACAGCCTGAGCGACAGCACTAGTGACAGCTCCGGCACCACCGAGGAGGACAGCCAGCCAAAGTGAGACCCATAGCCAAATGACAATTCAGTGTAACAAAAATAATCTCTGCATGTTAAAATGAGTTGAAAGACCTATATTACACTATTTTCTGATCCAAGGTCCGATGTTCCTTCTTCATCACAAACAGACCAGGAGTTGTGCTTTGTTTCATTCTCTCATGTTTAAAAAACACAAATCTTGTTCTTCTCTCAAAACACTCTATTGCACCTTGTGTTGTCAAGTGGTGATCCAAAGACTTATCAAGGCATTTTTAAAAGGAAAAATGTGTATATTTACAATTTTGTTAGCCATACTGTGAGATGCATATGGTGAAAATAGCTACCAAGAGATTTAGATATCATCATATACATCCCAACAACAATATGGAACAAAGCATTTTGAGCTTTGGAGATGTAGATAGACTAATAAGAAAGGATTACACAAACATGTGTGAATGAAACAACTCCAGGTATGTTTTTGAGCAGGGAACAGGATTATAACAGGATTATTAAACTGACAAGAGTCAATTTTGTGTAATATAGGATCTTGTTGTTGAAGTTGTTGCCTTTAAAAAAAAAGTTTTACTTTTTGTTCAGTTGAGATATCCACAGAAAGTCCACAATATCTTCTGGTGCACCGAGAAATGAAATGCAACGAGGCTAAAACAATAGATCAAGGCTAATATAGGTGCATGGATTTTGCAGTGGACCACTTCCTACATTACCACTTGATGACATCAAAAGGTGGAACAGAGTTTTTTTTCAGTTTGAGAGAATAACACAACAAAAATTTGCAGGGTTTGTGTGTTAAACACGTGTGAATGAAACAAAACACAAGGATACATTATAACACTGATTTAAAAAAAAAATTGTAATATAAGCCCTTTAATAGTTTATATGTACTGGGGCAAGACACATTTTGCTCAAATACATGTGAGTACAGGGTCTTTAAGATGAGGAAATGAGTCCTGAACGTGAACATGTCTGTGTTTGTCTGTATGTGCAGAGGGGACAACATCAGCTCCGATAGCACCAACACCCATGAGGAGAGCGCCAGTACCAGCGAGGAGAGCCCAGAGGGGGAGAGCCTGAGCCAGAGCAGTGAGGAGGCCACCCCTACACCAGGTGCTGCTGACAGCCAATCAGACGAGAGCCAAGAAAGCCAATCAGAGGAAGACGCACAGCAGCCCCAGCTCACCACCGACCTACCTGTGGTCATCACCGCCAAATAAACTCCACCCACATGGACAATCTAGAAAACGGACTCACTTACACCAATGAGCTAATGAGAAGCCTGTATGCATCATGTATTATTTATTTTAAGAACACTATCTATATAACCCACCAATCTGTTTGAAGGAGCATCTGTCTGCAAGGCATCAGAGAGACAGACTTATGTTATGGAGGACTGATGTTCAGATAACTTCAAGAGGGGGTATTATACAAAACTGACTTTTTGGACCTTCTACCATGTTATAACATAGTTCTCTCATCAAAAAACATGCCTGAAGAGGTTTTAGATGTTATCCATGCATGTTTTGAGTATTTACTGATCTCTCCCGGGCGCCATTCGAACCTTCCTTACGGTTAGCTGTTAGATTCTGTCCAATGCTCTGTCCACAAACCTACGTCAACCATGCTCCTGCACGACGATTCTCCATAACTATACAAAAAAATTATACAAAACACACCACAACTTTACAAACCCGATGTGATGTGATGCAGTAGTTTCATTAGTGGGATGCATGCTGATTGTATTGTGATAGTGCTCTGAAGGATCAGTAACTTAGTGCAGGGAGCAAAGGGAGTGGAGACTCAGAGCATCAGAAATGAAACTTATAAAACATGCAAATATGACATTTTCAAAACAATAAAAGGTAACATGGTGATCTAAATATGTGTTAGTAGTTAATACCCCATAGAAGTAAAATACCCCCTCTTTAAGGTACAGGAGAGAGTACACACAAAACTTTCTTAAATTTCTCCTATAAAAGCAACATTTTTAGAAATGTAATTCATATGCAGAAATTTGCATTAATATAATATGGAAAGACTTTTTCTTGTGTTATATTGCATTATGCACTTCCTTTGGGCACTCATATATATATATTTTTATAAATATGGTTTGGATATATTTGCTGTTTTTATCTTGCATATGCAGTACACAACTTAGCAACTTGGGTGTGTTTGTTTCAGTGTAGTTAGCTCCACCCTTCAGATGGATATAAGGCAGTGACTTACAGAACCCTGTCAGAACTGAAGAAGCCTCTTGGATGAGTGACCAACCATCTTCAGTCACTCTCTTTTGTCCATTTCACCAAATGTAATGCTTTTTTGCAACACACATGTGGTGTATATATTTAAAATGGGAGAAAACACCTAAACTCCGCCCGCAGCCACATTTCAAATAGAGCTGCTAAACTGGGTGGTACCTAGAGGGCTAAAAAAAGGGCGAGAGAGGTGGAGGGCTGGGATGTAGAGATATAAGGAACAGTGTGATTGGTCTAACAGGTATCTGCACTTCAAACTCTACCCCTGCAGCCAGGTGTTTGTAATCAGAAAAATCTGACTATAATCTGGGCAGTTTTGCGTGATCTCACCAAGCACTTACAATTGCAGTAGTGTGTCCAGAGAACTACTGTTTGGGCACAGCTGTTATGTCAAATTCACAAGACACACAAATCTACAAAGCCATTCACTGTAACCACTGTTTTAGAGTGGAATTTACACACTGTCATAATAAAGTCTCTAGATATTCTAGAATTATTTACCCTATTTACATGAACCAATAGTGATTCTAAGGCTCTGACAGCACAAATAAACCCAGAGTTTTTTAAAAGTTGTGGGGCTGGTCAACATTACTAAAGATCCAGAAATATTAGTAATGATTGGGTTCAACATGACTGGATGTTCTATAAATATAGTCCCTAACCTCAGCCCAATACATCCCATCAGTCACATGTAGACACACACACACACACACACACACACACACACACACACACACACACGCACGCACGCACGCACGCACACACACACACACACACACACACACTTCAGACTCTATGGTGCAAAGGAATGTACAAGATACATAAAAATCATATTGAACAGTCACAATTTGTGTGTATACTTTATTGTTTCACAAGTGAATCCCTCTCTCCTGTAGACTTACTGTAGTAACATGTTGTCTGTGTAATACCTCAAAAGCCATTAAGGTGAGAGGCAAAGTGTATTCATTTGTCCAGTTGATTGAATGTAACCCATTTTCTATGTACCATGTTGTATTTAATCATAAATCATAATATTGATAATAAACTATCTTAAAGGAACAGCATGTAGCAGAATAAATCAGCATTAGAATTGTTAAAAGCTATATTTGATTTGAACATGTTTACTGTGCATCTTACCTCGCTGAGCATGTCCACCAGACACATTATAACATTCACAAGGAGAAGAAAAACAGATCTTAGCCTTGGTTGTTTGTCTCTGTGATTAGTTTGTTAATAAAATTAGTTCTCAAATTGGCCTCTGTCATATAAATAAATAGTAAAAGAGCCAGTCTTTTGAACGACTCTCTGAAGAGAACGGATTCAAAAGCTTTGGACCTAACAAAAGTCCCATCACTAACAGAGATAGTTCTGGTCCTGGTTTGTCATATTCGTGTGAATGATGCTACATTTATGTAATTTCGTAAACTCAGAGATAGATACGTAATGATTCGACTTCCCAAAATCTCAGCGTTTATGGGATCAGCCAGAGAAATGCAGCAATGACAATAATACACATTTGCATTACTTGATTATCTTTGCTGATTCACTGAAATTTCCCCAGTTGTTGTGATGGAGACTTTGTGAGGGGATATGCTGCTTCTTGTTGACAAATTGTGGATAAAATAATTACTTAAGAAGGTTTTGTAAAGTTGTATTGCTGACTACTTTATTAATCAGAATATACAGTTGAATTTTGGCTTAAATGTGTTTCATTTGTGAAGTAAAGTCATCAGTGTAATATACAACTAAATCTGTTTCAGTTTGTCACTCTGCTGTCTTCCGATTCCACACAGACTCCTGTCACTGTGACGTAAACCCGGGAATTCGGAGCCCAACACTTCTGCATGAGTTTCTGACCCGAGCTGCGTTCATTCCCGTTTTTCCAGTCGGAGGTAGGATCTTCCGAGTTTCTGAGATGACATAAATGCAGCAAGAGAAAGTCCTGCTCCTGGATAGTCATAGATGTGTGATAGAGATAGTCCTGCTCCTGCCTGTTTCAGTCCACAGAGCTGCAGAGTCTTGTGTCCATGGTTCATTTGTGGGTCCTGCTACTGCTTAGACTGTGTGAATTCAGGGATTCGTGTCCACATATTACTATTATATGTGGATATGTTATATATGTTGTCACAATATAAGATAAGATAAGATATGCCTTTATTAGTCTCACAGTGGGGAAATTCCAGTATTGCACCGCACAGTTAAGAACAGAAGGAAAATGGTACATGCAATAAAACAAGATAATAGATAAATAGCTTAAAATAATTTAAAATATGTACGCTTTTATTGACAAAAACCTGATTCTGATACTAAGCAATAGACTTGATACTCAATACTGATTCTGATACCACAATGGTAATAAAAAAACACTCTTTCTTTAGACAGCAGATTGTGTTTGTCAGCAATAGAATGTGTTTGTAATCCCTCAGTCGTCCAGGTAGGTTCCAAAATGGTCCATGGGCAACTGCTAGTTTATGTGTCTGTGTCTGTGTCTATCTATCTATCAATCTATCTATCTAGTCTTTACTTGATCTGATACAGCTCAAGATCATTCTAAAGCTATTCAGGAAAGGTTAATTTCTGGCCTGTGAATGTACTATCAGTACCTGCTCAAATGAGTATCTAGTTTAGATGCTAGTTATAGTATTGATTAGAATCTGATTTTCGATACTTTGACAACCCAACATTAACTGAACATCTCATTTTCTCCACAATTCATGAGGACTAAAACTTTGAGGGAACCATGATCTCTGGAGGCAACAAACAAACAAAGAAATGTGGAAACATTAGAGAAAAGTGTACAGCTCTGTGCATGTGCAGGGAGAAGGCCATGTATGAAATCATTCATGAAAAGTATTTGGTCATATAAATTCAGAAGATTTTATTGACAGTATGTAATCCAAAGTCTAAAGGGCTAATTAACTCAAACCAAAAATAATAATGTATACATTCTTTAACACTAAGTCACTAAAAGTTTTTTTTTTTTTTTTAAGAGATCCAAATTAATGCTATGATGGATATTTTATTAAAGTAAATATGAATGTTCACGTTCTTGTACATATCTCACATGTAATGGTATATAATGATCATACAAAATGCATGTTTAAAAGGGCTTAAAGAGGGGGTACTACATTTCTATGGGGCATTAACTGCTAGCACATAACATATTTAGATCACCATGTAACCATTTATTAGTTTATATTTGTAACTGTCAGGAGGATTCAAATAGCGCTTGGGAGCGACTGCAAGATTACGCAAACGTGCATGGATGACATATAAAACAGGCATGTTTTTGTTGAGTGGACAATGGTATAATATGGTAGAAAGCTCCAAAAAGTCGATTTTGAACACAACCCCTCTGTAAGCTTTCTTTTGTCAGGAGCAGGCTGTGGGGTTGTCTGTGTCACCTCAAGCCAAGTACTCAGTTGCACATTTATGGTTTTGGTTATTAAAAAACAAACTTTGTTCAGTTTTTGTGATAAATAAGTGAGTTAACATCTAAAAGGACCAGTGAACCAACAATCGGTGAAGTAATGTCCAATACATGCTAGGCATCCCCTCTGTTGCCAGTGACCGGAGGCTCTGTGGGGATGTCCACAGTCACACAGTGTGTGGTGGGACAGGGCTCGGGGAACGTACTGTTTTCCATTATGGGCAGGTCTGTCCTGGGGAGCCCTGTCGTCATGGGAGGAACCTGAGTGAGGTGTGTTTCCTCTGAAGACTCCTCAGAGGACTGGGACTCGCTGGAAGGAGCTTGAGTAAGGAGTGTTTCCTCTGAAGACTCCTCGGAGGACTGGGATTCGCTGGAGGACCTCATGTTTGTGTAGGACGTCATCCATATGCCCGTCCAGTCCTGGTCCAAGTCTGAATCCCCAATGTCTGCATCGTGGTGCAGTGGCATACTGGCCTGAGAATGGGCACGGAAATCTGGGTTAAACATGTGTTATAAAAGCAGAACAAATTTTAGGATGTATTCCCAAACCATAAACTACTATATAAGGGCGTATTTTCAAATTTTGAATGTAATTTGACAAAACATTAAACAATGCACAAAATCTGGTATTTTCAAACAGACACAAACATGAGACAAACTGAATCATATCTGAAAGAGCAGTGTTAAAATCATTTCATATTATCAGCGTAAAGCTTTTACCACTTGTAGATTTACTCACAGCGGGAAGAGTAACCAAAACTCAGGAAAGAGTACTGTTCTTTCAATAAAAATATTACTCAAGTTGGACTAAAAGTATGCTGCAAGAAATATTCTCTGAAAAGCACAATTTCTTTAACTAACTTAAGTTACTCAAATAAATATAACTGAGTAAATGTGAAGTACTACGCACCGCTACCAGAAAGTTACATGCTGTAAATTTAAAATTACTTATATAACATCACATGTGAATGTAGTGCTATGAATGATGCATGAAACTGTTAAGAGACTTACAAAATCTGATTATACATTAGAAATAAATTATACATTTGCATTTTTAGTAGTAGTGTAGTGTCATTACCGGGCTGGCAGAGGCGCTGCTGAGGAGTACACACACCAGAACACAGGTCAGGAGCGACATCTTCTGTCCACTGTTCACAGAAGGATAAATGATCAAGCAGTCACCAAGCAGTCACCAAGCAGTCACCAAGCACTCACCAAGCATTCACCAAGAACTCACCAAGAACTCACCAAGCACTCACCAAGCACTCACCAAGCACTCATCAAGCACTCACCAAGATGTCACCAAGTGGTCACCAGTCTGAGGCTCTTGATTTTAAACTGGGGCAAAATCCACTGGGACTAAACTCGACCTGAACCAGACCACGGGTAAACCAGTATTAGAACAGAACCAAATCAAGTCTAGATCAAGACCAAATGAAGACTAGAGTGAGCGCACCCTTGGAGAACATGCAAACAAGCAGTCAGATTTGGACAAAGATTTTTGTGTAGTGTGATATCACAACACGAGTTACCTCATGGGGCTTCACAAAAATGGTAGATTAAAGCAAATAATGAGACATTAGACATCAAGGGATAAAGCTTTTGTCACTTGTGCACTTACTCTCAGTGGGAAGAGTAACCAAAACAAGTAAGAGTGCTGTTATTTCAAAAAGAATATAATTCAAGTATTAGGCATCAAGGAATAACTGGCCACACTGAGACCCTCCTTCTCAACAAGAGAAATGCACTAGGGAAAAGAGAACCAGGACTAACCAGAGACTAAACCAGGGTGGACAGGCAATAGATGTGTCGACGACTGAGTAATGCATTCTAAAATAAATATAATAAATACATTTATAATAAATCTGTACATCTAAGCTATAGTCAGAAGGAAACATGCAGGGGGTAGAGGACATCGTCTTACCTGTCCTTCTGATTCTAGAGTCTCCGTCACTGTGAAGCATGAGCGAGTCTGGTTCCCTGGACTCTTGTGGGCTTTTATAGCATCCTGGACTGGTGTTTGGGCAGTCCCGTGTGGAGGGGGAAGAGACTGCCGGAGTGTCCCTGGATGGTGTGTATGTCTGCTGAGGTGGAAGGGTGATGGAGGAGATTCAGGATGTTGGGCAACCCTGGGCAGTACGGTGGTGAATGAGAGCATACCAAACATAGCACTCATATCTGCTGACAACATCCCCCCATGGCTCAGACGGCATCAGCTTGATGGTCATGTTGTAGCTTGTCAGTGTTTCAGGAATTGCTTCAAATTTTAAAGAGCCCATATTACAATATTTTCTGATCTATGTTATAATTTTGTTTCCCAAAACATGCTAGGAGCTTTGTTTCATTCACACATGATTAACATACAAATCCTGCATATTTAGGCTGAGTTCTTCTCAATTGAAAACGTTCAGTTCCACATTGTGATGTCAAACTCCATACACCTTCACTAGAATCATTTAGATGATTGGAATTTCCAGTCCAGGAACCATGTGTGAATGAAAGAAAAACAGTTCTCCAGGAATGTTTTTGATGAGGTAACAACATTCTAACATGGCTTTAAGCTCACAAGTGTCAATTTTGTGTAATATAGGACCTTTAAATAAGCATAAAGTCATGAACTGTTTTAACACTGCTGCGGAGTTGTTCAGAGCTCATGACGAAGCCCACAGATGGTTGTGTGTGGTGAGGATCTACCCACGCTAGCACACTTGGTACTATAATTTTTCCAGTGCAAAACATCAACACTTAAAAACAGGAAATGCTTCATGTGGAAGTATTGTGAACAACAGAAGGCAGCCACAGTGGACAAAGACATTACATGAGATAAACAAACTGAATAAGACATGACTATCAGGACACGAGACAGGTGAAGTGTCCTGAAGTCAGCTGAGGCAGTACCAAACACCACACTGATCTCTGATTTTGTACTTTTGAAGAAAGCAAAAAATGCAGAAACTATTAGATCATTTTGTCTTTTATTATAATGATATAAAATCTCTATATGAAAGCAGTCTCCTTCTGTGCCCTATGCACCATTAAAGCACAACAATATTTTGGTACCGTTCCCTCCCTTAACAGCATCACCACCACCATTCTACCATCTCCTCCCAGAGCACAATCGGGGCCATGGTTTCATATGTGACAGGTCAAGACGGGATTTTGCTATAGATTTTTATAACAGATGGCTATATTAAAATAATTCAAATCAGTTAACACCTATAGGGATGCATCAATCCAGCTTTTTCAGTTTTGATACCAATATTGTTACTTCTGGTATCTGCTGATACCCAGTATTAACCGATACCAGTTTATGGATGAAAAATGGCACTTGTTTCCTTAAAATACAGCTAACTTATTACACATGAGATGAAATTGTGTTGTGCAACTGTTATCTGTGTAATCCCTCACTCGTTCAGGTCGGATCCAAAAGAAGTCTGTCACCGGACAAATTGTCGCAGGAGTGAAGACGTTTTGTGCTCATCCAAGCCGCTTCTTCAGATCTTGTCAGATTACTGGTGGACACTGCCTTATATCTATCTGAAGGGAGGAGCTGGCTATACTGACCCTCAAAACAACTGTTGTTTACAATTTCTGTATGCAGGCTAGGCCTATTGTGTTGCCCTTTTGCACAGTACCCGAGACCTACTTAGCATAGTCATTCAAGCCCCTAATCACTGATTTCACACCTATTAGCATCCTGGCCTATTGTTTTCTATGTTCTCTTTGGGTCTTAGGATAGAATTATAGATAGGAGATAGATGTCTGAGGCCTCCATTCCTGTTCAAGGAAGGATCATCTTTCCTTTAAAGGCTTTGAGATGGAGATGTACGGCGGACTGGGGTCCCAAGGAGCTCTCGCGGCAGTGCTGGTACATTCTCGTATGGAGTGGCTGTTCACTGCACTCTTCACGACACTGAATGGAGTAGAGCACATTGATTTGTTTGTGACTTGAGGTTTTGTCCTTTGGATAAACCAGTTTCTGTCTTAAAATGTTTGTAAGTTTAAAATAGACCGAAATTTCCCTATTGTCCTGTTTTTTAGCTCTTTTAGATCTACGGAAGGCCCACTTTAGATATCCACAAGCAGAGAAGGCTTTCTCTGTATTGTTCCTTCTCCACTTTTCCCTCTGTGTTTATGGGCACCACTTGAGCTCTGTGTTGTAGTGTACAGATAACTCCAAGTTTGTGCTGCAATGGATGGTGTGAATCAAACAGCAGGTATTGGTCAGTGTGTGTGGGTTTCCCTAAGACTTCTACCTAGAGTCGCCGGTCCTCTCCTATAGTTACTGCACAATCTAAGAAGGCCAGTTTGTTCTCCTTGGCCTTTTCCCGTGTGAACTTGATATTTGGTTCCACAGCATTAGTAAACTTGCAAATAACTACTGAACAGCTTTGTATGAATACAAGTTCAAACATTATGAGACATTCTAGGACAAAATCAGCCTGTAAATACTTGTATTACATCCAATTTGAGACCCAACCAGGGTATCGGGAGCATGCAGCATTTTTTTCGGTATTCGATACCAGTATCAGTACATCCCTAACACCAGCACTGTCCAATAATACGGCACTGAAGCAGGTTAAGCATCAGACAATGTCACCATGACCAATTAAAAGGGACCTAGGTTTATAGTACCAGTAAACCAGGGTTTACCCCTCCAACCTCTATCCTAGCTTAAACCTGCTCCTGTAGTGTGAACAGGGCCCAGACCTGCTCCTGGGGTGTGTGAACAGGGCCCAGACCTGCTCCTGGGGTGTGTGAACAGGGCCCAGACCTGCTCCTGGGGTGTGGAGAGGGGCAATAGATGGGCCACAGCAGGACCACAACAGTATCACACAGGATGAGGGCCTCCTGGTCCAGGTATCCAGCATCCAAGTAACATTTACAAAGAACACATTAGCATGCAGACTGTGCCCACCGAGGAATTCTACACTGTGCTCTGACACTGTGCAACAAAATTAATGTTTGATAACTACTAAAAATATAAACAAGTTCCACCATATAAATACAGTTTCATATGTTAATAGTTCTGAAAGGTTAGTGCTTTGTTTTGATCAGCCCTTGATAAGTGAATGTTCATTCTGTAACAGTTTTGCAGTCATGGCAGTTTTTGGCCCTGTTGTAGGTTTTGATTGGCTAGCTGCATGTAAAGTAAAGGGGACTTCAAAAAACGTGGGTAGCTGTCTGTTAACATAAGGTTGTATATCTGTTCCTGGGCAAGCCGAAAGGCGGAGGGGCTAATACGAAGAGAAAGGCTTTGATTGGTCAGCTCTCGGACCGCGGAGTCGATGTTGACCTGGAAAAACACAATATTTCAGTTCAAGCTAACATTATGATCTGCTGCAGAGGTGCTGTACAGACCTGTCGTGTGGCATTACAGGAGATAAAACTCGTTGTAAATCTTGGTTGCCTTGGAGACCATCTTCTGAGGGCAGGTTCTCTTAAACTTCTCCACAGCCAACCAGAAGTCCAGGTTCTCCTCACTGAATTCTGAGCGCAGGAAGTGCCGGAAGACCGCCAGTCCATCTGACACACACACACACACACACACATTGGGTTTCCATGTTTTCTGGGGACATTTCATTGACTTGCATTCATTTCCAGGAGACCGATCCAAACCTTAACCATACTACTATCCTAACCTTAACTTATTTTAACCCATTTCTAAACTTTAACCCACTTGTTGCTCTAATAATATGCATACAGACTGTAAATATGTATACAGATAATAAAAGGCATACAGATTATATTCCCCACAATGTGATACCCGCCAACATAATGTTAAAGCACACAGCAGTCTGCACATGGAGGAACTTGAACAGGTCTGTCAGGTATTTTGTCCATGGACAACTGACCACTTCCGGTGCATTCTCTCAAGCCCCCAATCACAGCCCGGTGGCGTGGTCTACAAATGTTTCTCTTTTTGTTATTGTTATCATTTAAAACAGAGCTATGTAACTTCCAGAAGTAGAGCTCTTCCTGCTGCTCCCCTATGGAAATCTTTAGTTTTTATTTAAATAAGGAAGTAGGATACACATAAAAACATAGAATGTTCTCGAATGTTAAAAAAAGGGTTTCACAGGAGAACTTTCTTATAGGCCATATTGCATGGCCGTTTTTCTGCTCACACACACAGTACAGAACGCTTCAAACTACCTGAAAATACATTTAACCCATCACAGACACTTAAAACAGATGTTTCATTTGGTAAAAATATTACCTAGTTTCTGCTCTAAAGAACACATTTGATGCACTCTTGTGGCTTCAATTCAAAAACGGGAAAAAAACATTTTTGAGTGCTCAGAGAGGACAATGGATTAATGGATTATTGAAATAAGCATAAATGAAAGAAAATACAACTACAGGTATGTTTTTTAACGAGATATTATAAACAAGTCAATTTTACATAATATATGTTCTATGTTAAATTCTTTAGTCTCATTCACACGTTTGCGTAACCCTTTATTATTAGTCCGTCTACATCTTCAAAGCTCAAAATGCTCTGTTCCCCCTAGTGATGTCATTTAGTGGTAGTTTTCAAGTTAACAACTACCTTTTAACTTTTGCTCATAAGAGACTGGCAGTTCCAAAGCTGAAATCGTCCAAATGATTCTAGTTTAAAACACAGTGGACGACATGACATTACTCCATAACATCACAAAGTGGAACACGGTGTTTTCTGGTTGAGAGAAGAACGTGGCCTAAATATGTATTTGTGTGTTAAACACTGACAAATGAAACAGAACCCCAGGCATGTTTTGAGAAATTATAACATAGAAAATATATACATATAGGCCCTTTAAATGCCGTTTCTGACTGTTCTGTTTGGATACTTACATTGATTGGTTAGAAGAGCCTCCAGTGACTCAGACCACCTCTGGACCTGCTCTGTGGCCGGTCTGAAACAGAAGCTGTGGTCAGAGAGTGTTGGAGCACATAATAACAGTGAAGTGTGAAACTGGAGGCAACCTGTTGTTCCTCAGGGCCTTCTCCAAACTGTTGCTGTTAAAGAAGCTGTTGTTTTTCCTTCGCTGGAGAAAGGCCAGGCTCACCCTGATGACATCATACAAAAAGATTTTAGACTACCCACCTTTCAGCCAATCAGATGCTACTGCTGCACTTACAGATTTTTGTTCCGCTTTTTGAGTCGTCCAGGTCCTGCCTCCAGAGCCTGTACAAACATAAAAGCAGGTTTTTCTCAGAATGCTTGTATTAATTTGATCTGAATTGGCTAATCAAGGTTAGTCAACTGTAGAAATGAATCATAGTCGTGTTTTGATAATTTCAATTGTACTACTAATCAGTACTTCTGATACTTGGCATCTCTCTCTAAAACCTTCAAATCAGGCTAGAAATGTAGGTTTAATAATGGATACAGACTTGAACTTCAACAGCCACATCAAATCAATAACATCTGCAGCTTTTTACCATCTAAAAACATTGCAAAAATCACAGGTATACTGTCAAAACCAGACTTACAGAGACTCCATGTATTTGTCTCCAGTAGGTTAGACTACTATAATGACCTGCTCACTGGCTTCTCCAAATGAGCCTTAACACAGCTGCAGTACATCCAGAACACTGCTGCTCAGGTCCTAACTAGAACTAGAAAGTACGACCACATAAGTGCTGTGGTCAGGTCTCTACACTGGCTCCTGTGGCTCAGAAACTAGACTTTAAAGCAGCTCTGCTTGTGAGCAAGTCTCTCCATGGCCTAGCACCAAAGTGCATCTACTACATGTTAGTGTCATATGAAGCATCTCGCACTCTGTGGACTTCAGGGACCGGCCTCCTGCTGGTACCTGCTGGAGTCAGGATTAAACATGGGGAATCAGCATTTCAGTTTTATGCAGCTAAAACCTGGAGCAGTCTTCCTGAAGATGTGAGACAGGCCTCTATTTTGACAATGTTTAAATCCAGGATCAAAACGGTTCTGTTTAGCTGTGCATGACTGAAATTATTATTTATGTTTTGATTTTTGTATTGTGAATTAATGTCTTTCTTATTGTAGAGTACTTTGAATTACTTTGTGTATGAATTGTGCTATACAAAACTTGACTTGTCATCAACATTCCCTGGGGGTGTGATGCTAGCTAAAGGCACAACTCTGTCAGAAGCTCTATTGGACTTTAATCAGCTTTATTTTAACACATCTGCTAGATAGAGCTTACTTGAAAATACAAAAGGTGAGCTGAGGTGAGTGCTGTTAAACAAGTCTCTTGCACATAAAGTTACAGTCATAAGCTAGCTAGTATGAGCTAACAGTTTTTCAGTTTGCCACCCTCGCCATTTTTGATGAAAATCAAACACCTAAACAGAACCATGAATGCGGAAAATGTGTTTAAATACATATATATATATTTTTTACTTGAGCTTTCAGACAATCTTAAAACTTGTTTGACAGTGTTTACTAATGTGTGCATTGTGTCTTGTCTCCATGGTAACTGCTGAACATTAGAGAGAGAGGTACATGTAGAGCACCCCCCAGATGTCAATAAGTATCAATACAGACCCCAAAACACACTTAAAAAGACCTTTTATAACAAATGCTGAGATGGAGAGAATGAATCTTTCCTGATTTCTCAAATGCAAAAGTCTTGACCTGCTGTATGGTAAATATATCTGTAAATACTGAACCAACATGAAACAAAAAACTGACACAAAGTTCAACCACTCTCTGTCAGCATATTAACAAGGGGCTTAAAAGGTAAAAAAAATAAATAAATAACATACCTTAGTTCCATAGAGCAGCTCCAAAGCCAAAGCCCTGTGCATACTGCCTCCTTCAGTTAGGTGCTTCTTCAGGGTGAGCACAGAGGGTCGAGGCACCCCAGAGCTCTCAGGGGCCAGGCTGGCTCTCAGCGGCCACGTTAGGACAGGACTGTGGACAGGTGGTGAGGGAACCGGGGCTCTTGAAACAGTGAGCCCTCTGACAGAGAGGCGGGTCAGGCCTGACGACAGGAGCACATAATCTGTCACTACTGGACAACACTTGCATCCAAGACTAGTCATTGTCAGCTTTAGAATGACAATGGTGCATAACAGCAGGGGGGGCATTCTTTTTCTAGAAATAAAATAAAAACCCCTAAAAGTAATTGTACACTATGAAAACTTTCCACTCCTAAGGATCATACTTAGATAGGCAGGTGACACTTAGAGGGCAGATATGTGTTATGGTCAATTAATTCTGATTTATTTAACAGGACATTGTATCGTTACATAATGGCTGAGGGCAAACACAGTATACAGTACAATGCAATGTTTTATACAAACACTTAATGATTTCCAAAAAGGCAGTGGGTGAAAATGTTAATGTTAATGTTGATAATCAGAAATGCCCGCCCACTGCTCCATAGACAGAAGAGTGATGAACCTGAAGGGTCCGATGTCCTTTTGAGATGCTCCTCATAGGTGTCCTCTAATTCTGAGAGCACAGGCTTTGGGTCCTGTGGCTCTGAGAGGAGAGGCATTGGTTCGACAACATCAGGAGGTCTCTCTTCACCCAGCCCCTGGCGCTCTGTGCTCCGGGGCTTCCACACTGGACTGCACAGGGAGAAGGGTGGGGCAGGGGGCTCTGAGGGGGGGTCTCTGAGCTGTGCACAAATCGGACAGCTGTTTGTTTGTGTCCAGGTATTACACTTCTTGTTTCTAACAACTGAGAGTTCACCACTTCAAGCCCCTCTGAGCACTAGCTCATGCATTTCAGATGTTAGTTAGCAATATTTTTAGGTGATATTAAAAGCACTGCACCTAATAATAAGAAAGGATTAGCTGGTCTTTTCTATGGCAGTACTTCTTAAACTTTTTGTGGTGCACTCCAGGGGATGAGAAATACGTGCTCTCACACACGCGTGAGAAGGGCAAGGAGATGGAAGCAGCGTAAAGTGCAGAGGGCAAAGCGATGGTTCATTCTAAGCCAGAGCCAAACACTATTGGGAGACCTATATGTAAAGGACTATGTCTCACAGCTGGCCTAGGAAAGACTTGCGGTCCCCATGGAGGAGGTTGAGGAACTATCTGGGGTGAAGGAAGTCTGGGAGCTCCTGCTCAGACTGCTGCCTCCGTGATCTGGCCCCAGAGAAGTGGAAGAAGATGGATGGGGGCACATATGTTTGGATTTAAACAAGGCTAAAATGAAGGTAAGCTAACTGCATCTTAACATCACAGATTAAAGATTTATGCAGAGAGCTATTTGATTTTGAGTTGAGTGAAATGCAGGTCAAAAGAGAATTTTGTGAATGGAGCATGGGGCCAATCAGCGCGCCCCTCTGGCAATGGGGGACATAGATTTTACAATTAATTCCACAAAAACCAGCCCCACAACCTCCTCAGAGTTCCTCTGACCTCCTCCGACCTCCTCTGAGCTAAACTGCACGCAAGCAGCCAGTCCCCAAAACTTGCCTGACCTATTCGGAATGGAATTTATGTCCCCACTGTGAAAATAGTGGGGACATAAACTGTGTCCTCACTGTGAAAATATATTAAAGGGTGACTTATAAGTGTCATTTTGCAGCTGAAGGACGCTATGGGATTTGCAGGTATTGTTGCTTAATGTGTAAAATGTGCATATTCATCCGATCCCACCTGGACAACCTCATGCCCCTAAAGAAAAAAAAATAAGTTGGATTGTGGATGCTGCTCCTTTGTCAATGCTCAAAGGAATGTGGCACATCCAAAGCAATAGGAAACCTCCTTATAGAGCCCTGCCAGAGCCAGTGTATGACTATTGAAACGTTTCACCTTTAAATGTAATGAGAGTGTCACCTGTTTGGACTCCAAGGCAGTTTGGCTGTTGTCATGGAGCGAGAGGCGTTGTGTCTCCATGGAAACCAGATGATGCATGTTGTCATGGAGACAGATGCTGAGGCGATGCTTCTGCTGGAGGCTGTACGCTTCCAGGCTAAACTGTACAGAGCCATGAGCCGTTCTCAGGAAGAAGAGGTGCAAAGGCTTTGAGCTGACTGCAACAATAATGAGAATTAAAGCCGCAAGCGGCGATGATGGCCCTCGCCACGGCGCAACCGCCTCCCCTCGCGACCGCCGGGGGCCAGCCACCGCCTCCACGCAGCATTCCCCCTGCCCGGCCACCCCCCGGCCGCTCGCCCCCCCTCGCCCCCGCCCTTCACACTGTTTCCATAGTGCAGAGTGATCATTGCATTAAACTGGTGGAGTCTGTGACTTAGAACCATCAAACTCGTGCATAATACAGGTATAGTGTCATTGACTTTTTGGTTTGGTTTTAGGTCTACAATTATCTCACTAGTTTTATGCCAATCAGACAAAGTTGTGTGTTTTAATTGTATTATAGGGGGCGCTATAGAGTCCACTGGTCATGTGCTCATTACTCTGCTGTATTCACATTTTTATTTTACATCAGTGGGGATAGTTGTAGCTCTTTAGACACATCCATGTGTCTGTGAGTGGGAATGAAGGAAACAGGAAATAAAGGTGTTTTTTGACGGTAAGGTATGGACAAACGGCACAAAACATGGATGATTATTGATAAGCTACATCTATAGATGTGGCATGTGGAGTTATAACTCATTTAGATGTATAATTTAAGAGTAGATAGCTTTAATATACACATATGTGAAAGTGGTGTGGGAATTTGAAACTAATAATTCAGTCCATTTTGACAGTGAGCTACACAAAAACTATAATGAATATCCTCAAAAAAATGGATGATTATTGATAAGCTATGTCTATAGATGTGGCATTTGGAGTTTGAAATTATTTAGATTAAAAATGTAAGAGTAGATAGCTTTAATATACACATATATGAAAGTGGTGTGGGAATTTCGAACCAATAATTCAGTCCTATTTTGACAGTGAGGTACACAAAAACTATAATGAATATCCTCAAAAACATGGATGATTATTGATAATCAACCTGTATAGATGTGACATGAGGAGTTTGAATTCATTTAGATGTATAATTTAAGAGTAGATAGCTTTAATATACACATATGTGAAAGTGGTGTGGGAATTTGAAACTAATAATTCAGTCCTATTTTGACAGTGAGCTACACAAAAAACTATAATGAATATCCTCAAAAAACATGGATGATTATTGATAATCAACCTGTATAGATGTGGCCTATGGGGTTTCAGCTCATTGGGATGAAAAACGTAGGAATAGATAGATTCCATATACACATATATGAAAGTGGTGTCGGAATTTCGAACCAATAATTCAGTCCTATTTTGACAGTGAGCTACACAAAAACTATAATGAATATCCCCAAAAACATGGATGATTATTGATAAACTACCTCTGTAGATGTGGCCTGTGGAGTTTCAGGTAGTTTGGTTGAAAAACCTAAGACTAGAAAGGTTTTATATGAAAGAATGTGAAAGTGGAGTGGTTTTTTCAATCCAAAAATGACGTCATATTTTCACAGCGAGCTACACATAAACCGTGAAGAATATCCCCAAAAAAATGGATGATTATTGATAATCAACCTCTGTAGATGTGGCCTGTGGAGTTTGAAGTCATTTAGATGTATAATTTAAGAGTAGATAGCTTTAATATACACATATGTCAAAGTGGTGTGGGAATTTTAAACTAATAATCAAGTCCTATTTTGACAGTGAGCTACACAAAAACTATAATGAATATCCCCCAAAAAATGGATGATTATTGATAATCAATCTGTATAGATGTGGCATGTGGAGTTTCAGTTCATTGGGATGAAAAACGTAGGAGTAGATAGGTTTCAAAAAGACGTATGCGAAAGTGAGATTTTTCAATGATTTATTCTGGAGTCATTGCGCCCCTGCTGGCCAACCGTGAGAAATAACCCATGCTTGTAATATAATTTTTTGCTTCTTCTGAGGTGTCCAATGTACTCCCCAAATTTGGTATGAATCCGATAAAATTGATGTGTCACGTCTATGGTAGGGGGCGCTAGAGGGTTCATTTTGATTACACTTTATATTGCATTTGATTGAGGGCCAAATTAAACATATTTGACTGAAATTTGAGATGTGTCGGGCAAAGCCCGTGTGAGTAATAGATTTTTAAATGTTTTTTGTTTGAGTATTTGCGCCCCTGCTGGCCAATTGTAAGAAATAGCCTATACCCGTAATATAATTTTTTGCTCCATTTCGGGCCCCAAATTTATTCCCTAAATTTGGTATGAATCCGATAATATTGATGTGTCACGTCTATGGTAGGGGGCGCTAGAGTGTTCATTTTGATTAGACGTTATAACTCATTTGATTCAGGGCCAAATGAAACATATGTGACTTAAATTTGAGATGTGTCGGGCAAAGCCCGTGTGAGTAATATATTTTTAAATGTTTTTTGTTGGAGTCTTTGCGCCCCTACTGGCCAGTTGTGTGAAATGACCCATGCCCATAATATAATTTTTTGTTCATCGTCATATCCCAGATTTATTCCCCAAATTTGGTTGTAATCCAATAATGTTGACGTTTCACGTCTATGCTAGGGGGCGCTAGAGTTTTCATTTTCATAATACTTTATAGTCCAGTCCATACATGCCATAATTACACATATGTCATGTGAATGTGAGATCTGTAGGACAATGCCCCTGGTCGTGAGAGGACAACGAAATTACAGGAAACGAAGGCGTTTTCGATTCGGGCGCGTGCGGTGCGGGGCGAACGACATGAAATTGTCCCAAAAAAAAGCATGTTTCATGAAACCCCATGTGTCCAGATGTGACATGTGAAATCTGACGTCTTTTGGATGAGAAACCTGTGACTGATTACATTTTGAAAACAGGCGGCGAGAAATGTGGCGAATATTCGATCGAATATGACCGACTTCCTGTCCGCCTTAGGGCAGCACTATGATTGGCTTTTTTGCTCGTCTCCATGAGCTCTATCACTGTTGCGAATTTGGCTTTGCTACGGCGAAATATGCGAGTCGGCTCCCAATTCATTCGAAAATTTGCAATTTTCTAGGTGGCGCTGTCGAGCCTGCGTGTCTGGGTCATTTTTGTGATGCATATTTTCTCGAATTTTTCGCGAGGCCGATCGATTTGATACCCCCATGTGAGACTTTCCGTCGACGTTTAGGGGGTGTGAAAATCGCGATCCCAGGGGAGAAAAAATAATAATAATAATTAAAACTGCAAGCAGTGATAAAGGCCCTCGCCACCCTTGCGACCGCGGGGTTCACGCGGCACCGCGGGGGGTTCACGCGACCGTGGAGTTCGCGCCTCTCGTTCCCGCTTACATCGCCCCTCCCACCAAAAACAGCGACTGAGTAATACTACTCCATTCATTCCAATGAGAGCATTTATGACATTTTCACACCTGCACGGTAGGAAATAGAGGTATGTCTTCATTGGCTTTTTTGTTCAGTGTGATGAGTGGAATATGTGTACCAAATTTCGATGGTCCATGACAAAGGTTTTTTTTTTTCATCCCAGTTAACCAAAACCCATGTATTTCAATGAGAAATGTCGGTCGTTGCCATGGCAACACACTTACAAATAGAGGTATGTGCTCTTTGGCTTTTTTGTTCAGTATGGGAATAGGGATGTCCATGCCAAATTTCAAATGTTTTTGAAAAAGTAAAATTTTGTGAGTCACATTCAAAATTTCAGGGGGCGCTGTGGAGCAATGGATTGTCTCATCTATGTAACTGTATATCATTAGGTTCAGATGAACATTGTGACCAAAATGTATATTAATGCCGGTTAGCAGGACACTGCATGTTTGCGTTAGGTGCAATTTAATACTTGAAAAAACGCCATTTTTCTTTGCATGTTGGCTACACCCACATTTTATCACTTAGAAAAATTTAAGGGAGTGGCTTTTAATCCCACATGGGTCTAGTTCACTTTGTCCAATTTTCAATTTTTTTTAATTAAAATCCATGGCTTAAAAAATCCAAACGTGAGAGTTAAAATTTAAAAAAATGGGGTTCCGCCCACAATGGCCGACTTCCTGTAGGGTTTAGGGTGGGGTCATAATATAATTTTTTACTTGTCTTGACATGTTCTATGGTTCTACCAAATTTCATTTTTCTATGATGAAAAAGGTCTGTCATTGCCGTAATGTATTTTGAACTTTGAGGTGGCGCTATTGAGTCATTTTGCAACATTAATTTTTTTTGCACATCAAATTACACATTTTTTCACCAACCTTGACATTTAGGTCACAGTTGGATTAGTGCAGAGCATTATTTAGTCGACAACAAAGTCCAGTACTCTGAACCCCATTCATTTCAATGACACATTTATGACGTTACCACGGTAAACATAGTTGTAGATAGAGGTATGTTGTCATTGGCTTTTTTGTTCAGTATTGAAAGGTGGGTGGATGTCCCAAATTTTACATGTCTATGAGAAACTTTGCCAAAAAATGAATGGTGGTTGTAAGGGGGGCGCTAGCGTGTCATTTTTGAATATTTTTGCTAACAAACTTCAAAATAACAAATTTTTCACCAACCTTCATTTTTGGTCCAATAAAAGTGAGTTTTCGTTAATGTTCAGGGGTCAAAAATGGCCTGGACCAAAATAATAAAGAAGAAGAAGAATAACGGAAACTCATTTTTGAACCATTATTTTTCTCCTAAACCATAAAAGCTACAGTCATGTGACTTTCTCACATTGTGGCCCATCACAATAAGGCCCCTGTGAATTTTTTCACAAGTCCACGACAAATCGATTGTCTTCTATGAATTTTTGAAAATGAAATTTGAAGAGGGCGCTAGAGAGTCAATTTGTGAGATAACACCATGATTTGCATATCATTGTGTTCAGCTCCCAAATGTGCATAAACACTGTATTAGCGTTTTCCCAACAAAAAATGTGTCAAAGAGAAATATTTTATTGAAATATTCCAAAATTTTCTATTTTGTATAAAATTCACCATGTCCACACCCAAAGTCATATTCAAATATAATTGATGATCTTTAATCTCACATGGGTTTAGTGGGTTTTGGCCAAATTTGAAGTGTTTGTGAAAAACTGTAAACTGTGCGAGGAGATGTCCTGAATGTGAGGGTGTGCGCTTTTGTCGTTCCCGGGTTTGATCCAATATGGCCGACTTCCTGTACATTTTAGGGCGGGGCCATAATATCATTTTTGTCATGTCCCGACATGTTCTATTTTTTGACCTGAGTTTGAGATTTTTAGGTCGACTTTTTTCCGAGTTGGGCTCCCATAGTTCCCATGAAAATCAAGTTCAAGGGGGCGCTGTGGAGCAATGTAATATCTGACTTATATAAATTGTATGTCCGTGCGTTCAGTTCAACATTTTGAACAAAACGTATATTAATGCCGGGAAATAGGACCCTGCATGTTTGAGTTACGCGCTTTTTAAAAGTAAAAAAAATTGCTTTTTTATTAGCAGGCTGACCACGCCCACATTTTATGACTTAGAAAAATCCAAATGAGTCATCTTTAATCCCACATGGGTCTAGTTCATTTTGACCAATTTATAAGTTTCTTGAATGAAAATCCACGGCGTAAAAAATCCAAACGTGAACGTTAAAATTTCCAAAAAATGGGGTTCCGCCCACAATGGCCGACTTCCTGTAGGGTTTAGGGTGGGGTCATAATATAATTTTTTACTTGTCTTGACATGTTCTATGGTTCTACCAAATTTCATTTGTCTACGATGAAAAAGGTCTGTCATTGCCGTAATGTATTTTGAACTTTGAGGTGGCGCTATTGAGTCATTTTGAAACATTAATTTTTTTGCACATCAAATTACACATTTTTTTTCGCCAACCTTGAAGTTTAGGTCATAGTTGGATTAGTGCAGAGCATCTATTTAGTCGACAACAAAGTCCAGTACTCTGAACCCCATTCATTTCAATGACACATTTATGACATTACCACGGTAACATGCTTATAAATAGAGGTATGTTCTCATTGGATTTTTTGTTCAGGATGTTTAGCTAGATGTCTGCGTCAAATTTCAAATGTTTTTGACAAAGTAAAATGTTTTTTGGTCCCATCAAAAGTTCAAGGGGGCGCTGTGGAGCAATGTCATGTCTGACTTATGTACATTGTATATCTATGGATTCAGATCAACATTTTGAACAAAATGTATATTAATGCCGGGAAATAGGACACTGCATGTTTGAGTTACACGCAATTTAAAACTTAAAAAAATGCCTTTTTTCTTTGCAGGATGATCACGCCCACATTTTAAGATGTAGAAAAATCCAAGACAGTCAGCTATAATTCCACAAGGTTCTAGTTCATGTTGACCAATTTGCAAGTTTGTTGAATTAAAATCCATGCCATAAAAAATCCAAACGTGAGAGTTAAAATTTCAAAAAAATGGGGTTCCGCCCACAATGGCCGACTTCCTGTAGGGTTTAGGGTGGGGTCATAATATCATTTTCTACTTGTCTTGACATGTTCTATGGTTCTACCAAATTTAAATTGTCTACGATGAAAAAGTCTGTCATTGCCGTAATGTATTTTGATTTTTTTGAGGTGGCGCTACTGAGTCATTTTGAAATGTTAATTTTTCTGACCATCAAAATAATAAATTTTTCACCAACCTTGAATTTTTGGGTCCAATAAAATTGAGTTTTCGTTAACGTTCAGGGGGGTCAAAAATGGCTTCAATCCGGCAACCAAAATAATAAGAAGAAGAAGAATAATAATGGAAATTTTTTTTCCTCCCATTTTTTTCCTCCTAAACCATAAAATCTACAGTCATGTGACTTTCTCACATTGTGCCCCATCACAAATAAGGCCCCTGTGATTTTTTAGACAAGTCCATGACAAATCGATTGTCTTCTATGAATTTTTGAAATGAAATTTGACGGGGGCGCTAGAGAGTCATTTTGTGAGATAAAGCCATGATTTGCATATCATTGTGTTCAGCTCACAAATGTGCATAAACGCTGTATTAGCGTTTTCCCAACAAAAAAATGTGTAGACGAGAAATATTTTATTGAAATATTCCAAAAATTGCTATTTTGTATAAAATTCACCATGACCACACCCAAAGTCATATTCAAATAATAATTGATGATCTTTAATCTCACATGGGTTTAGTGGGTTTTGGCCAAATTTGAAGTGTTTGTGATGAAAAACTGTGCGAGGAGATGTCCTGAATGTGAGGGTGTGCGCTTTTGTCGTTCCCAGGTTTGATCCAATATGGCCGACTTCCTGTACATTTTAGGGCGGGGCCATAATATCATTTTTGTCATGTCCCGACATGTTCTATTTTTTGATGCGACTTTCAGATTTTTAGATTCACTTTTTTCCGAGTCGGGCTCCCATTGGCCCCATGAAAATCAAAGTTTGAGGTGGCGCTACCGAGTGTCGTCTTTCGTTATTTTTTTTCGCGGTCTTCGGTGACAATTAGAGCTTGGCGAGTTCTAATTTTTGACACCACTCACTGGCATGTCGGGGCGTGTTAACCACTTGATTTTTGCCATTTTCCCCCCGTTTCGGAACGCGGTTTTAATGAGTCCCTCGCCGGGACGTTGTCTCCGGCTCGGGGCCTAATTAAAGCCGCAAGCGGCGATGATGGCCCTCGCCACGGCGCAACCGCCTCCCCTCACGACCGCCGGGGGCCAGCCACCGCCTCCACGCATCATTCCCCCTGCCCGGCCACCCCCCGGCCGCACGCCCCCCCTCGCCCCCCCCCCTTCACACTGTTTCCCATAGTGCAGAGTGATCATTGCATTAAACTGGTGGAGTCTGTGACTTAGAACCATCAAACTCGTGCATAATACAGGTATAGTGTCATTGACTTTTTGGTTTGGTTTTAGGTCTACATTTATCTCCCCAAGTTTTATGCCAATCAGACAAAGTTGTGTGTTTTAATTGTATTATAGGGGGCGCTATAGAGTCCACTGGTCATGTGCTCATTACTCTGCTGTATTCACATTTTTATTTTACATCAGTGGGGATAGTTGTAGCTCTTTAGACACATCCATGTGTCTGTGAGTGGGAATGAAGGAAACAGGAAATAAAGGTGTTTTTTTGACGACGGTGAGGTATGGACAAACGGCACAAAACATGGATGATTATTGATAAGCTACGTCTATAGATGTGGCATGTGGAGTTATAACTCATTTAGATGTATAATTTAAGAGTAGATAGCTTTAATATACACATATGTGAAAGTGGTGTGGGAATTTGAAACTAATAATTCAGTCCTATTTTGACAGTGAGATACACAAAAACTATAAATGATATCCTCAAAAAAATGGATGATTATTGATAAGCTACGTCTATAGATGTGGCATTTGGAGTTTGAAATTATTTAGATTAAAAATGTAAGAGTAGATAGCTTTAATATACACATATATGAAAGTGGTGTGGGAATTTCGAACCAATAATTCAGTCCTATTTTGACAGTGAGCTACACAAAAACTATAATGAATATCCCCCCAAAAAATGGATGATTATTGATAATCAACCTGTATAGATGTGACATGAGGAGTTTGAATTCATTTAGATGTATAATTTAAGAGTAGATAGCTTTAATATACACATATGTGAAAGTGGTGTGGGAATTTGAAACTAATAATTCAGTCCTATTTTGACAGTGAGCTACACAAAAACTATAATGAATATCCTCAAAAAAATGGATGATTATTGATAAGCAACCTGTATAGATGTGGCCTATGGAGTTTCAGCTCATTGGGATGAAAAACGTAGGAATAGATAGATTCCATATACACATATATGAAAGTGGTTGTGGGAATTTCGAACCAATAATTCAGTCCTATTTTGACAGTGAGCTACACAAAAAACTATAATGAATATCCCCAAAAAACATGGATGATAATTGATAAACTACCTCTGTAGATGTGGCCTGTGGAGTTTCAGGTAGTTTGGTTGAAAAACCTAAGAGTAGAAAGGTTTTATATGAACGAATGTGAAAGTGGAGTGTTTTTTTTTTCAATCCAAAAATGAAGTCATATTTTCACAGCGAGCTACACATAAACCGTGAAGAATATCCCCAAAAAAATGGATGATTATTGATAAAGTACCTCTGTAGATGTGGCCTGTGGAGTTTGAACTCATTTGGATGTATAATTGAAGAGTAGATAGCTTTAATATACACATATGTCAAAGTGGTGTGGGAATTTTAAACTAATAATTAAGTCCTATTTTGACAGTGAGCTACACAAAAACTATA
Organism: Periophthalmus modestus; assembly: GCA_019594935.1. Taxonomy (NCBI): domain Eukaryota; kingdom Metazoa; phylum Chordata; class Actinopteri; order Gobiiformes; family Gobiidae; genus Periophthalmus; species Periophthalmus modestus. Next base: position 23,488 of record JAIEZT010000151.1, on the reverse strand, counting down.
ATGAATATCCCCCAAAAAATGGATGATTATTGATAAGCAACCTGTATAGATGTGGCATGTGGAGTTTCAGTTCATTGGGATGAAAAACGTAGGAGTAGATAGGTTTCAAAAAGACGTATGCGAAAGTGAGATTTTTCAATGATTTATTCTGGAGTCATTGCGCCCCTGCTGGCCAACCGTGAGAAATAACCCATGCTTGTAATATAATTTTTTGCTTCTTCTGAGGTGTCCAATGTACTCCCCAAATTTGGTATGAATCCGATAAAATTGATGTGTCACGTCTATGGTAGGGGGCGCTAGAGGGTTCATTTTGATTACACTTTATATTGCATTGATTCAGGGCCAAATGAAACATATTTGACTGAAATTTGAGATGTCTCGGGCAAAGCCCGTGTGAGTAATATATTTTTAAATGTTTTTGTTGGAGTATTTGCGCGCCCCTGCTGGCCAATTGTAAGAAATAGCCTATACCCGTAATATAATTTTTTGCTCCTTTTTGTGCCTTAAATTTATTCTCTAAATTTGGTATGAATCCGATCATATTGATGTGTCATGTCTATGGTAGGGGGCGCTAGAGTGTTCATTTTGATTAGACTTTATAATGCATTTGATTCAGGGCCAAATGAAACATACGTGACTTAAATTTGAGATGTGTCGGGCAAAGCCCGTGTGAGTAATATATTTTTAAATTTTTTTGTTGGACTCTTTGCGCCCCTACTGGCCAGTTGTGAGAAATGACCCATGCCCATAATATAACTTTTTGGTCCTCGTTTTATCCCAGATTTATTCCCCAAATTTGGTTGTAATCCAATAATGTTGACGTTTCACGTCTATGCTAGGGGGCGCTAGAGTTTTCATTTTCATAATACTTTATAGTCCATTCCATACATGCCATAATTACACATATGTCATGTGAATGTGAGATCTGTAGGACAATGCCCCTGGTCGTGAGAGGACAACGAAATTACAGGAAACGAAGGCGTTTTTTTTCGATGGCGGCGTGCGGGCGAACGACATGAAATTGTCCAAAAAAAAAAAGCATGTTTCATGAAACCCCATGTGTCCAGATGTGACATGTGAAATCTGACTTCATTTGGATCGAAAACCTAGGACTGATTACATTTTTGAAAACAGGCGGCGAGAAATGTGGCGAATTTTCGATCGAATATGGTGGACTTCCTGTCCGCCTTAGGGCAGCACTATGATTGGCTTTTTTGCTCGTCTCCATGAGCTCTATCACTGATGCGAATTTGGCTTTGCTACGGCGAAATATGCGAGTCGGCTCCCAATTCATTTGAAAATTTGCAATTTTCTAGGTGGCGCTGTCGAGCCTGTGTGCGTGGGTCATTTTCGTGATGCTTATTTTATCGAATTTTTCGCGAGGCCGATCGATCTGATACCCCCATGTGAGACTTTTCGTCGACGTTTAGGGGGTGAAAATCGCGATCCCAGGGGGAGAAAAATAATAATAATTAAAGCCGCAAGCGGCGATGATGGCCCTCGCCACGGCGCAACCGCCTCCCCTCACGACCGCCGGGGGCCAGCCACCGCCTCCACGCATCATTCCCCCTGCCCGGCCACCCCCCGGCCGCACGCCCCCCCTCGCCCCCCCCCTTCACACTGTTTCCATAGTGCAGAGTGATCATTGCATTAAACTGGTGGAGTCTGTGACTTAGAACCATCAAACTCGTGCATAATACAGGTATAGTGTCATTGACTTTTTGGTTTGGTTTTAGGTCTACATTTATCTCCCCAAGTTTTATGCCAATCAGACAAAGTTGTGTGTTTTAATTGTATTATAGGGGGCGCTATAGAGTCCACTGGTCATGTGCTCATTACTCTGCTGTATTCACATTTTTATTTTACATCAGTGGGGATAGTTGTAGCTCTTTAGACACATCCATGTGTCTGTGAGTGGGAATGAAGGAACAGGAAATAAAGGTGTTTTTGACGGTGAGGTATGGACAAAACGGCACAAAACATGGATGATTATTGATAAGCTACGTCTATAGATGTGGCATGTGGAGTTATAACTCATTTAGATGTATATTTAAGAGTAGATAGCTTTAATATACACATATGTGAAAGTGGTGTGGGAATTTGAAAAACTAATAATCAGTCCTATTTTTGACAGTGAGCTACACAAAAAACTGCCCTATAATGAATATCCTCAAAAAAATGGATGATTATTGATAAGCTACGTCTATAGATGTGGCATTTGGAGTTTGAAATTATTTAGATTAAAAATGTAAGAGTAGATAGCTTTAATATACACATATATGAAAGTGGTGTGGGAATTTCGAACCAATAATTCAGTCCTATTTTGACAGTGAGCTACACAAAAACTATAATGAATATCCCCCCAAAAATGGATGATTATTGATAATCAACCTGTATAGATGTGACATGAGGAGTTTGAATTCATTTAGATGTATAATTTAAGAGTAGATAGCTTTAATATACACATATGTGAAAGTGGTGTGGGAATTTGAAACTAATAATTCAGTCCTATTTTGACAGTGAGCTACACAAAACTATAATGAATATCCTCAAAAAAAATGGATGATTATTGATAAGCAACCTGTATAGATGTGGCCTATGGAGTTTCAGCTCATTGGGATGAAAAACGTAGGAATAGATAGATTCCATATACACATATATGAAAGTGGTGTGTGGGAATTTCGAACCAATAATTCAGTCCTATTTTGACAGTGAGCTACACAAAAAACTATAATGAATATCCCCAAAAACATGGATGATAATTGATAAACTATCTCTGTAGATGTGGCCTGTGGAGTTTCAGGTAGTTTGGTTGAAAAACCTAAGAGTAGAAAGGTTTTATATGAAAGAATGTGAAAGTGGAGTGTTTTTTTCAATCCAAAAATGAAGTCATATTTTCACAGCGAGCTACACATAAACCGTGAAGAATATCCCCAAAAAAATGGATGATTATTGATAAAGTACCTCTGTAGATGTGGCCTGTGGACTTTGAACTCATTTGGATGTATAATTGAAGAGTAGATAGCTTTAATATACACATATGTCAAAGTGGTGTGGGAATTTTAAACTAATAATTAAGTCCTATTTTGACAGTGAGCTACACAAAAACTATAATGAATATCCCCCAAAAAATGGATGATTATTGATAAGCAACCTGTATAGATGTGGCATGTGGAGTTTCAGTTCATTGGGATGAAAAACGTAGGAGTAGATAGGTTTCAAAAAGACGTATGCGAAAGTGAGATTTTTTCAATGATTTATTCTGGAGTCATTGCGCCCCTGCTGGCCAACCGTGAGAAATAACCCATGCTTGTAATATAATTTTTTGCTTCTTCTGAGGTGTCCAATGTACTCCCCAAAATTTGGTATGAATCCGATAAAATTGATGTGTCACGTCTATGGTAGGGGGCGCTAGAGGGTTCATTTTGATTACACTTTATATTGCATTTGATTCAGGGCCAAATGAAACATATTTGACTGAAATTGAGATGTCTCGGCAAAGCCTGTGTGAGTAATATATTTTTAAATGTTTTTTGTTGAGTATTTGCGCCCCTGCTGGCCAATTGTAAGAAATAGCCTATACCCGTAATATAATTTTTTGCTCCTTTTGTGCCTAAATTTTATTCTCTAAATTTGGTATGAATCCGATCATATTGATGTGTCATGTCTATGGTAGGGGGCGCTAGAGTGTTCATTTTGATTAGACTTTATAATGCATTTGATTCAGGGCCAAATGAAACATATGTGACTTAAATTTGAGATGTGTCGGGCAAAGCCCGTGTGAGTAATATATTTTAAAATGTTTTTTGTGGGACTCTTTGCGCCCCTACTGGCCAGTTGTGAGAAATGACCCATGCCCATAATATAACTTTTTGGTCCTCGTTTTATCCCAGATTTATTCCCCAAATTTGGTTGTAATCCAATAATGTTGACGTTTCACGTCTATGCTAGGGGGCGCTAGAGTTTCATTTTCATAATACTTTATAGTCCATTCCACACATGCCATAATTACACATATGTCATGTGAATGTGAGATCTGTAGGACAATGCCCCTGGTCGTGAGAGGACAACGAAATTACAGGAAACGAAGGCGTTTTTCGATGGCGGCGTGCGGGCGAACGACATGAAATTGTCCAAAAAAAAAAGCATGTTTCATGAAACCCCATGTGTCCACATGTGACATGTGAAATCTGACTTCATTTGGATCGAAAACCTAGGACTGATTACATTTTGAAAACAGGCGGCGAGAAATGTGGCGAATTTTCGATCGAATATGGTGGACTTCCTGTCCGCCTTAGGGCAGCACTATGATTGGCTTTTTTGCTCGTCTCCATGAGCTCTATCACTGATGCGAATTTGGCTTTGCTACGGCGAAATATGCGAGTCGGCTCCCAATTCATTTGAAAATTTGCAATTTTCTAGGTGGCGCTGTCGAGCCTGTGTGCGTGGGTCATTTTCGTGATGCTTATTTTATCGAATTTTTCGCGAGGCCGATCGATCTGATACCCCCATGTGAGACTTTTCGTCGACGTTTAGGGGGTGAAAATCGCGATCCCAGGGGGAGAAAAATAATAATAATAATAATAATTAAAGCCGCAAGCGGCGATGATGGCCCTCGCCTCGGCGCAACCGCCTCCCCTCGCGACCGCTGGGGGCCAGCCACCGCCTCCACGCATCATTCCCCCTGCCCAGCCACCCCCTGGCCGCACGCCCCCCCTCGCCCCCCCTCGCCCTTCACACTGTTTCCATAGTGCAGTGTGATCATTGCATTATACTGGTGGAGTCTGTGACTTAGAACCATCAAAGTCGTGCATAATACAGGTATAGTGTCATTGACTTTTTTTTTTTGTTTCAGGTCTACATTTATCTCCCCAAGTTTTATGCCAATCAGACAAAGTTGTGTGTTTTAATTGTATTATAGGGGGCGCTATAGAGTCCACTGGTCACGTGCTGATTACTCTGCTGTATTCACATTTTTATTTTACATCAGTGGGGATAGTTGTAGCTCTTTAGACACATCCATGTGTCTGTGAGTGGGAATGAAGGAAACAGGAAATAAAGGTGTTTTTTGACGGTGAGGTATGGACAAACGGCACAAAACATGGATGATTATTGATAAGCTACGTCTATAGATGTGGCATGTGGAGTTATAACTCATTTAGATGTATAATTTAAGAGTAGATAGCTTTAATATACACATATGTCAAAGTGGTGTGGGAATTTGAAACTAATAATTCAGTCCTATTTTGACAGTGAGCTACACAAAAACTATAATGAATATCCTCAAAAAAATGGATGATTATTGATAAGCTACGTCTATAAATGTGGCATTTGGAGTTTGAAATCATTTAGATTAAAAATGTAAGAGTAGATAGCTTTAATATACACATATATGAAAGTGGTGTGGGAATTTCGAACCAATAATTCAGTCCTATTTTGACAGTGAGCTACACAAAAACTATAATGAATATCCCCAAAAACATGGATGATTATTGATAAACTACCTCTGTAGATGTGGCCTGTGGACTTTGAACTCATTTAGATGTATAATTTAAGAGTAGATAGCTTTAATATACACATATGTCAAAGTGGTGTGGGAATTTGAAACTAATAATTAAGTCCTATTTTGACAGTGAGCTACACAAAAACTATAATGAATATCCTCAAAAAAATGGATGATTATTGATAATCAACCTGTATAGATGTAGCCTATGGAGTTTCAGCTCATTGGGATGAAAAACGTAGAAATAGATAGATTCAATATACACATATATGAAAGTGGTGTGGGAATTTCGAACCAATAATTCAGTCCTATTTTGACAGTGAGCTATACAAAAACTATAATGAATATCCCCAAAAACATGGATGATTATTGATAAACTACCTCTGTAGATGTGGCCTGTGGAGTTTCAGGTAGTTTGGTTGAAAAACCTAAGACTAGAAAGGTTTTATATGAAAGAATGTGAAAGTGGAGTGTTTTTTTCAATCCAAAAATGAAGTCATATTTTCACAGCGAGCTACACATAAACCGTGAAGAATATCCCCAAAAAATGGATGATTATTGATAAAGTACCTCTGTAGATGTGGCCTGTGGACTTTGAACTCATTTGGATGTATAATTTAAGAGTAGATAGCTTTAATATACACATATGTCAAAGTGGTGTGGGAATTTTAAACTAATAATCAAGTCCTATTTTGACAGTGATCTACACAAAAACTATAATGAATATCCCCCAAAAAATGGATGATTATTGATAAGCAATCTGTATAGATGTGGCATGTGGAGTTTCAGTTCATTGGGATGAAAAACGTAGGAGTAGATAGGTTTCCAAAAGACGTATGCGAAAGTGAGATTTTTCAATGATTTATTCTGGAGTCATTGCGCCCCTGCTGGCCAACCGTGAGAAATAACCCATGCTTGTAATATAATTTTTTGCTTCTTCTGAGGTGTCCAATGTACTCCCCAAATTTGGTATGAATCCGATAAAATTGATGTGTCATGTCTATGGTAGGGGGCGCTAGAGGGTTCATTTTGATTACACTTTATATTGCATTTGATTCAGGGCCAAATGAAACATATTTGACTTAAATTTGAGATGTCTCGGGGCAAAGCCCGTGTGAGTAATATATTTTTAAATTTTTTTGTTGAGTATTTGCGCCCCTGCTGGCCAATTGTAAGAAATAGCCTATACCCGTAATATAATTTTTTGCTCCTTTTTGTGCCCAAAATTTATTCCCTAAATTTGGTATGAATCCGATCATATTGATGTGTCATGTCTATGGTAGGGGGCGCTAGAGTGTTCATTTTGATTAGACTTCATAATGCATTTGATTCAGGGCTAAATGAAACATATGTGACTTAAATTTGATTTGTCGGGCAAAGCCCGTGTGAGTAATAGATTTTTAAATGTTTTTTGTTGGACTCTTTGCGCCCCTACTGGCCAGTTGTGAGAAATGACCCATGCCCATAATATAACTTTTTGGTCCTCGTTATATCCCAGATTTATTCCCCAAATTTGGTTGTAATCCAATAATGTTGACGTTTCACGTCTATGCTAGGGGGCGCTAGAGTTTTCATTTTCATAATACTTTATAGTCCATTCCATACATGCCATAATTACGCATATGTCATGTGAATGTGAGATCTGTAGGACAATGCCCCCTGGTCGTGAGAGGACAACGAAATTACAGGAAAACGAAGGCGTTTTTTCGATGGCGGCGTGCGGGCGAACGACATGAAATTGTCCCAAAAAAAAGCATGTTTCATGAAACCCCATGTGTCCAGATGTGACATGTGAAATCTGACCTCATTTGGATGGAAAACCTGTGACTGATTACATTTTGAAACATTGTGCGAGAAATGCTGGCGAATTTTTTGATCAAATATGGTGACTTCCTGTTGGCCACAGGGCATCACTATGATATGGTTTTTGCTCGTCTCCATGAGCTCTATCACTGATGCGAATTTGGCTTTGCAGGCAATTCTGAGTCGGAGCTCCCTATTAGTTTGAAAATCTCAAAATTTCAAGGTGGCGCTGTTGAGCCGGTGTGCGTGGGTCATTTTGGTGATGCTATTTTATCGAATTTTTCACCGAGCTGGTCGATTTGATACCCCCATGTGAGACTTTCCGTCGACGTTTAGGGGGTGAAAACGGGGCGAGTTTGGGCGGAAAAAGAATAATAATAATAATAATAATAAGAAGAAACTTTCGAAGAACAATACCCCTCGCCGTCACTTCGTGAGCGGCGAGGGCCAATTAAAGCCGCAAGCGGCGATGATGGCCCTCGCCATGGCGCGACCGCCTCCCCCTCGCGACCGCCGGGGGCCAGCCACCGCCTCCATGCAGCATTCCCCCTGCCCGGCCACCCCCCGGCCCGCACGCCCCCCTTCGCCCCCCCCCCCTCACACTGTTTCCATAGTGCAGTGTGATCATTGCATTATACTGGTGGAGTCTGTGACTTTGATCCATCAAACTCGTGCATAATACAGGTATAGTCTCATTGACTTTTTTGTTTTGATTTAGGCCTACAATTATCTCCCCAAGTTTCATGCCAATCGCACAAAGTTGAGTGTATTACGTGTATTATAGGGGGCGCTATAGAGTCCACTGGTCACATGCTCATTACTCTGCTGTATTCAAAGTTTTATTTTACATCAGTGGGGATAGTTGTAGCTCTTTAGACACATCCATGTGTCTGTGAGCGGGAATGAAGGAAACAGGAAATAAAGGTGTTTTTTGACGGTGAGGTATGGACAAACAGCACAAAATTGTTGCAAAAAAGTGGATGTTTTATGAAACCTTATGTGTCTACGTGTGACATGTGAAATCTGAGCAGATTTGGGCAAAATATGTGTGAGTAGAATCATTTTGAAAACGCGTTGTGTAAAATGTGAAACTAATAATTAAGTCCTATTTTGACAGTGAGCTACACAAAAACTATAATGAGTATCCCGAAAAAAATGGATGATTATTGATAAGCAACCTGTATAGATGTGGCATTTGGAGTTTCAGGTAGTTTGGTTGAAAAACCTAAGACTAGAAAGGTTTTATATGAATGAATGTGAAAGTGGAGTGGTTTTTTCAATCCAAAAATGAAGTCATATTTTCACAGCGAGCTACACATAAACTGTGAAGAATATCCCCAAAGAAATGGATGATTATTGATAATCAATCTGTATAGATGTGGCATGTGGAGTTTCAGTTCATTGGGATGAAAAAAACGTAGGGAGTAGATAGGTTTCAAAAAGACGTATGCGAAAGTGAGATTTTTCAATGATTTTATTCTGGAGTCATTGCGCCCCTGCTGGCCAACCGTGAGAAATAACCCATGCTTGTAATATAATTTTTGCTTCTTCTGAGGTGTCCAATGTACTCCCCAATTTTGGTATGAATCCGATAAAAATTGATGTGTCACGTATATGGTAGGGGGCGCTAGAGGGTTCATTTTGATTACACTTTATATTGCATTTGATTCAGGGCCAATGAAACATATTTGACTAAAATTTGAGATGTCTCGGGCAAAGCCCGTGTGAGTAATATATTTTTAAATGTTTTTTGTTGGAGTATTTGCGCCCCTGCTGGCCAGTTGTAAGAAATAGCCTATACCCGTAATATAATTTTTTGCTCCTTTTTGTACCTTAAATTTATTCTCTAAATTTGGTATGAATCCGATCATATTGATATGTCATGTCTATGGTAGGGGGCGCTAGAGTGTTCATTTTGATTAGACTTTATAATGCATTTGATTCAGGGCCAAATGAAACATATGTGACTTAAATTTGAGATGTGTCAGGCAAAGGCCGTGTGAGTAATATATTTTTAAATGTTTTTTGTTGGACTCTTTGCGCCCCTACTGGCCAGTTGTGTGAAATGACCCATGCCCATAATATAATTTTTTGTTCATCGTCATATCCAAGATTTATTCCCCAAATTTGGTTGTAATCCAATGATGTTGACGTTTCACGTCTATGCTAGGGGGCGCTAGAGTTTTCATTTTCATAATACTTTATAGTCCATTCCATACATGCCATAATTACGCATATGTCATGTGAATGTGAGATCTGTAGGACAATGCCCCTGGTCGTGAGAGGACAACGAAATTACACGAAACGAAGGCGTTTTTCGATGGCGGCGTGCGGGCGAACGACATGAAATTGTCCAAAAAAAAAGCATGTTTCATGAAACCCCATGTGTCCAGATGTGACATGTGAAATCTGACCTCATTTGGATCGAAAACCTGTGACTGATTACAATTTGAAAACATCGTGTTAAAGCGCTGGCGAAGGTTTGATCCAATATGGCCGACTTCCTGTCCGCCACAGGGCATCACTATAATGTTGTTTTTTGCTCGTGTCCATGAGCTCTATCAATGATGCGAATTTCAGCTAATTCTGAGTCGGGGCTCCCTATTAGTTTGAAAATCTCAAAATTTCAAGGTGGCGCTGTTGAGCCGGTGTGCGTTGGGACATTTTGGTGATGCGTATTTTTCGAAATTTTCGCGAGGCCGGTCGATTTGATACCCCCATGTGAGACTTTTCGTCCACGTTTAGGGGGTCAAAACGGGGCGAGTTTGGGAGGAAAAATAATAATAATAATAAGAAGAAAAGAAACCGAGCGAAAACAATACCCCTCGCCGTCACTTCGTGAGCGGCGAGGGCCAATTAAAGCCGCAAGCGGCGATGATGGCCCTCGCCACGGCGCGACCGCCTCCCCTCGCGACCGCCGGGGGCCAGCCACCGCCTCCACGCAGCATTCCCCCTGCCCGGCCACCCCCCCGGCCGCACGCCCCCCCTCGCCCCCCCCCCTCACACTGTTTCCATAGTGCAGTGTGATCATTGCATTAAAACTGGTGGAGTCTGTGACTTAGATCCATCAAACTCGTGCATAATACAGGTATAGTCTCATTGACTTTTTGGTTTGGTTTCAGATCTACATTTATTTCCCCAAGTTTCATGCCAATCAGACAAAGTTGTGTGTTTTAATTGCATTATAGGGGGCGCTATAGAGTCCACTGGTCACATGCTCATTACTCTGCTGTATTCACATTTTTTATTTTACATCAGTGGGGATAGTTGAAGCTTTTAGACACATCCATGTGTCTGTGAGCAGGAATGAAGGAAACAGGAAATAAAGGTGTTTTTTGACGGTGAGGTATGGACAAACGGCACAAAATTGTTGCAAAAAAGTGGATATTTTATGAAACCACATGTAAGTAGATGTGACATGTGAAATCTGAGCAAATTTGGGCAAAATATGTGTGAGTAGAATCATTTTGAAAACGCGTTGTGTAAAATGTGGTGAATTTTCAATTAAATATGGCCGACTTCCTGTGTGACCTAGAGCAGTGCTTCTATTCACTTTTATGCTTGTCTCACTGTGCTCTATCAATGCGCTGATTTTTGTTTGTCTATTCCTAAATTTACCCGCCTCCTCTGCCATAGGTGTGACATTGTAGGGGGCGCTGTGGAGTGGGGGTGCAGGGGACATTTTCGTGATGCCAAATTTATGAAAATTTTCACCGAGCTGGTCGATCTGATACCCCCATGTGAGACTTTTCGTCTGCGTTTAGGGGGTGAAAACGGGGCGAGTTTGGGGAGAAAAATAATACAGGTTGAGGAGAAACAATGTTAATTTAAAGCCGCAAGCGGCGATGATGGCCCTCGCCACGGCACGCGCGACCCCGCCTCCCCTCGCGACCGCCGGGGGCCAGCCACCGCCCCCACGCAGCATTCCCCCCTGCCCGGCCACCCCCCCGGCGGCAGCACGCCCCCTCCTCGCCCCCCCCCTTCACACTGTTTCCATAGTGCAGTCTGATCATTGCATTATACTGGTGGAGTCTGTGACTTAGAACCATCAAAATCGTGCATAATACAGGTATAGTGTCATTGACTTTTTGGTTTGGTTTTGGGCCTACAATTATCTCCCCAAGTTTCATACCAATCGCACAAAGTTGAGTGTTGTAATTATATTATAGGGGGCGCTATAGAGTCCACTGGTCACGTGCTCATTACTCTGCTGTATTCAAAGTTTTATTCTACATCAGTAGGTAGAGTTTAATGTCTTTAGACTGATCCATGTGTCTGTGAGCGGGAATCAAAGAAACAGGAAACGAAGGCGTTTTTCGATGGCGGCGTGCGGGCGAACGACACGAAATTATTGCAAACGATCGGATAAGAAATGAAACCCCGTGTGTCCAGATGTGACATGTGAAATCTGACCTGTTTTGAAGCAAAAACGTGGGAGTTGTATCATTTGCCCTGGTCGTGAGAGGACATCGAAAAAACAGGAAACGAAGGCGTGTTTCGACGGCGGCGTGCGGGCGAATGACACGAAATTATTGCAAACAATCGGATAAGAAATGAAACCCCATGTGTCCAGATGTGACATGTGAAATCTGACCTGTTTTGGAGTAAAAATCTGGGAGTTGTATCATTTTGAAAACAAGCGGCGAAAGAGATGGCGAATTTCTTATTCAATATGGCGGCCTTTTTATGAATCAAAAGACAGCGTGGCCATTCATTGTTGAAGTTTTATCAAGGAGCTTTATAATCCATGACATTCATGGCCAAATGACACATGTTTGATGTTAATTGGAGGGATTCAGACCAAAGTCCCCTGTGAGTCAGACATTTTTAAATGATTATTTTTGGGGAGTCTGTGCCGCCCCTGCTGGCCAACCGTGAGAAATAACCCATGCTTGTAATATAATATTTTTGCTTCTTCTGAGGTGTCCAATGTACTCCCCAATTTGGTATGAATCCGATAAAATTGATGTGTCACTGTCTATAGTAGGGGGCGCTAGAGGGTTCATTTTGATTACACTTTATATTGCATTTGATTCAGGGCCAAATGAAACATATTTGACTAAAATTTGAGATGTCTCGGGCAAAGCCCGTGTGAGTAATAGATTTTTAAATGTTTTTGTTGGAGTAGTATTTGCGCCCCTGTGGCCAATTGTAAGAAATAGCCTATACCCGTAATATAATTTTTGCTCTCCTTTTCGGGCCCAAATTTATTCCCTAAATTTGGTATGAATCCGATCATATTGATGTGTCATGTCTATGGTAGGGGGCGCTAGAGTGTTCATTTTGATTAGACTTTATAATGCATTTGATTCAGGGCCAAATGAAACATATGTGACTTAAATTTGAGATGTGTCGGGCAAAGCCCCTGTGAGTAATATATTTTTAAATGTTTTTTGTTGGACTCTTTGCGCCCCTACTGGCCAGTTGTGAGAAATGACCCATGCCCATAATATAATTTTTTGGTCCTCGTCATATATCAGATTTATTCCCCAAATTTGGTTGTAATCCAATGATGTTGACATTTCACGTCTATGCTAGGGGGCGCTAGAGTTTTCATTTTCATAATACTTTATAGTCCATTCCATACATGCCATAATTACACATATGTCATGTGAATGTGAGATCTGTAGGACAATGCCCCTGGTCGTGAGAGGACAACGAAATTACAGGAAACGAAGGCGTATTTCGATGGCGGCGTGCGGGCGAACGACACGAAATTATTGCAAACGATCAGATAAGTTATGAAACCCCATGTGTCCAGATGTGACATGTGAAATCTGACGTCTTTTGGAGCCAAAACCTGAGAGTTGTAGTATTTTGAAAACAGGCGGCGAAAAAATTGGCGAATCTTCGAACGAATATGACCGACTTCCTGTCCGCCTTAGGGCAGCACTATGATTGGCTTTTTTGCTCGTCTCCATGAGCTCTATCACTGGTGTGAATTTGGCTTTGCTACGGCGAAATATGCGAGTCGGCTCCCAATTCATTTGAAAATTTGCAATTTTCTAGGTGGCGCTGTCGAGCCTGCGTGTCTGGGTCATTTTTTGTGATGCATATTTTCTCGAATTTTTCGCGAGGGCCGATCGATCTGATGCCCCCATGTGTGAGACTTTTCGTTGACGTTTAGGGGGTGAAAATCGCGATCCCAGGGGGAGAAAAATAAAAATAATAATAATTAAAGCCGCAAGCGGCGATGATGGCCCTCGCCACGGCGCGACCGCCTCCCCTCGCGACCGCCGGGGGCCAGCCATCGCCTCCACGCAGCATTACCCCTGCCCGGAATGGATGTTTTATGAAACCACATGTATGTACATGTGACATGTGAAATCTGAGCAAATTTGGGCAAAATATGTGTGAGTAGAATCATTTTGAAAATGCGTTGTGTAAAATGTGGTGAATTTTCAATTAAATATGGCCGACTTCCTGTTTGTCATAGAGCAGTGCTTCAATTCACTTTTATGCTTGTCTCACTGTGCTCTGTCACTGTGCTGATTTTTGTGTGTCTATTCCTAAATTACCCGCTTCCTCTGCCATAGGTGTGACATTTTAGGGGGCGCTGTGGAGTGGGGGTGCAGGGGGGACATGTTTGTGATGGCAAATTTTATGAAAAATTTCACCAAGCTGGTCGATCTGATACCCCATGTGAGACTTTTTGTGCATGTTCAGGGGATTGAAAACGGGCCCGAGTTTGGGCGGAAAAATAATACAGACTCTGGAAAGGAAAAGAAGGCGTGCTTCGACGGCGGCGTGCGGGCGAAAATGACACGAAATTATTGATCGGATAAGAAAAATGAAACCCCATGTGTCCAGATGTGACATGTGAAATCTGACCTGTTTTGGAGCAAAAATCGGGGAGTTGTATCATTTTGAAAAGAAGCGGCGAAAGAGATGGCGAATTTCTTATTCAATATGGCGGCCTTTTTATGAATCAAAAGGCAGCGTGGACATTCATTGTTGAAGTTTTATCAAGGAGCTTTATAATCCATGACATTCATGGCCAAATGACACATGTTTGATGTTAATTGGAGCGATTCAGACCAATGTCCCTGTGAGTCAGACATTTTTAAATGATTATTTTGGGGGAGTCTGTGCGCCCCTGCTGGCCAACCGTGAGAAATAACCCATGCTTGTAATATAATTTTTTGCTTCTCTGAGGTGTCCAATGTACTCCCCAAATTTGGTATGAATCCGATAAAATTGATGTGTCACTGTCTATGGTAGGGGGCGCTAGAGGGTTCATTTTGATTACACATTATATTGCATTTGATTCAGGGCCAAATGAAACATATGTGACTGAAATTTGAGATGTGTCGGTCAAAGCCCGTGTGAGTAATAGATTTTTAAATGTTTTTGTTGGAGTATTTGCGCCCCTGCTGGCCAATTGTAAGAAATAGCCTATACCTGTAATATAATGTTTTGCTCCTTTTCGTGGCCCAAATTTATCGTCTAAATTTGGTTTGAATCCGATGATGTTTATGCGTCACGCCTATGGTAGGGGGCGCTAGAGAGTTTATTTTGATTGGACTTTATAATACATTTGATTTAGGGCCAAATAAAAACATATGTGACGTAAATTTGAGATGTGTCGGGCAAAGCCCGTGTGAGTAATATATTTTTAAATGTTTTTTGTTGGACTCTTTGCGCCCCTACTGGCCAGTTGTGAGAAAATGACCCATGCCCATAATATAACTTTTTTGTCCTCGTCATATGCCAGATTTATTCCCCAAATTTGGGTCGTAATCCGATAATGTTGACGTTTCACGTCTATGCTAGGGGGCGCTAGAGTTTCATTTTCATTACACTTTATAGTCCATTCTATACATGCCATAATTACACATATGTCATGTGAATGTGAGATCTGTAGGACAATGCCCCTGGTCGTGAGAGGGACAACGAAATTACAGGAAACGAAGGCGTATTTCGATGGCGGCGTGCGGGCGAACGACATGAAATTATTGCAAACGATCAGATAAGTTATGAAACCCCATGTGTCCAGATGTGACATGTGAAATCTGACGTCTTTTGGGAGTAAAAACATGAGAGTTGTAGTATTTTGAAAACAGGCGGCGAAAAAAAATTGGCGAATCTTCGATCGAATATGACCGACTTCCTGTCCGCCTTAGGGCAGCACTGATTTGCTTTATGCTCGTCTCCA
This sequence comes from Periophthalmus modestus, assembly GCA_019594935.1. Classification (NCBI taxonomy): domain Eukaryota; kingdom Metazoa; phylum Chordata; class Actinopteri; order Gobiiformes; family Gobiidae; genus Periophthalmus; species Periophthalmus modestus. Next base: position 8,027 of record JAIEZT010000151.1, on the reverse strand, counting down.
TGAGCTCTATCAGTGGTGCGAATTTTTGGCTTTGCTACGGCGAAATATGCGAGTCGGCTCCCAATTCATTTGAAAATTTGCAATTTTAGGTGGCGCTGTCGAGCCTGTGTGCGTGGGTCATTTTCGTGATGCATATTTTATCGAATTTTTCGCAAGGCCGATCGATCTGATACCCCCATGTGAGACTTTTCGTCGACGTTTAGGGGGTGAAAATCGCGATCCCAGGGGGAGAGAAAAATAAAATAATAATAAGAAGAAAAACCGAGCGAAAACAATACCCCTCGCCGTCACTTCGTGAGCGGCGAGGGCCAATAATTAAAGCCGCAAGCGGCGATGATGGCCCTCGCCACGGCGCGACCGCCTCCCCTCGCGACCGCCGGGGGCCAGCCACCGCCTCCTCGCATCATTCCCCCTGCCCGGCCCCCCCCCCCCCCCCCCCCCCCCCCCCCCCCCCCCCCCCTTCACACTGTTTCCATAGTGCAGTGTGATCATTGCATTAAACTGGTGGAGTCTGTGACTTAGAACCATCAAACTCGTGCATAATACAGGTATAGTGTCATTGACTTTTTGGTTTGGTTTTAGGTCTACATTTATCTCCCCAAGTTTTATGCCAATCAGACAAAGTTGTGTGTTTTAATTGTATTATAGGGGGCGCTATAGAGTCCACTGGTCATGTGCTCATTACTCTGCTGTATTCACATTTTTATTTTACATCAGTGGGGATAGTTGTAGCTCTTTAGACACATCCATGTGTCTGTGAGTGGGAATGAAGGAAACAGGAAATAAAGGTGTTTTTTGACGGTGAGGTATGGACAAACGGCACAAAACATGGATGATTATTGATAAGCTACGTCTATAGATGTGACATGAGGAGTTATAACTCATTTAGATGTATAATTTAAGAGTAGATAGCTTTAATATACACATATGTGAAAGTGGTGTGGGAATTTGAAACTAATAATTCAGTCCTATTTTGACAGTGAGCTACACAAAAACTATAATGAATATCCTCAAAAAAATGGATGATTATTGATAAGCTACGTCTATAGATGTGGCATTTGGAGTTTGAAATTATTTAGATTAAAAATGTAAGAGTAGATAGCTTTAATATACACCACATATATGAAAGGGGTGTGGGAATTTCGAACCAATAATTCAGTCCTATTTTGACAGTGAGCTACACAAAAACTATAATGAATATCCCCCAAAAAATGGATGATTATTGATAATCAACCTCTATAGATGTGACATGAGGAGTTTGAAATCATTTAGATGTATAATTTAAGAGTAGATAGCTTTAATATACACATATGTGAAAGTGGTGTGGGAATTTGAAAACTAATAATTCAGTCCTATTTTGACAGTGAGCTACACAAAAACTATAATGAATATCCTCAAAAAAATGGATGATTATTGATAAGCAACCTGTATAGATGTGGCCTATGGGTTTCAGCTCATTGGGATGGAAAAACGTAGGAATAGATAGATTCCATATACACATATCAAAGATGGTGTGGGAATTTCGAACCAATAATTCAGTCCTATTTTGACAGTGAGCTACACAAAAACTATAATGAATATCCCCAAAAAAATGGATGATTATTGATAAACTACCTCTGTAGATGTGGCCTGTGGAGTTTCAGGTAGTTTGGTTGAAAAACCTAAGACTAGAAAGGTTTTATATGAACGAATGTGAAAGTGGAGTGGTTTTTTCAATCCAAAAATGAAAGTCATATTTTCACAGTGAGCTACACATAATCCGTGAAGAATATCCCCAAAAAAATGGATGATTATTGATAATCAATCTGTATAGATGTGGCATGTGGAGTTTCAGTTCATTGGGATGAAAAACGTAGGAGTAGATAGGTTTCAAAAAGACGTATGCGAAAGTTAGATTTTCAATGATTTATTCTGGAGTCATTGCGCCCCTGCTGGCCAACCGTGAGAAATAACCCATGCTTGTAATATAATTTTTGCTTCTTCTGAGGTGTCCAAATGTACTCCCCAAATTCCCCAAATTTGGTATGAATCCGATAAAATTGATGTGTCATGTCTATGGTAGGGGGCGCTAGAGTGTTCATTTTGATTACACTTTATATTGCATTTGATTCAGGGCCAAATTAAACATATTTGACTGAAATTTGAGATGTGTCGGGCAAAGCCCGTGTGAGTAATATATTTTTAAATGTTTTTTGTTTGAGTATTTGCGCCCCTGCTGGCCAATTGTAAGAAATAGCCTATACTCGTAATATAATTTTTTTTGCTCCTTTTTGTGCCCCAAATTTATTCCCTAAATTTGGTATGAATCCGATAATATTGATGTGTCATGTCTAAGGTAGGGGGCGCGCTAGAGTGTTCATTTTGATTAGACTTTATAGTGCATTTGATTCAGGGCCAAATGAAACATATGTGACTTAAATTTGAGATGTGTCGGGCAAAGCCCGTGTGAGTAATATATTTTTAAATGTTTTTTGTTGGACTCTTTGCGCCCCTACTGGCCAGTTGTGAGAAATGACCTATGCCCATAATATAACTTTTGGTCCTCGTTATATCCCAGATTTATTCCCCAAATTTGGTTGTAATCCAATAATGTTGACGTTTCACGTCTATGGTAGGGGGCGCTAGAGTTTTTCATTTTCATAATACTTTATAGTCCATTCCATACATGCCATAATTATGCATATGTCATGTGAATGTGAGATCTGTAGGACAATGCCCCTGGTCATGAGAGAGGACAACGAAATTACACGAAACGAAGGCGTTTTTCGATGGCGCCGTGCGGGCGGACGACATGAAATTGTCCCAAAAAAAAAGCATGTTTCATGAAACCCCATGTGTCCAGATGTGACATGTGAAATCTGACCTCATTTGGATCGAAAACCTAGGACTGATTACAATTTGAAAACATCGTGTTAAGCGCTGGCGAAGGTTTGATCCAATATGGCCGACTTCCTGTCCGCCACACGGCATCACTATAATATTGTTTTTTGCTCGTCTCCATGAGCTCTATCACTGGTGCGAATTTCAGCTAATTCTGAGTCGGGGCTCCCTATTAGTTTGAAAATCTCAAAATTTCAAGGTGGCGCTGTTGAGCCGGTGTGCGTTGGACATTTTGGTGATGCGTATTTATCGAAATTTTTCACCGAGGCCGGTCGATTTGATACCCCCATGTGAGACTTTTCGTCCACGTTTAGGGGGTCAAAAACGGGGCGAGTTTGGGAGGAAAAATAATAATAATAATAATAAGAAAAAACCGAGCGAAAAACATACCCCTCGCCGTCACTTCGTGAGCGGCGAGGGCCAATAAGAAGAAACTTTCGAAGAACAATACCCCCTCGCCGTCACTTCGTGAGCGGCGAGGGCCAATTAAAGCCGCAAGCGGCGATGATGGCCCTCGCCACGGCGCGACCGCCGCCCCCCTCGCGACCGCCGGGGGCCAGCCACCGCCTCCACGCAGCATTCCCCCTGCCCCGGCCACCCCCCCGGCCGCACGCCCCCCCTCGCCCCCTCCCCTCACACTGTTCCATAGTGCAGTGGGATCATTGCATTAAAACTGGTGGAGTCTGTGACTTAGAACCATCAAACTCGTGCATAATACAGGTATAGTGTCATTGACTTTTTGGTTTGGTTTTAGGTCTACATTTATCTCCCCCAAGTTTTATGCCAATCAGACAAAAGTTGTGTGTTTTTTTAATTGTATTATAGGGGGCGCTATAGAGTCCACTGGTTACGTGCTGATTACTCTGCTGTATTCACATTTTTATTTTACATCAGTGGGGATAGTTGTAGCTCTTTAGACACATCCATGTGTCTGTGAGTGGGAATGAAGGAAACAGGAAATAAAGGTGTTTTTTGACGGTGAGGTATGGACAAACGGCACAAAACATGGATGATTATTGATAAGCTACGTCTATAGATGTGGCATGTGGAGTTATAACTCATTTAGATGTATAATTTAAGAGTAGATAGCTTTAATATACACATATGTCAAAGTGGTGTGGGAATTTGAAACTAATAATTAAGTCCTATTTGACAGTGAGGAGCTACAACAAAAACTATAATGAGTATCCCGAAAAAAATGGATGATTATGAGAAACTACCTCTATAGATGTGGCATGAGGAGTTTGAAATCATTTAGATTAAAAATGTAAGAGTAGATAGATTCCATATACACATATATCAAAGTGGTGTGGGAATTTCAAACCAATAATTCAGTCCTATTTTGACAGTGAGCTACACAAAAACTATAATGAATATCCCCCAAAAAATGGATGATTATTGATAATCAACCTGTATAGATGTGGCATGAGGAGTTTTGAATTCATTTAGATGTATAATTTAAGAGTAGATAGCTTTAATATACACATATATGACAGTGGTGTGGGAATTTCAAACAATAATTCAGTCCTATTTTGACAGTGAGCTACACAAAAACTATAATGAATATCCTCAAAAAAATGGATGATTATTGATAAGCAATCTGTATAGATGTGGCCTATGGAGTTTCAGTTCATTTGGATGAAAAACATAGGAATAGATAGATTCCATATACACATATATAGATGAAAGTGGTGTGGGAATTTTCGAACCAATAATTCAGTCCTATTTTGACAGTGAGCCACACACAAAAACACTATAATGAATATCCCCAAAAACATGGATGATTATTGATAAACTACCTCTGTAGATGTGGCCTGTGGAGTTTCAGGTAGTTTGGGTTGAAAAACCTAAGACTAGAAAGGTTTTATATGAACGAATGTGAAAGTGGAGTGTGGTTTTTTCAATCCAAAAATGAAGTCATATTTTCACAGCGAGCTACACATAAACCGTGAAGAATATATCCCCAAAAAATGGGATGATTATTGATAATCAATCTGTATAGATGTGGCATGTGGAGTTTCAGTTCATTGGGATGAAAAAACGTAGGAGTAGATAGGTTTCAAAAAAGACGTATGCGAAAGTGAGATTTTTTAATGATTTATTCTGGAGTCATTGCGCCCCTGCTGGCCAACCGTGAGAAATAACCCATGCTTGTAATATAATTTTTGCTTCTTCTGAGGTGTCCAATGTACTCCCCAAATTGGTATGAATCCGATAAAATTGATGTGTCACGTCTATGGTAGGGGGCGCTAGAGGGTTCATTTGATTACACTTTATATTGCATTTGATTGAGGGCCAAATGAAACATATTTGACTGAAATTTGAGATGTGTCGGGCAAAGCCCGTTTGAGTAATAGATTTTTAAATGTTTTTTGTTGGAGTATTTGCGCCCCTGCTGGCCAATTGTAAGAAATAGCCTATACCCGTAATATTATTTTTTGCTCCATTTCGGGCCCCCCCAAATTTATTCCCTAAATTTGGTATGAATCCGATCATATTGATGTGTCATGTCTATGGTAGGGGGCGCTAGAGTGTTCATTTTGATTAGACTTTATATTGCATTTGATTCAGGGCCAAATGAAACATATGTGACTTAAATTTGAGATGTGTCGGGCAAAGCCCGTGTGAGTAATATATTTTTAAATGTTTTTTGTTGGAGTCTTTGCGCCCCTACTGGCCAGTTGTGAGAAATGACCCATGCCCATAATATATTTTTTTGTTCATCGTCATATCCCATTTTATCCCCCAAATTTGGTTGTAATCCAATAATGTTGACGTTTCATGTCTATGCTAGGGGGCGCTAGAGTTTTCATTTTCATAATACTTTATAGTCCATTCCATACATGCCATAATTACACATATGTCATGTGAATGTGAGATCTGTAGGACAATGCCCCTGGTCGTGAGAGGACAACGAAATTACAGGAAACGAAGGCGTTTTTCGATGGCGGCGTGCGGGCGCGAACGACATGAAATTGTCCCAAAAAAAGCATGTTTCATGAAACCCCATGTGTCCAGATGTGACATGTGAAATCTGACGTCTTTTGGATGAGAAACCTGGGACTGATTACATTTTGAAAACAGGCGGCGAGAAATGTGGCGAATATTCGAACGAATATGACCGACTTCCTGTCCGCCTTAGGGCAGCACTATGATTGGCTTTTTTGCTCGTCTCCATGAGCTCTATCACTGTTGCGAATTTGGCTTTGCTACGGCGAAATATGCGAGTCGGCTCCCAATTCATTCGAAAATTTGCAATTTTCTAGGTGGCGCTGTCGAGCCTGCGTGCCTGGCTCATTTTTGTGATGCATATTTTCTCGAATTTTTCGCGAGGCCGATCGATTTGATACCCCCATGTGAGACTTTCCGTCGACGTTTAGGGGGTGAAAATCGCGATCCCAGGGGGAGAAAAATAAAATAATAATAATAATAAATAATAATAAGAAAAAGAAACTTTCGAAGAACAATACCCTCGCCGTCACTCGTGAGCGGCGAGGGCCAATTAAAGCCGCAAGCGGCGATGATGGCCCTCGCCACGGCGCGACCGCCCCCACTCGCAACCGCCGGGGGCCAGCCACCGCCTCCACGCAGCATTCCCCCTGCCCGGCCACCCCCCGGCCCGCACGCCCCCCCTCGTCCCCTCCCTCACACTGTTTCCATAGTGCAGTGTGATCATTGCATTAAACTGGTGGAGTCTGTGACTTAGAACCATCAAAAGTCGTGCATAATACAGGTATAGTGTCATGACTTTTTTGTTTGGTTTCAGGTCTACAATTATCTCCCCAAGTTTCATGCCAATCAGACAAAGTTGTGTGTTTTATTGTATTATAGGGCACGCTATAGAGTCCACTGCTCACGTGCTCATTACTCTGCTGTATTCACATTTTTATTACCATCAGTGGGGATAGTTGTAGCTCTTTAGACACATCCATGTGTCTGTGAGCGGGAATGAAGGAAACAGGAAATAAAGGTGTTTTTTGACAGTGAGGTATGGACAAACGGCACAAAATTGTTGCAAAAAAAGTGGATGTTTTATGAAACCTTATGTGTGTACGTGTGTGACATGTGAAATCTGAGCACATTTGGGCAAAATATGTGTGAGTAGAATCATTTTGAAAACGCGTTGTGTAAAATGTGGTGAATTTTCAATTAAATATGGCCGACTTCCTGTTTGTCATAGAGCAGTGCTTCAATTCACTTTTATGCTGTCTCACTGTGCTCTGTCACTGTGCTGATTTTTGTGTGTCTATTCCTACATTTACCAGCCTCCTCTGCCATAGGTGTGACATTGTAGGGGGCGCTGTGGAGTGGGAGTGCAGTGGACATGTTTGTGATGCCAAATTATGAAAAATTTTCACCGAGCTGGTCGATTTGATACCCCCATGTGAGACTTTTCGTATACGTTTAGGGGGTGAAAACGAGGGCGAGTTTGGGCGGAAAAAATAATACGGGTTCAGGAAAAAACAATGTTAATTTAAAGCCGCAGCGGCGATGATTGGCCCTCGCCTCGGCGCGCCCGCCTGCCCTCGCGACCGCCGGGGGCCAGCCACCGCCCCCACGCAGCATTCCCCCGCCGCCCGGCCACACGACCCCCCTCGCCCCCACCTTCACACTGTTTCCATAGTGCAGTGTGATCATTGCATTAAACTCTGTGTCTTCCTCGTCTCTTCTCCCCCTCTACTCCTCCTCCTCTCCCTCCTCTCTCTCCTCCCTCTCTCTCCCTCCTCTGTGTCTCCCTCCTCTCTTCTCTCCCTCTGTCCTCCTCCTCTTTCTCCTCTCTCTCACTGCCCGGGCCGGCCCCTCCTCCCCTTCACATGTTTTTTATTACAGTGCAGTGTGGGACATGGCATCATAGTGCTGCTTCATGGCATTGAACCAGCAAACTCGTGCATAATACAGCTATGGTGTAATGGAGTTTTTTTTTTGTCCCTTTTGAGGTCCACAATTATTCCCCAAGTTTTGAAGTCAATCGGACAATTTTGTGTCTTTTGTATGAAATGAAGTCATATTTTTGACAGTGAGCTACACATAAATTGTAAAGAATATCCCCCAAAAAATGTGTTATTGATAATCACCTCTATAGATGTGGCATTGGACGTTTGAAAATCATTTAGATTAAAAAGGTAGAGAGTAGATAGCTTTAATAT
>JAIEZT010000150.1:114574-137181 GCA_019594935.1 Periophthalmus modestus | reverse complement strand
CAATGACCCACAGGTTAACGGTGCGATTCCAGCTCCCACAGATGAAGACTGTTGTTGTGTCCTTGGGCAAGACACTTAAATCACCGTGTGTGTGTAAGTGACTTAAAGGTGGAAAAGCGCTGTATAAAAATGTGATAATTTACCCCGATGGCAGTACGCACTCAGATTAGTAATCATTTCGAAGTAAAAAACACACATTGCAGCAACTAGAACTACAACTTTCTCCTGTCCCATTGTAGAATTACCCATGATTGTTAGCGGCGCCGACATAAAGGTCAACAGCATCACCTGTAGCTAACCGCAGCCCACTCCAAAGCGCTAACAAGTACTTTACGGAACACTGCGGCCGCTTTAGCCGATCGTCACAGTGGCACTATTAAAAACACATAAAAATACCATATTGTATAGTAGAGCAAAGGGAGCCATATTCTTTCATTACACCGACAGTGAAGTGGTTTACGCTAAAACAAATGCGAGCCGCGCCGAGCCGATCTCCGGAGAGCCGTGGGCCGGGCGCTGACGGAGGGAACGCTCACGGGGACACTTGGGCTCTTGATGGTTTGACGAGGAGGAGAAATAAACTTGAGCGTGGCCTTTTTTATGTGGCTTTAATGGTGTTTATGTGTGAGGGAATTGAGTGGCCCAAAGGTAGGTTAAAACAGAGCAATAGCAGAGTGTTTTAAAAGTAGAGGAGACTGGTTTATAGCCACATTCGGCGTTTGAGGTAGTAATTACATTTTTAAAGTTGCTGCAGTGGAGTTCAAAAACAAGCTGTATAAAGTCTGCAGTAACTTATGGAAAAATCAAAACTATGTCATTTACGATTACTATGATATTTAGATTTGAACCGAGGTTAAAGGCCCATATTACACTATTCTCTGATCTATGGTATAATGTTTCCTCATCACAAATCTGGAGTTATGTTTGCTTCATTCACACAAACCCTGCTTATTTAGGCTGATGTTTACTCAGTAGTAAACATTGCTGAACATTCTACCATAGACATATATGTAAAACACCCCCACTGCGTAAATTATACCCGTGAATAGCAGCTTTGCCATGTTTTTTTCCCCTCATACAAAACGACGCTCTTATTCCTGGTTATGGCAAGACTCAGTAGTAAAAATTGCTGAACATTCTGCCATAGACATGCATGTAGAACACCCCCCACCGTGAAGATGATACCCACGTATTTGTTTTCCCCATACAAAACAACTGTGTTATTCCTGGCTCCACTGTGTTTTTAAACTACATACATCTTCACTCTCTTAATCTCTACTGAACTAAAGGTAAAAGGAGCTGTTAACTTGAAAACTACCACTTCATGACATCACAAGTTGGAACAGAGCATTTTAAGCTTTGGAGATGTAGACAGACTAATAATAAAGAGTTATTCAAATGTGTGTGAATGAAACAAAACACAACTCCAAGTGTGTTTTTTGACGAGGTAATGGCATTATAACATGTCTTAAAGCTCACAAGAGTCAATTTTGCGTAATATAGGTCCTTTAAAGTGTCTCCATTTGTTTTTCCATTGATTTGGCCAAAATGTGTCTCACCCCAGTACAGAGAAAATTGCATAAGCAGCTCTTGAGGTCAAAATAAATCCACTGTTTACTGTCAGTATAATGCATTTCCTTGTCCAAAATCAGGACAATCACATTAGCATGCCTGTTGTTGTTAGTTTTACGATGAATCTCAGAAAGTTGTGCTTATAAACTCATTGTGGTGAATAATTAGGGTGCTCTGAACGAATAAAGTAAGTGAGGAACAACTTTGGACCACTGCAAACCGTTTAAAATGAACTAGTTCTGTTTTGCTTTCAAGTTCAATGCTCGGTTTAAAAATAGGAGCAATTAAAACTAGATTTGCTGGAGGTTTACGAAACTAAAGGTGGTACCCCATGAAGACAAGATAATTAGTGCATTATATTAAAAGAGCAAACAGCAAAATCCAGCAGCTTTGCAAGTTTTTTTTTGTTTTTTTGTATTCAAACCTTGCATTTTTAATTTACGATCTAATTAAAATAAAAGTTTGAATCAAGGGCTTGTCAAGTTTACCCCATGCCTCCCTCCCTCCCTCTTTTTCTGTTTTCTGACTGTATCATCTCTCCATAAAGCTAACCCAAAACACACTACTTCCTCTACGTATCGTATTAAAACTGCTCCGGGTCTGCTCCGAGTATCAACCAGTCTCATAAATTCTATAACGGAGCGAGGAAAAAGATCTCAGCGACTCCATACCTCCATCTGCAATTAAACTAATCATGCCTTAACATCAGAGCTTTAGCCGCCGCCGCTACCTCTATTAGCGCCAAATGCAAATCCACTGCCTCTTTTACTGCTACCATCTCCACAACTGCACACTCAATTAATCTTAATATTGATGATGTTTGCTACTGAGTCTTGCCATAACCAGGAATAACACAGTTGTTTTGTATAGTGATGGAAAAACACTGTGGCAAACTGCTATTCATGGGTATCATCTTCACGGTGGGGGTGCTCTACATATATGTCTATGGTAGAATGTTTAGCAATGTTTACTACTGAAGTCTTGCCATAATGAGGAATATCACAGTTGTTTTGTATGGAGAAAAACGACATGGCAAAGCTGCTGTTCACGAGTGTCATCTTCACTGTGGGGGTGTTCTGCGTGTATGTCTATTGCAGAATGTTCAGCAATGTTTACTATTGAGTTGCCATAATCAGGAATAACACATTTGTTTTGTGAGGGAAAAACAACATGGTAAACTGCTATTCCTGCTACTGATACATTTTAGAAGCGTCGTGCTGGGGGTGTTCTGCATGTATGTCTATGGCAGAATGTTCAGCATGTTCTGTTTACTCCTGAGTCTTGCCATAACCAGGAATAAGGCTGTTGTTTAGTACGGGGGGCAAAAACAACATGGTAAATCTGCTATTCACAGGTATCTTCTTCATGGCTGGAGTGTTCTACATGTATGTCTATGGCAGAAAGTTCAGCAATGCACATATTAGCCAACACTGCCAAAACTTTTTTTTTTTTTTATTATCTGAAAACTGAAGTAAAAAAAAATACAAAATGGATTTAAATAACATATTTTTCAGAGTCATCTGCCATCTTGACCCGTGGAAGACCCAGGACACGCCGGAGGGACTGTGTCTCTCGGCTGACCTCAGGGTCCCACCGGTGGAGCTGGAGGAAGTGTCTGGGGTGAGGGAAGTCTGGGAGTCCCTGCTTAGACTGTTGCTAGCTAACAGCATATATGATCCCACTTTTAGTTCCAGCTCAGTTATTTTTGGTCAGATTGTGCTCTCATTAAAATCTAATGAAGCCTTAGACAGGGCAGTGCTTCCAGTTAGCAACACCTTTGAGAACATTCGGAAGATATACTTTGTTTTAAATTGTTGATCAGTCTGGCAGCGCTCCTGGAGTCTCATCATTGTGAGACTTGTGCTAATATAAAACTAGGAGAGAATCCCAGGCCTTGTGCCAGGAGAATATAAAGGTCTTATATGTTACAAAGTGTTTAGCTCCATTTACCCACAAAGAACAATACATTTTGTGCGTCTGCTTTTAAGCCTGATAATTTAGTGGAATTTGATCAATTTGAAGCTATTTGTGTCAGAAGCAGAAGTCTGAGGCGGAAAATGGTTTGTTTCTATAAACAAGCCGCAGGAACAAATTTACATAATTCACCAAATGTAAGAAATATGTTTAGAAATAATTGTGTTATATCTTTGGCTTTGATCTGGAAATAAAATCTATGTGAATATAACTTTATGTTTGAATGTCACAAGAGCTCACAAAACACTGCACTAGTTTAAAGTTTTATTCACACATGTTTAACACAAACCCTGCATATTTAGGCTGAGTTCTTCTCTCAAACAGAAAACACTGTTCCACCTTGTGATGTCATGTGGTGATACAGGAAGTGCTCCACTGTGTTTTTAAACTCCACACACCTTCACTAGAATCATTTGGATAATTTCAAACCTGGAATTGCCAATTTCAACTGACCTAAAGGCAGCGGGGAAGGTAACAAAGTAAAAGTATTTAAGTACTGCACTCAAGTATAACATTCAGGTATCTGTACTTTACTTAAGTACATTTTACAGTGGATACTTTTTACTTTTACTTCACTACATTTGAGAGCATCATCTGCACTTTTTACTCCACTACATTTTTTAACTGGACTGAAAAGTAAAAAGTACTTTTCATATGATTTGAATAGTTATTTTTACTGTTTCTGGTAATAAAACTAAACTTTTTTTTTTTTTTTTTTTTTTTTTTTGAGCTTTTGAGTTCAAATTTCGGCTTTAAGCAAACAAAAATAAATGCAAAAAAAATGAAAGAAATTAATTTGTATTGTTACTGTGACTAAAATATATATTATTTTAATCTACCATAAATTCTGGACTACAGAGCGGACCTGATTAAAAGACACGCATACTTTAATTTTAGAAAGAAAATCTATTTTGTACTATCCCACGTAGTAATATGAAAAATTAGCTCAAAAACGTTCATTACAGTGGTCCCTTGCTATAGCGCACGCTTCACATTTCACACTTTTTTTTTTACAATGTATGAAGGTGCGTGTTCTGCGTCCTGATTGGCTAAAGGACACGCCATGTCTCCTGTACAGGATTTACCAAAATGTTCAATGCTGCAGTGTGACTCTGAAACACGTCAATATCGCGTCGGACTCCTAGAGAGTATGATTAAAGTGTGCAGTACATATAACTTCGGATGTGGTTTTCATTAGACAAAGGTTTAGAGGTGAAAGTGACACTAAATTTAATATACTTTCAGCGTTATGTCTGTCTCTCGGCTGGCCTGGGAACGCCTTGGGGTCCCACCGGAGGAGCTGGAGGAAGTGTGGAGGGTTAGGGAAGTGTGCTGCCCCCACGACCCGGCCCCGGATAAGAAAAAGAAAATGATGGATGGATGTTATGTCTGGTCAGCACATCCAGCCCAGTGCCCTTCCTCACTGGATTATATTACATGAGATCTGTGTGTTTTATACAGAGGAGCTTCAGTCTTAACCCCACACCGAGGCCTGTCCTGATCATCACTACATCCACTTCTCTTTCAATATATGAAGCTGGAACTATATTTTTTGGTGTCAATATTTATCATGTGCACTTTTTCTTTGCACAACTAAGTCATTTTTGGTTATTTTTTGTCTACATGATCAGATTTAAGCCGTAAAAGATTGTAATCGCCACAGGCCTCCCCACGTCCTCCATTACACCTCGGCGATCGTGGTCTCAGATTGGTTGATTTCAGTGACGCAGGTGAAACAAAGGAGTTCATTGGTCACCCAGCATTTTGAACAAAATCGTATTTCTCTCTGACAAGTTTAGTGCTTCGCTCAATGATTCCACAGAAATCCGCCATGTTTTTTTCAGTCCCGTGTGTGAGCAGCCATATTTGTTTTGATACGGATGACTATGCATGTCTCTGATTGGCTAATCCACCTGTCAATCACTCCCATCTGAACTTGGGTTGACCAGACTCACACTTATCTTTTCACATCCAAATGAGCTAAAATAAACCATTTTAAGCCTCTAACTTGCTTATTTTAATGCAGCACATGCACAAGCTTCTCCTGACTTCCAATTGTCCCAAAAACAATCATTCTTACTGTGGAAGCGGAATCACCTATCCACAGATCTGACTTGTAACTTAGCCTGGTGGTGCCATGTGCTTGTCTCCATGGAGATGTTATTGCTTTACCTGAATGTCCAATGCCCAATGGTGCGACATAAAACCTATCTCTCTACGAGCAAAGTTACATACCGCACCTTAAAGTGTAGTAAAACAGCAGTAATTTAGTGGTCAGAGCGTTTGCCCATGAACCAAAAGATCCGTAGTCCAACCCTTCACCCCTCACATGCTGTTGTTGTGTCCTTGAGCAACATTTGTTCTGTGATGTTCGGATGGAAAAGATTAAGATTAACGTAGACGGTATAAAGAAGTGGACTAAGTGAGTGCGACGTCACCCATAGCGTTCGGCTCCAGTCAAACGAAGCTAATCGAGGCTAACGGTTATAGCGGCGAACTTGGAGCCGAGGTTCATATTGGGAATCTCGACCCTGAATCATAGCAATCGCACTTACACTTTCACAACCAAATGAGCTTAACTATTTTTTTAAAGCCTCTAACTTTACAAACCCCAACTCGCTTCTATATTTTAACACAGCATATGCACGAGCTTCGCCTGACTTCCATTTGTTCCATTTTTTTCCTTCTTATTTGCTCTATAAATTTCCACATCATTTCACACATATCCTCCTCAGCCTGGTGCGCACTGCGAGCCTCTGCTTTGGCTTGAGATCTCACTAACACGCGTGACAGAGGCAGAATAACTCCACTCGCGGTGAAATAGAACCCGCCTCTGCGCTCCCCCCCCTCCCCGGGTCGTCAATCTGTCTGGAACGCCGAAGATAGGCCAGATTTTATCCGAGATACAGCTGTCCGTCATCCCATACGATCACGCTCCCCTTATCTCTCATCAATTTGAATTACTACGGACATCGGCAGATAACTGGCTGAAAATCCCGACCCCCAGGGCTTCGCGGTAAGGTTTGGGTTGGTTCTATAGTTTTCATTTTCACAATCAGATGGGAAAAGTGCCAGAGAGCCCATGTGTTCTGCAGGTAGATTCAGAGCTAACAAGATGATCCATCAGCTTAAAGATTGAGTTTCCGGCGTAGTATCTTCGGACTAGAGATTGGGAAAGAGGCTATTTCTCAACAGGCCAGACGCTACGCTATCTGCATCCAGACCAGTTCACAAATCCATCCAGAAAGTTCAGGATGGATGGACTAATGCCGAGAATATCAATGTTGAAAGTGACGGGGAATCTGACAGAGCGGCGTTCCAGATGCTTTTGTGGTTGGGTTAAGCAAAAACTCAGGCAAATGTGTTTTTTTTTCATAATAAATACTGAATACAATGTTTTAGCAAATTATTTACTTTTTATGTATGTTTTAATTCTGGTTATAACAATGAATACATGCACAGAGGAGCAGGTCTAATCCCCATGTAGACAATACTTCATAACATGGAGTAGTAGTGGTGATGATGTAGTCGTAGTAGTGGTAGCACTAGTAGTGGTGGTGGTAGTAGTAGTAGAAGTAGTATTCGTAGTAGTGGCAGTAGTAGTGGTGGTGGTGGTAGTAGTAGTGGTAGTACTAGTAGAGGTGGTAGTAGTAGTAGTATTCGTAGTAGTAGTGGTGGTGATGTAGTAGTAAGAGTGTTAGTAGGAGTGGTGGTAGTAGTAGTAGTAGTAGTGGTGGCAGCGATAGTAGCAGTAGTAGTGGTGGTGGTAGTAGTAGCAGTAGTAGTAGTGGTAGTTGTAGTAGTAGTAGTAGTAGTAGTAGTAGCAGTAGTAATGGTGGTGGTAGTAGTAGTAGTAGTAGTAGTAGTGTAGTGGTGGTAGTAGTAGTAGTAGTAGTGGTGGTGGTGGTAGTAGTAGTAGTAGGAGTGGTAGTAGTAGTAGCAGTAGTAGTGGTTGTTGTAGTGGTAGTAGTAGTAGTAGCAGTAGTGGTGGTGGTAGTAGTAGTAGTAGAAGCAGTATTCATAATAGTGGTGATGGTAGCAATAGTAGTAGTAGTAGTAGTAGTAGTAGTAGTAGCATCATTATCATTACTTTTTTGTTGTTGCTGTTGTTAATACAGGAAAAAAAATAATAACCATGAAATATATTTTCAACCAAATAAACTAGACCGTCATGCCATACTATAAAATGACATGAAAAAAAATAATATAAATATCAGACTTTTTCAAATGTCCTATAATATGACCCTTTGTGTACATTATCAGTAAATTGTGGGTTATTGTCTATATTTACTTCAGCGATAAACCGAACTTCAAAATGTGTTCTCGTGACAGCCCTACTCACCCCACACCATCATTCAGTATAATCCAATCCTACACCTCCCTTCTGACTATCGCCTTTGGGTGCCGTACCTAAACAGTAGCGTGGGTCTCTTCAGAGGTGATAATGAAGCAGCCTTCTATCGCCACATCGAAATTAATTTGCCAAGATCTTGAGAGGAAGTTACCGCGACGGGAGAGTCCAGGGAGGGATTCTGACTCCTCCATGTTGGCACGGCGAGCTCAGTTGGACACATATCTTATCTGAATCATCTGCTTTTCTTGTGTTTTTTTGTTGTGTTTTTTTTCTTACCAGATGCTTGTTTCGTAGAGACTAGACGCCATTTTGCTGCCAATCACTCGCGCACAAAGACGAGATTGGCGAAGGGCCTTTTATCGTGCCCGCTCATGGGCGCTCTGTGCGGCTCAAACACAGACTTGATTATTGATAGACACTGTAAAACCACTCAGACAGAAAGAGGACATGTTTTTCTACAAGCCCTGGCACAAGAAAAGGCAGAAATATTGACTTAGTGAATCAGATGGTTAGGATTCTTTTTTTCGTTTCTTTTCTTAGTTTAGGTTCCGCTACCTGCACGGGGAGCTTTGCCAAATGTTCCACAGTATGACATTACGCTTCTATATCTTATTATTATATTCATTTTCAGGTGTTTTATTGTTTGTACATAATTCCTTGAAAAACGCAGACTCTCCTCTCCACGGATCTGACCTGTAACTTGTCCTGGTGGTGCCATCTGCTTGTCTCCATGGAGATGCTATTGTTTTTGCCTGGAATGCCCCAAGGTATGGCATTAAATGTGTCTCTCCAACAGAACATAGACAAAAAAGACGAAATTTAAAACTGTCAACTGGACAAATCGTTGTAGGAGTCAAGATGTTTCGCTGATCATCGAAGCCGCTTTTTTCAGTTCTGGTCAGATTACTGGTGGACACTGACTTATATCTGTCTGAAAGGAGGAGCTAACTACACTGAAACTGTAAACAGCTATTGTCTCCAGTTTCAGCCTTAATGACCCTATTCAAACTGTAATGACCACCCATTGTTCTCTTTGTTTCTGTTTGCTTTGGGTCTGAGGATGAAGTTGTAGATGGGTGAGAGATTATGTCTCAGGACCCTACTCCTGTTTAAGGAAGGATTGTCTTTCCTAACAAAAATAGCTTCTTAAACTCCCCTAACAAACCATTTCAGCAGAACGTTTAAGTGTAGTAAAGAAAGCATTAACTAAAACCAACCAAAATATCTGTAGTCCAGTCCCATCTTTGACCCTAGTATGCTGTTGTGGTGTCCTTCAGCGAGATTTGTTTCATGATAAACGGATGGGCCCATAGAAAAGATTAGCAACCAGGTAGTGTCGTACCACCACAAAGTACGAAGAGTGAATGTAGACGCCTCCAGTCAAATGAAGCTCATCGAGGCTAGTAGTTTTAGGGACTAATTTAGAGCTGAGTTCCATATTCAGAAATCCGAATGCGAGTATCATGGCAACCAAAAAGCCAATCCGGAGTGAAGCTGTTGAAGGGGGGGGTTAGCAGCTACTCAAACTGTTGCTAACGCTAGTGGGAGCAATCTCAGGAAAGAAGGCACCTGATTCGTCTGTTATTCACGTTCATATCCTGAGTTACAGACAAAATAGCAAAATAAAAATACCAGGATCGTGTAGAGCAGGTTAATACGAACATTTTAAGACCAAAATCACAAGTCTGTCAGCAGCAGTTTAAGAGAAAGGAGACACAGTTTTTCACTTTCTATTTGGAACATGGCAGCTACCAGGTTAGCTATGTCCATAAATATAAACAGTCTATGGGTGTGGATTAATATTACCTAGAATAGCATCAGTATTGAGGAGTATTTTTGCACATTTTGGCAAAATTATCTTTTTCTTTTTGGCATCAACATCTCGACGATTTTCACACATTTGAATTTTGAAGAACATTTCATTCTAGCTATAGCAGATGCCACAAGGCAGTGTTGTTTTTGTTAGTACCAGTCCTGATAAATCAAAGGAAGGACACTGAGATGGAAGGAAGCAGTGACAGATTGTATTTTTGATAGAGCCAGGAATATTAACCAGAGAGAAGGACATATTTGTTCAGCTTGTTTTAGTCAAAAAAGCAAAAGGCAAATATATTGAGTTGCTGAATGAGTTTGGTAAGTAGTTTTATAAAGAAAGTAAGTTAATTTGTGGTTAGAAGTTGAAGATGCATTCCAATGTATAAGCTATGTGATACACGCAGGAGTCGGCAGCGTCGCACAGTCATTTTGGTATAAAGGAAAAAACAAACAGACAGATCAATAGGAGGCGTCGACAGCACAAGACGCTTTGTTGTGATGATGTTTACAGCAACGTCAGCTCCCATTGGGCACCAAGTTTTCTAACGCGAAAGTCAGTAAATGTGTTTCTTTTAATACGTGGTTTTGGATCAGACATGGGCAAACTACGGCCCGGGGGCCACACACGGCCCTTTGGGTTTATTGATCTGGCCCGTGGAACGTGACCAAATTATACTGAAACAGCCAAAGGTAAACCTTGTACAAAGTTTTTCTGCTGTGTTTATTTAGCTGAAATTTAATACATTCATTATACATTCATAATTCAATTTAAGTCTGATTTTAGTCATGCTAACCTCTGAGATTTGCTTCACCTAAATCGCCATAGAAACACCGTACTCCTTCCCTTTTGAAGTCCACATTTCTGGATGGTAGATTCCCAGACCGTCCCTATATATCAATCCAACTGTTCCAATCCATTTCTGATTATGATTATTTTTGCCTTTCCCCTTAATGGCTCCTCGTTGTCAGTCTCGGATCCCTGTCATGCCCCCCCTCGGTTCTCCAGTGCGTGTGGGTGTCGTGCGCGCCTAATGGGTCACGCTGTGAGTTTCCTGGCAATTAGCCCGTCGTAGCCGGATTGATTTGTCTGTTAAAATGGAGGTCATGCAGCGAATTGTCAGCAGCATTGCGCGGTCCGTCTCTGCTTGAACCGCTGTTTGGCACACAAAGTTATTATTATGATTTTTTTTTTTTGAAGGGCCATTAGCTGTCTGACTTGTATTCCCCCCGGTGTGTCCCTATGCAAGTTGGAAAAATGGCAGTTATGTCTTGTTTTATCTCACAGCGAGCGTAACCGTTTGGGCTGGGCTGGGCAGTCGACAGACGATACAACGGGAGAGCTGGGTTTTACTGAAGCGTCATTTGGAGGCATTGCATTGTGCAGTTGTATTTAGAGGTCCAGGATTTTAATTGAGTGGGCATTGAACTGGGATAGAAGTGAGGAGCAGGTTTTATATCGGTTGTAGTTAAACCGCTTGCAGATAAATTACATGCTAACTAGTTTAGACTCCCAAGCTGTTGCAAAGCGCAAATGCAAAAACAACGATTTCAGTCCAAACCATTTACCAATACAACTGTTGTTTCATGTTTTAGTATATTTTCTATACTTGTTTAAAAAGTTTCTGAATGTTAACACAAAAAAAGTTTTTAAAGGCGCAGTATGTAACAGTGAACCAAGACAAAGGGGCCTATCTACTGACCCATACCGACCTCCAAAGAGAACAGCATAAAGCAACTGTTATGGGAGCAAAAGAAAAACAAAAAAAAAGAAAAAGAAAATCTTTCAACTGGACAAATCATTGTAGGAGAGTCCAAGTCAGTTCAGTTTTTATTTATTTATTTTATCTTTTACTATGGATCAGAGCTGGACGACTGAGGGATTAAACAGTTATGGGACATTCCTCTATATTGGACTATAAATAAATGAAATTACTTGGTAACACTCTATAAGACTTTTTTTTAGTCTTAAGTATTTAATTCATATTGTGACAGTGGCTCAGTTGGTGTTTGTCCATTGATCTGAAGGTTGGCGGTTTCGAATGCCACTCTCGACATAAACATCATTGGTAAAGTGGTTGGATCCATTGACCCACAGGTTGGCGGTGCAATTCCAGCTCCCACAGATGAATACTGTTGTTGTGTCTTTGGGCAAGACACTGTCTGTGTACACTGGTGTATGATTGGGTGAGTGGTTCCTTGATGTAAAGCGCTTTGAGCCTTGAAGGTGGAAAAATTTGTCATAATGAACAAATGTAAGTAGTTACTGATCCTAAGTCATTAATTCATTGTAAATTAACTCTTTCTTCTTGCTTTATTAAGGCTGTAAATAGTGTTATTATTAAAAAGCTTTTTTTTCCTTTACTTTTGAATCCAAATAATATTTTCTTTTTAAATAATAACTTTCTGTGCTAAAATGGCAAAACACTGGCCTGAAATAATTGGCAGACTGAGAGGCTGCATTCCTTCAGAACTATATCTTTAATAGTCTTTGAGATCAAAACTGCCTTTTGTCTTACTCCAAACATCCTCTAAGGTCCACGCCGAGACATCAAAACAATCAAACTCTCCCTGATGAATTTTAAAGCAATTAACGTCAATTTCAAACCCGTCTTTGAAGCTTTTCATTGTCTAATTGGTCTGAAATGAAAGTGGCTCCAGCGCTGCCTCCGTAATGAAGCCAGAACCTCAAGCGTGAACAGCTAACCATATGTTTCATTCAGCTTTAAAAGACTTGGACACTCCATTTGGACATATATATTGTCAGCTCATCTCCGTCGCTATGCTACAGGAAAACAGACGGCTCCTATGTCCAGGCGTAAACCCAACACACCTTCCATTTTATCGCACAAATAAGAAATACGACACGGTACAAAACTGCATTTGGCATCACTGGCCTGTCAGGTTGTCCAGCTCATTTGCTATACTCTTATCTAGGCCCTTAAAGCACGTACTGTATATCTGCGTGTTCAACTCACCCCAGTGGCATGGACAGATACTTCCAGCACTGAGCTATCACACAGGCCCCTGATCAAGGACAAGAGGGAGCAGAGCAGGCCTCCCAGCTCAGAGTCACACTGCAAATGTGTAGAATGAACAAAACAACTTTTATTGGACATGGGCAGCAAGACAAACACATCAATTTGTGCAAAGCATTGATGTTTTTGGTTGTTTTCATAGAAAGTGATGTTTATGTGACATCATAACATCTGATAATCCCTAAAGTCTAAAACTGGCTGAAGGACAGGTTTGAATTCTGTGGTCAAATTGAAACATATATTGTGCAGAACTGACTTTGAGCTTTTAACCATGATATAACATTGTTCCCTCTTCACAAACCTGGAGTTGTGTTGATCTTAATTGATGCTAGTTTCAGTAATCCTCTGTAAAAAGCCCAATGCCTCTGAACTTCAGAGAATATGCAACTTGAATTTTCCCAGGATTGTTGCATCACAGGTAGAAACACGGAGCAGTTTTTAGGTTCATAAATCATACATAATACTCGTTCTGAGCATTTCTCCGAGCATTAACATGTCGGGCATGTTCCTCATTACCTATTTTAATTGCAGTGTGTTTCTCTAACCATATCACAGCCTCAGATTATCAACTGCAAATTTGACTGACACAATCTCAGTGTAACTCTAAGTTGTTCTATAATTTTCTCACCTTTACTGTTGTAGCTCTGATAAAGACCAGTTTTAAACATGTTAGCTTGGCCAATTAAAAAAAAGGCCTTTTAATTACATTTTTGCAGTTCACATTATTTATTTATTTATTTACTTATTTATTTAAAGATCATTATCATTATTATTACTATAATAATAATAATAATAATAATAATAATAATAATAATAATAATAATAATAATAATAATAATAATAATAATAATAATATATTATTATTATTATTTATTATATTTATTATTATTATTATTATTATTATTTATTTTTTATTTATTTATTTTACTATATATATATTTTTATTTATTTTTATTTTTTTTGGGAGTGCTGGGATTTTAGTTTTTCTGCAGTTTGTTCAAGAGCATCCTTTCACACTGAAGCTGCCTCACCTTGGTTCCTTCACAGGTTTGGAAACTGTTCCAAAACACGATGGGTGATGGGTGACTCACTATAATCTTTTTTTTTTTTAATCTACAAAAATATCACCCACAGTTCTTCAAGTACTTTGACATGCATACTAACCACCACACTGAATATATAAACCACAACTTTGTGACACTTGAATAAAACATAATCTACAGTATATTTGTTTTTACAGATTTTTTTGTCGGCAGCAAAACGATTGATCTTAGTGTCGCTTTTGTACTCAACAAAGCTCAACAAAGTCTCTGGTACTTTTAGCTGATTTGCTGTTAAATCCTCAATATTTAGAGGTGGGTAATGACAAAAACAAAAGTGACAGTAGCTCAGTGTGATCCAAAGGAAGAGTACATACAGAGATGGGAACATTTAGGTCAAGCTATTTAAATTTTGACGAGCAAATTCTTAAATGCTCTCCACCCATACCCTGTATATATAAATGGACAAAGCTAACCTGCTAGTCTACTCTGGCTCCAATTCACTTTACATTAGAAAACCGTTGCCTCTCCCTCTGTAACTGCTGCTGTCAGGCTCGTCATTTGGATCTTAAAATGTCCATATTAACTGTTCTACATGATCCAAGTATTTTTATTTCACTATTGTGTCTAACTCAAGATATGAACATTAATAACAGACAAATCAGGTGCCTTCTTCTTTCCCCATGGTCACGCCGGTTAGCTTTAGGAACAGGTTTGATTAACAGTGTTGCTCAGCGCCTGCTCTCTTCCTTAAACAGCGTGGCTCTGGATTGGCTCTTTGGTTGTTATAATACTCGCAGTCGGAATTACAAATAACGAACACAGATGCAAATTGGCCTCTATAAGTGCTATCCTCAATGAGCTTCATTTACCTGGAGCCAAACGCTATGGGTGAAGTCACACTTAGTCCACTTCTTGATACAGTCTATGTCTCAACCTAATTTTAAAGCTTTAGGCTCCATACAAAGCTCTGACATCATATGACGGCAGACTATTCATTTCAAACCTGCATTAAGGAGAGCTATACTGCTATTCAAATGCATTGTTACACACAAAATGTTTATCTGAACAACCATAGCAGTAAAATGTGCTTGTGGGCTGTAAAATGGAACTGGCAAATTGTTTAGTTTTTCCCAAGATGTGACTCAAACTGAGCTCTGACTCATAGTACCGATTCAAAGAAAGAAAAAAAAAATGATCCTGAAGAATTGAATTATTACAGTATTTAAATAACTTTACATATTCTGGTATTATGCTTTTCCCTTACAACCAAAAGATCCTAGATTTGATTCCTGTAGAGAGTGTGCGTGTGTGTTTGTGTGGGTTCTTTGGTTGTGTGGGGGTCGGGTGCTTAGGTGCAAGGCCATGTCGAATTGTTTTTAATGATTGTAAAGAACTTTGAGGTGCATTTTTGTATGAATGACTCTTCAAGAATAAAGATGAATAATAAAATGTACGACCACAGTTCAGATCAGATCATAGATTGTATAAAGAAGTGGACTAAGTGAGTGTGACGTCACCCGTAAAGTTCAGCTCCAGTAATCGAGGCTAGAGCAGTTATAGGGGTGAATTTGGCGCAGAGTTACATATTTTGAAGTCTGACAGCGAGTATCATAGCAACCAAAGAGCCAATCCAAAGCAAGACTGATGAAGGTAACGCCCTTTCCCACCGCACTGCTGATTTAGCAGGGAGCGGGCGCTTAGCAACACTGTCAATCAAACCCTCGAGGAAAGAAGACGTCTGATTTGTCAGTTATTAATGTTCATATCTTGATTCGCGAACAAAATACTGAAAAAAAAAAATAGGATCACACATAGAGTGGACCAAAATGACGAGGGGCGACAGTTTTTCAATAGCAAGCAGGTTAGCTATGCCCATTTATATATACAGTCTATGGGTCAGATCTATGGAGAGGCGCCCTCACTCAGAGTAAAAACACAATTTTATCCAGATATTTTGTCATATAAAAACAACTATAGTTAATAAAATGTAAAAATAGATCAGGTTTAAGGCCATCGTGCGTCGTATGATGTTCCCCATGCCAAACCCAAATGGAAAAGTGAGTTTATCTTTTTTTTACACTTGATTAATTTCCTCTGGTGAATCTGGGGTTGTAGAACCAATCACACTTTCACCAAGATATTATGTAGAGATTTTGATATATTTTGAATGCTGCTCTAAATTCTTTGCTGCATTCGTCTGTTTTGCACACTGCCCAAAGGTGATCAAAGAGCCATTTAACTCCACTGTGCTGACTGAGATACTTATAATTGAGGTCATGGCAGTATAGGAGGCCCGCTTCTCTCTTTGCTTTCTACAATAAAAGAGGAGTGAATTGAAAGTAATGGGAATAGTTTAAAGGCACACTGTGTAACTTTGTATCTTGTATCTTATCTTGTATCTTGTATTTATTCCATTATAGGTGATTTAACTGCAAGAAAATCAAATAAAATGCTATGAAAAACATGCGCTATTTCCATAGACTGTATGAAGGAGTGGACTAAGTGAGTGTGACGTCACCATCTCAGGGTTCGGGTCTTCCCTTCTGGGTCTGTGCCTGGAGCTGGGCGGAGTTTCTGGCACCACCCATTACACATCTGCAGCCGATCAGCAATCAACCCTGCAACCTTCGGAGTACAAAGGGGCTGCTGATTTCTCCACACTCTGCCAGATCGTCTGTGTATCTTCAGTGTATCCTCCATGGTATAGTTCTGCTTGGCCCAGTCTGCTTTACGGTTCAGTTTGTAGTACTCGGTTTCTTGGACCCACCACACACCTCCGCCTCCGGCACAGCTTCCTACGACCAGCTCCTACAACAGCACTTGCATTTTCTGTGTGTTTTTTTTTTTGTTTTTTTTCTGTAAAATTAAGCTCATCGAGACTAGCCGTTATCGAGGCTAATTTGGAGCAGAGTTTCATAGCAACCAAAGAGTCAACCAAGAGAAGGTAACGCCCACTCCCGCCCTCCTCACTGGTTTAACATGGAGTGGATGCTGACCGTTGTTGTCAGTCAAACCTGTTGCAACAGAAGAAGGCGCCTAATTTGTCTGTAATTAATGTTCACATCTTGATTTACGTTCACAGTGGCAAAATAAAAACACCAGGATCATGTAGAGCGGGTTAATATGAACATTTTAAGACCAAAATGACGAGTTTGACAGCAGCAGTTACAGAGAGAGGGGCCACAGTTTTTCAATGTAAAGTGAATTGGAGCCAGAGTCGATGGAGCCAGAAGCGCTCCCATGCTCACTTCCTATTTGGAACACAGCAGCTAGCAGTTGAGCTATGTCCATTTAATATATACAGTCAATTGTCTCACAGCAGGGTCACCTCTCCACAGATCTGACTTGTACTTTGGCGGCCTCTCCATGGGCAGGTAGGATACTATTTTAAAAGCGCCACCTAGTCTCTGGATATAGTTCTATTTTAGATTTATATTTTTAAGTGCAGTTTGAGATGTTTTACCATTTAAATGCTCAATATTTAGTAATGATAGGAAACAAATATATATTTTGTATTATCTTAGCCTAAGGATACTGATATATAGATGAGTTACTTTTATTATAGAGAGTACTATACTTTCAAATAGTAAATGGTAAATCGGCACACTTTTATATAGCGCCTTTCCACCTTCAAGGCTCAAAGAACTTTCAATATCGTTAACTTTTTTATGTCTGAATGAATCAAAATCCAACTTTAAGTACAGCATTTTTTGATGAGTAAAGAAAATTGTGAAACGGGTTTGCAAGATAGAAAAAAAAAAATACAAATTTAAAACAGCTGGAGGTAAAAGAGGATCATATATATATTATAGCAAGACTCGTTCTGACCATTTCTGTATCAAATCACATTCATTACTACTGCGTGTTTATGTGAATCAATATCAAATATCAACCTGCAGATAGATACACATGCACGTCACTATTTTATGCAGGAACGACTCAATTAAACCTTTCTATGTCACATCCTCCAGGAAGCTGCTGCTGGGCCCGAGTCACCGCTATAACACAGCCACCCACTCGTTTCAGCACCACGGACAGCTCACATCACCGCAAGAATTTGAAAATGTTCGGCAGTATCCCCAGCAAACCTGACGTTACTTTCTCACACACACACACACACAGGCTGCATACAGTAGAGTCTATAGTTAGTTACACCATAAAGAGAATAGGCAGAGACGGCCTGTCAGACCCTCTCCAAGGCATTACATCTCTAGAGTACAATGGAAATAGGCCAGGAGAGAGTCCACACGCAGAAGTGGGCTGCCTGCTTAGGCTTTCTTGTATGAAATATAGGCAGGAGTGTATTTTGAGTGTAAATGTGCCCCCAAAAATGATTAATCTTGAGAATTCATGGCAACACGGTCAAATGATTGAGATGTTTGTGCATGAAAAATGGTAATATTTCAATTGGGAGATACCTAATACTGGATACTTTTTATTTTACTTCACTACATTTGAGAGCAGGTATTTGTACTTTCTACTCCACTACATTTTTGAACTGGACTGAAAAGTAAAAAAAGAAGTACTTTTCATATGATTTGAGGGGTTATTTTAATGGTCATATCTTGATTTGCAAATAAAATACTGAAATAAAAATCGCGGGATCATGTAGAGTGGACCAAAATGACGAAAGGTGACAGTTTTTCAATAGCAAGCAGGTTAGCTATGTCCATTTATGTATACAGTCTATGGGTCAGATCTATGGAGAGGCGCCCTCACGAAAACCTTTGGATCAGTGGGCGAACGCTCTACCGACTGAGCTGCTGTCGCCCAAGTAAGTAATTTAAGAGTCCATTTTATACATTCTTTGTCTAGAATGGCTAAAAAAAATAAAACTTCGCTTACAATGTTCTGCTTTATGTTTTATCGACCTGAAAACGTGGCATACAATACTTTCTTCATTTTGAACATTTTCCCATTCAGAAAATAAAGTAAACCATTGGGATTCGGAAATTGCTAAATCGCTATGGTGACTGTTGCTATAGCTTTAAACCCATGATTAATTAAAGACACTAATTAGCCACGCATATATTAGTATCCCCTTCACATATGAGCACCAACAACTTTGCGATCTTTGCGATGTCGTGTCTGGAAGTGTGACTGCGAGAGGTTTAATTAAGAGTGATAATGAGAGGTGTAACACAAACAAGGAGGATCATATATATGTACTGTGGTTACTGTGAAATACTGCAGGGAATACTCACCAAAGTCTATGGCAGTTTTAGCTGTTTTCCTGGTAAACGTCGATATGTAAAGGTGAGTAATGACAAAAACGAACGTGACAGTGGCTCAGATGGTAAAGCGTTTGTCCACTGAGCAAAAAAATCATCATCTTTTTTTTACTTTTTTAACCAAATGATGTTGATATTTAGACATATTTGTTAGTTTTTTCTTTATAGACGTAGACTCTAAACTACTACCTCTTGTGATACTGTCCATCTCTATCATAATTCTACCTCTACATATTCTACATAGTTTCAAAATTTCTAAGCCACATTCATTTGGGAAACAATGGTGACTCCATCTACTTACACAATGTTTGATGAAGCAGTTTAAATCATGCTCAAACAATAGCTGTTCATGTTACAGCTGAGAAGTGAAGACAAATGATCACCTGAATGCTCAGAAGAAGCCTGGAAAAGATGGACATTAAGATTTAAAATTATATCAACTTGAAGGTGTTTTTAGGAAACTATTGAACTAATAATTAAACCATTTTGGTGTGAATGTAGTGGGGACTGTTGGGGTGAAGAAGGAGCTGAGTCCAACGCAAAGCTCTCCATTTCATTCACTTGGAGTCCCACCCAAGGAGGAGCTGGAGGAAGCGTCTGGGGCGAGGGAGGTCTGGGAGTCCCTGCTTAGACTGCTGACCCAGCCGCGGATAAGCAGAAGAAAATGGATGGGTGGGATGGGTCATTTTAGTGAGGGCGGTGTGTATTTTATATCAGGAACATATATTTTATTTAGCAAGATAAAAAAATAAAGAATAAACTAAATAAAATAATAGGCCCTTATCCAGATGACAATAATAATAATAATAATGATAATAATAATGATAATAATAATCATCATCATAATTACAACCTTAAAAAAACTGAATTAGCAAAATTGGCCTGTGTTGTTAGTATCTGAAGCTGCACTTATACAGATACACCT
This sequence comes from Periophthalmus modestus, assembly GCA_019594935.1. Classification (NCBI taxonomy): domain Eukaryota; kingdom Metazoa; phylum Chordata; class Actinopteri; order Gobiiformes; family Gobiidae; genus Periophthalmus; species Periophthalmus modestus. Next base: position 117,232 of record JAIEZT010000150.1, on the reverse strand, counting down.
TAAATAAGCATTTACAAATGGTTAGTTATAGTTTAACTCAAAACATGTTGAAAGTTTATTAAGGCCGTAATTAAATAGTTATGAAGCTGACTCATTGTTAATTAAGTGTTTGTTCTATTAATAAAATTTCTGCTCTACTTTAGCCGCCTATCATTTCAGGCACCAGTTATTATAAAGTGTTACCATCACAGATTTAGCAAGAGCTAACATTAATTTGTACACGGTCCCTAGCAAAAAATAAAGAATAAACTAAACAAAATAATGTGGCGAGTATCCAGATGACAATCTGAATGGTGCTAATAGTCAGACCAGGCTGCACATCGTGTAAATACCTCACACACAGAAACAACAAAACAGCAATAACCACATACAAAGTTGTAAGAGCAAAGCTGCACATGAAGACACATGAAAACACATTTTAAAAAACACATAAAAAATAAAGCATTCTGTCCAAGTGAGCCAGTGACCATAGACTGCTCTACACAAAATGGACACAGCTAACCCCATCACAGCCGCCGTGTTGTACAAATGAAATATGTGAGGGGCGGAACTATACGAGTGTGACGAGTTGAGGAAGCAGTCTGAATGGTGCTGGAGTCCCAGGCTTCACATTTCTACCTCAGACAACTGTCACAACAAAACTCTATAACCACCTAAGAGCAACAGCACATGAAACTTGTCATTTTGGTCTACATTAAAAATAAAACATTCTATAAAAGTGAGCCCTGACCATAGACTGTGGTCAGGGCTCACTTTTATTTCGCCATTTTATGTAAGAACATTAATAACAGACAAATCAAGTGCCTTCTTTCCCCAAGGTTGCTGCTGTTAGTGTTAGCAACAGGTTTGATTGACAGTGTTGCTAAGCGACCACTCCCTGGAAGAGGCGTTGCACCTAGAAAAGAGGCGTTACCTTTAACAGCCTGGCTCTGGATTGGCTCTTTGGTTGCTATGATACTAGAACTCAGAAGTCCAAATTTGCCCCTATAACTGCCTCGATGAGCTTCGTCTTTATACAGTCTATGGCCCTGACCAAAAAGGCCTTGTCCCCTCTGGTCAGAAGTCGGGAGGGAGGTACAGTGAGGATCGCAGAGAGCAGTTGGGGACATATGGAGACAATAGCTCACATATGTAGCAGGAGCACGGCCGTGGATGCTTCAAAAGTAATCAGCAGTATTTTAAAGTCAGTTCTAAGATTTACAGGAGCCAGAGCAACACAGCGAGGACAGGAGTTATGTGCAGATGCTTTTTGTGCTGGTTCGGAGTTTTTCTGCAGCTGAAGGCGGGCAGTGGTGGAATGTAATGAAGTACAAGTAGTAAAATACTGTACTACTATACTTAAATTGATTTTTTACTTTTCACTTTTAGTTCACTACCATTGAGAGCAGTATCTGTACTTTCTACTTCACTACATTTGTGAACTGGACTGAAAAGTAAAAAAGTACTTTTCATATGATTTCATTTTTTTTTTTTTTTTTTTTTTTTACAATGTTCGTGCTAACATCCTGATTAAAGTTTTCAAGTTCAAGCTTCAACTTTGAGCAAACAAAAATAAACACACAAAATTCATAAGAAAAAATGAAGAAGTTGATCCATAATCCATATCACTACATTTACACTTTTGGGAAATACTTTTACTTTTTACTCTAAAAGTACACTTTTAAATGGGCACTTGAAAAAATCTACTTAACTAAAAGTATTCATGTGATACCTTTACTTTAACTTGAGTAACTTTACCTCTGTATCTGTGTATAAGTGACTAAATTGAGTACTTCCACTGGAGACGGGCAATGGATTTCAGACTTAAACCTGCATCCAGGGCGTTATAGTAATAGAAAACGGCTGAGTACTAGGGCAAGACTGACCGGGGGCGGAGACAGATATTTTTTGGTAGGAGGAGCTAAGGGAGCGCTAAAGTCTTCAATGTGCGCGCTCACTTAACATGCTCATTTGGAGCTTTTTAACACCATGTTTGCTCTCCTGTTTTTATCAAGTTTAAATGTAGTTAGCTAAAGTAGTGATTTATAAAACATAGGATTCTTTTTTAAGTACTGTAGTCTCATTTTGAACACTCTGTAGTCGCCATTTGAACGTTTTTTGTCGAAATTGGATGTGTTATGAAAGTGGGGCAAAAATCTTTGGGGGAACCATGGGGCAGCATGGGTCATTCTAGGGGAGTCTAGTGCCCTCTCAAGCCCCCCCTGGTGCCGACCCCCTGAAGTTGGGAGTCTAGTGGGTGACAGTAGCTCAGCTGGTGAAGGTTAGTGGTTCGAGTCCCGCTCTCAACATAAACATCATTGGTAGAGCGATCAGATCCATGGACCCACAGGTTGGCAGTGCAATTCGAGCTCCTACAAATGAATTCCGTCGTTGTGTCCTTGGGCAAGACACTAAACCCACCTCGCCCCCAGTGTCTGTGTACACTGGTGTATGAATGTGTGTGTGAATGGGTGAGTTGTTCCTTGATGTAAAGAGCTTTGAGTTACCAAGGCTTTTATTTCAGTTTTATGTTACGTGAGGTGGTCTAAAATTATTTCAGTTTTTGACTCATTTAACTGCAAAAACTGTGAAAATCCAGGCTTTTATTTAGCGAGGTTCAACATTTGAATCAAACTGAACTTACAGTGAAGTTTCAAAGTGTTTTGCGTCTCGCAGCCA
>JAIEZT010000150.1:94574-112074 GCA_019594935.1 Periophthalmus modestus | reverse complement strand
TCTCCATGGAGATGTTGCTTTACCGACAATGTTGCACAGTATGACATTAAAACATATCTATCCCCCCCAACCCAACCAGAAGAGTTTCATAGTGCACCTTTAACAGCCAAAATGTGGTACGGTTACTAAATAAACAACGTCTTAAAAATTATTATATTTTAATTTCAATTTAAAGATGCTGTACCAGATATTTCCATCTTAACTCTATAGCGTCAGGTGGTATCGCCACTGATAGACTCGCGGTTGTGGGACTTTCCATTACCGAAACCAATTGTGCTTCATGTAAATTCAAACGGCGTCTCAAAGCAGAGGCATGGGGTTCTTTAAATATGTTACTGTCGTTACGGGAATGTGCTTATGTCGTCCTTGAAGACGACCAATCAGAGTGCAGATGCCGCGGGGGATTCTCCCAGTCAGTTTATTTGATGCATCGAAGGAAAAAACATGGATGGAAATGTAAAATAGAGGAAGTTGTGCGAAAAAAAAAAAGGCAAAAGTACATGCTGATACTTCCTTTAACATGATTTTTTATGGCAAAAAAAAAAAAAAAAAGTCTAGGCGAACTATAATGGTCTATAATGTGCTCAGTCCTTAAAGGGGTTAAAAACATAAAAAAAACAAAACTAGTTCATTTTTGCAGTAGTCCAAAGGCATTCCTCTTTTCCCTAACACATTACTATTATTCAAGTTTTTAAGCACGTTTCAGCCCATCACAGTAACGCTAACAACAACTAGCATGCTGACAGCGCACTTCCAGGTTCACAGAGGCGTTGTAATTAGATGCAGACAGCACATGGTGGTCTCATTTGACCCTAATACCTGCTTTTACAATACATATGAACGGGGCCAATTTTACTTAAAAAAAACTGTTATAGCCCTAAAACGTCCTGTATTACACAAAACTGATTTGTGTGAGCTTTAAGTCATGTTATAATACTGTTACCTAATCAAAAGCGTACCTGGAGTTGTGTTTTGTTTCATTTGAGTAGTTGCTCTGTTCCACCTTGTGATGTCATAAAGTGGCAGTTTTCAAGTTAACAGCTCCTTTTTCCTTTTAGTTCAGTAGAGATTGACAAATTCCAGGGCTGAAACCATTGAAATGATTGCAGTGAAGTGTATGGAGTTTAAAAACCCAGTGGAGCACTTCCTGTATTACCACATGATGACATCACAAGGTGGAACAGAGTGTGCCTAAATATGGAGGGTTTGTGTGTTAACATGTGAGAATGAAAAAAAAAACAGCAGCAGGTTTGTTTGTGATGAGGAAACATTAAACATAGATGAGAAAAAAGTGTAACGTGTAACCCCCTTTAACTACATTTTTTTTGTAAGAATTGGCCGTCGCCCTGGTAACGACACACACAATAGAAGGTGTTGTGTTGCTAATGTGTTTTTGTCCTGGTGTCATCTCTGTCTGTGACACATCCAGCCCTGTACAAAGATCCCATTGTCTGTTTGGCAAAAGCAGAGCCGAGCTGGCACATTCACCCGGGCACTGTCCAATCGGGCACACGGGCATCCCCGCGCCAACGTCACACAAATACAGAATGACTTTGTAATTGGGAGCGGTACAGAGCCAGGAGGATAATCAAGTTTTGAATAGGGACAAGGGAGGGAGGGAAGGAGGGAGTGAAAATGCTCTGTTTGTATAGACTGAACTGGACAAACACACGATCAAATGTAAAGCGTGGTTCAGTTGAGTTGGCATCGGTGAAAATCAAAGCAAAACATTAAAGAGGACATATTACGATGTTTTCTGATCTATGTTATAATGTTGTATCCTCATCACAAACAGACCTGGAGTTGTGTTTTGTTTCATTCACACATGTTTAACACACAAACTCTCCATATTTAGGCTGAAAACACTCTGTTCCACCTTGTGATGTCATCGTGTGGTAAGACAGGATGTGCTCCACTGTGTTTTTAAACTCCATACAGCTTCACGAGAATCACTTGGATGATTTCAGATGTGGAATTGTCAATCTCTACTGAACTAAAGGTAAAAGGAGCTGTTAACTTGAAAACTACCTCTTCATGACATCACAAGGTGGAACAGAGCATTTTGAGTTTTGGAGATGTAAAAAGACTAATAATAAAGAGTTACTCAAACATGTGAATGAAACAAAACACAACTCCATGTATGTTTTTGAGGAGGTAACAACATTATAACATGACTTAAAACTCACAAGAGTCAGTTTTGTGTAATATAGGACCTTTAAAAAGTAAAAGAAAGTCGAATTTTAGTTTTATTTCAAAAAGTGATTATTTATATTGTCCTTTTGTGTTGCTAAGTGGAAATATGTTTTGAAAAGTCCAAGGCTATAATTACAAAATTCATCGCTCTCAAATCAAAATCACATTTTGAAAAGTAGCAATCAGCAAATTATTTACGTCACATCATTTTCAATACAAACTAAAAAAAATAAATAAATATTTTTTTATTGTGTGAGAAAATGTAGCTCAAAACTCTGCAGCTCAGACCTCTATAAACATGTTCTTGAACGCACACGAGTCGTGTGTTAGTTCAGCAGTTCAGTTTCCAGTCTCGTCTCACACGAGGACGCTCCTGGAGAGCTTTCAAATGTGAACTTTAAACAGAATCTTACATGAATTTAAACTGCAAGAGCATACAACTACACACACACACACACACACACACACACAAATACACACACCTACAGACACGTACACACACACACCTACAGACACATACACGGACACACACACCTACAGACACACACACACACCTACAGACACCTACACACAAACACACACACACACACCTACAGACACACACACACCTACAGACATACACACACCTACAGACACCTACACACACACACCTACAGACACACACACACAAACACACACACACCTACAGACACATACACACACACACACACACCCACGCACACACACACACACACACACACATACGTACACACACACACACACACATACACACACATACACACACAGATACACACACACACACACACACACACACAGATACACACACACACACACACACACACACACACACACACACACACACACACACACAGGAGTGAGTGTCTCGTGTCGTCCTGTGCTGTATAATTGTGATTCTCACAGTATAACCACAGTGCTGCTCTGTGGGCGTCTTGAAACGTTCTGTACAAACTCAATGCATCATCATCATTATTATTATTATTCCACAGCTACAAGTTAATCAATACGATCCAGCAATGGTCCAGTGGATTCTATAGATTATAAACCAACCCATTAAGTACGAGCATCTGTTTACAGTCTGCAGTGTGTCTTACTTTCTAGACGGCATTTCTATTGTCCTCACGCCCTGCGCATGTGTCCACCAGGAAAAGTTACACACTGCACCTTTAATTACAGTTGGTAACATAACAGCAGACTGAGCAGCGTTTTGCCCGGTCCCCATGGTAACCACAGAGACTTTAAAGTGAGGATTATTCTTCTAAAGCGTGGCCTACATTCAGCCTGCAGTTCTGTTCCCTCTCGCCCCTCTTGTGTAAGTAACAGTTTATCATTGTGTAATAGCAGAGGAAAAACACCTGACCCCAGCCTCTCTCTCTCTGTTTCTCTCTTTCTACAACAGGCTTCAGTCGTTTTAGTCCTAAACTCACGAAGAGTCGAGCAGATGGACTGACACGTTCAGAATGTGCAGGTTCACGTTTCAGTCATTTCTATTTGAGGGTTTAAAGCAGCGGTGTCAAACTCAAATTCACAGAGAGCCAAAATTAAAAACTGTGACTAAGTCGTGGGCCAAACTAAATATTTATTGAAACATTTTAACAACATCTGCATGTTTTTCAGAAGGGGTGGATTAAATCTGAGTGAGGCGACAGGGAGCAGATGCTAATGAGTGTCAACAGAAGTGATGGGGGTCAGAGGCAACACATTTGCAAAAGCATTCTGGGATTCGTAGTATTAGTGGTGCATGTGCTACATTGGTGCGACAGCCGGCGGGCCAGCTCTAATACATATTTGATATGCTTTCACGGGCCAAATATAATTACATCAAGGACCAAATTTGGCCCATGGCCTGAGTTTGACATGTTTGATTTAAGGTAACGTTTTGAACTGTCCAATGGAAACTTTTACATCTATTTATCTATAACATTTTAAGTCTATTTAAAGCTCATGTATGAGATAAAGGAGCCAAACTACTGTGTTTAGTGAAATGATTCTTTACAAGATCATTCTTCATTTCCTTTTCTTATTTATGTACATTCAGCTACATGTATAGTCAAGGTGCACTGGCTCACTGGGTCTTTCTCTCCCTTGAATAAAGTTCTATTTGTGTGCAACTTCTGTGGGAAAAAAAAGCAGGAAAAAAAAAGACAGAAAGTGAATGATTACTGTATTTGGTCTAATAATGAACCCTGTAACTATATACCCCAAAAAAGAAAGAAAGAAAGAAAATAATAATAATTGAAAATTAGTAAAAAAAAAAAATAAATAAATACATAAAAAATAAAATAAAAAAAATGAATAAAAATAAAATAAATAAAAGGGAAAAATATATTCAACATACACGGGTCTAAAACACTCTTCCTTATTTAAAAAAAAAAAAGACAAATGTAGTTGATCAGATATCTTAACCAGACCTGTTCTATTGTACTCAGAGGTCTGAAGTGTTTACCACATTTAATACACATCTATACGAGCTCCATTAGTGGCACGAAGCACTTCAAGATGGGACTGGATGGATGTTTGCTGTAGCAGAGCCTCATCAATGGTTCAGTCTCATCTGTTCTCTTTTGCTTTAGTCCAGTAATGTCCTGTATCTTTGTTCCATACACGATGTCTTTAACATAAACCTCACAGAAAGAAATCCAGAGGTGTGATATCTGGGGAACATCGTGTAAATGGAATTGGTCCATCCCTTCAATCCAACGGTCTGAAAATGTTTGATTGAGGATCTCACGAACACTCAGACCCCAGTGTGATTACAAACTTTTATAACCACCGAGTACAATAGAACAAATATAATTAATACATCTTATTACTTGCCTTTGTAATTACATTTTGTAATTGTTAAGAGATTTTACGGACGCCCTGTAGTATTAGTACAAACAGGCCTGTCTTATCGATGAAGTCAGTATGTTTTAAGTATGTTTTGGGGCTCTATATTTATCATGGGGACTTTTTCTTTGCAAAAATTGATAGATTTTTGTTATTTTAGTTGTAATATGATAAGATTTGAGCTGTAGAGGGTTGAAAAAGTAACTTCTGTGGCTCAATATTGGTTAATTCTGCCATTTTTTTGTTGCAGCACATCTTAATAATAGGTGAGGTCATTCCCACTAGAGTTTGAGTGACAGGAAGGGCAGGAAGGGGCATTACCTTCAACAGCTTCGCTTCGGATTGGCTCTTTGGTTGCTATGATACTCGAGGTCAGAACACGGCTCAAAATTGACCACTATAACGGCCAGCATCGATGATCTTCATTTGACTGGAGCTGAACGCTATGGGTGATGTCACATTCACTTAGTCCACTTCTTTATACAGTCTGTGGTCAACATCTATTAATTTAAATTGATTAATGTCATTTATTTAATTAACTGGTAGAACATTTAATTAGGTCACAAGATTGACACAGTTTACGAAGCTTAAACCCAAACAAATAATAATATGGTTCAACATTCGTGCATTTTCAAGTTACTTCCCTCCAAAAGCCTCGCTCAGCTCTATTGTCCCTGCGCTTAATGTGAGCTCATCAAATCCTAAAGCATGAACACAACCCAGTGACAGCTCCATAAAAGAAATACTCAAAGCGCCTTACGAATAATGAGGGAGCGTTTTGCCTTGGTGCTCAGTCTATCTGGAGCCGAGCTGGGATTCTGGGACCTGCTCCTCCTCCGGGCTCCGTCAGGGGTCGGATTAGGGCCGCTCCCTTCACCGCAGGCTGCGCAGCATTTGGCACAAGACATCAAGATAATTCAAGCGTTTTGTTTCACTGTGGAAAAGTGGAATAAGACTGAACTAAGATTACACTATTACGCAACATACACGAGGAGCACTTAAAAATCACTACATCACGCCTATGTATTTGAGCAAAATTTGTCTTCCCTCAGTGCAGATTTATTCGCATTAGCATGCTAGTTGTTGATAGCGTTATCGTGATGGCAAAACTCCACTTTGAGACTTGTGAAGTGCTTATAAACTCATTGTGGTGAATAACTAGAATGGTCTGAATGCATAAGATAAGTGAGGAATAATCCGTGTTTTCTTACTATGAGCGGGATCCCCTCTCCAAACATACAACCTAGAATCTGGCCTGGTAGCGTCCTCTTTCTTATTTCCATGGAGATGTCTATGTTTAACGCCATACTGTGGAACATTCCAGGCAAAGTGATAACATCTCCATGGAGACAAGCAGGTGGAGAACCCTACACCAGAAAGGTTCATAGTGTATCATTTAGGGTTAGGAAGTTACTCAGTTTAGCACACAAACCCTGCATATTTAGACTTGAGAGTTCTTCTCTCAAACTGAAAACACTCTGTTCCACCTTGTGATGTCATCAAGTGGTAATAGTAGGAAGTGCTCCACTGTGTTTTTAAACTCCACACACCTTCACTAGAATCATTTGGACCATTTCAGCTCTGGAATTGCCGATCTCTACTGAACTAAAGGTAAAAGGAGCTGTTAACTTGAAAACTACCACTTCACCACTTCATGACATCACAAGGTGGAACGGAGCATATTGAGCTTTGGTTGGCACACTAATAATAAAGTGTTACTCAAACATGTGTGAATGAAACAAAACACAACTCCAGGTATGTTTTGAAGGAGGTAACAACATTAAAACATGGTTTAAACCTCAGAAGACTCAATTTTGCATAATATAGCACCTTTCTGTTACACAACCAAAATGCTTAATATACTGTTCATTATATTATATTTATTTGTTTTGTTGAGTTTTTATATGAAGCACTTTGGTTCTGCTGAAGTTGCTTTAAATGTGCTGTAAAATTAAACTTGAATTGAGCTGTTCATTATGAAGTAAGTCTTTGTTCATGCTTTATTAAGGTCTAAATGTGTATAAATGTAGATATTACAACGAGCAGGTAATAAGAAGAAGCTGTGGGTATCGCCATAGAAACGCAGCAGAGCCTCTGGTGTCATTAAGAGGAAGGAAAAGTGCTGCTATTTGATGTTGCTTATGTGGAGAAGCATATGTGGCCAATTATATCCAGATGTTTACAGATGTGACTCGGGAATCCAGTTTATTAAATGTGTACAAACACTTAGAAATGATGACTATTAGATTAACTACCTCGTTTCCTGCATAACTTGTATTACTTTTGCATTACTTTAGTGTGTTTTTACAAATGGCACATTACATTTAGTACACAACGCATTTTGAAGTAGGATCATAGACTGTATATATAAATGGAATTAGCTAACCTGCTAACCGTCACGTTCCAGATAGGAAGTGATCATGAGCTGTGTTTCCGGCTCCGTCGACTCTGGCTTCAATTCACTTTCTGTTGAAAAACTGCGGCCCCTCTCTCTGTAACTGCTATTGTTAGGCTCGTTATTTTGATATTAAAATGTTTGTTTTACGCGAACAAGGGAAATAAACATTATAGCATGGCTTAAAACTCACAAGAGTCACCTTTAATTTAGCCTTTTGAACAACATAAATAATATCCACTATGGGCAACTAGAAAATCTTCCTGAAATTGAATGAAACGAGGCTCAGACTAAAGTTGAGCTTAAGAATTCCCTGCACATCTCGACACTTCTGAGCCCATATAGGACCGATATTACCGCTCTCTCATTAGCGCTGCTCTGCTGACATGGCTCTGTGTGGAAGGTAAAGCTCATTACAGGCAAAACATTACATTAAAGTCTATACACTGCATTTTAAGACTGGCCGCTGCTGTACACACTGTGCACATTTTTAAGACCAGAGTACTAACATGATCACATAACACATTAATACCATCTGATTTCTGTTGTGTTTACACCACAGACTGTATAAAGAAGTGGACTACGTGAGTGTGACGTCACCCACAGCGTTCAACTCCAGTCAAAGGAAGCACATCGAGGCTAGAGCGGTTATAAGGGCCAATTTGGACTCAAGTTCCGACTGCGAGTATCAGGGAAAGAAGGCCTGATTTGTCTGTTATTACTGTTCATATCTTGAGTTACTGACCCAAAAGTGAAAGAACAAGAAAGAGAGTTACAGAGAGAGGAGTGCCAGTTTTTCAATAGACAGTGAATTGGAGCCAGAGCCAATGGAATCAGAAATGTGCCCATGCTCACTTCCTAGGTGGTTGATGGTTTACATGCACATAAATCGGATCATCTGACACACCTGGTGACATGGGTCAGTTAATAAATAGATGTTACTGTTATACTTGGAAGAAGAAGTACAATGAATTTTAATGTAGTTTTTGCTACAGTTTGCCTTTTTTGAATCATCTCTCAAACCTGCGTGATGTGAACAGAGAGAAATCAGATTACTCACATCAGCTGCTCACATGACATTTACATAATCTGGTAACTCCAGAAATCTGATAATGATCAGATTTGTGATGTGCGTGAAAACAGTGTCTCAGACTGAATCCATACTAACACAATCTCACGGTATTAGTAGAATTCTGTAGAAATAAAATGAAACCACCAATTATATGTCTGCAGATGCAATCAGGTCATTTCTGTAAAAATCATCATTATTATTATTTATTATTATTATTATTAATTATTATTATTATTATTTCTATTATTATTATTATTAATATTATCATCATCATTATTATCATACTGTTCAAACTATAGTGTACAAGGTTTTTCCAGTTAATTTGGCAAATAAATTAGTGGCGAATTAGTTTTAAATGAATCTGAATGCCTGTACTGTAGGTCGAGATAAGAGATCTGGGTGATATTTGGACTTTTCACCGTATCAGCGATTGGCCTTAACGCCGATATTTACAGCAGTTTTGGCTGATCTGCTGTGTGTATAGAATAGACATAAAGCTCTATTTGAAAACTTTATTGTGAAGACGTAGCTACGGACACATGACTACAGCTCTCTTTTCTAATCTATGGAAAAAAGAAAAAGAGCTGTGGCTGAGTTTGTAGAACATTTAACTCTGGATCTGGCTGCGGTTAATTGCTGCTACTCAAAATTAACAAACAAAAAAGAAAATTTAACTTCAAAAGCCCAGAGCACCACTTCTGGCCCCTGCATGGAGACACCTAGTGGAAGAATATTGAACTAAAATGAGCCAGAGTAGTAGTGACAAGATGGCTACCCAAACAAACCAGCAGTTGGTAAAATTGTGTTGTATTTTTTTGTGTTAATCTTTTTAGTAATAGCTTGCAGAATGTCTAGAGGTATGCTTTATATTCTTTTTTGGATAAATTAGCGAGCCCAATGGGTCAAATTTGACCCTGATCCTAAATTAGAGACTAAAGTGTTAAAATTGTAAAGGTGGATATTTCAGTGTTCAGTGAACTTATAACAGTAATTTAATGCAATGTTCATAATTTTCTAAAGAAGAAAAGGGTTCTTCTGTTGTCCAGAGTTAAATTACACAATCTGGGAGAAAATAATTAAAATTGGTCCTGTACATCTGCCCAAAAATATCAGCAAAGCATATCAGCCATTGGGTTCTCTGGAAGAATAGTGTCATCGACCATAAAAAAAAAAACATATCTTCAACTGTAGTTAGCATGTTGTTCTTATACCATTACAGCAACTATAATTTTGCATCTAATATTTACCACGGTTATAATAATTTGAGGTTTTCCCATTCAAAAGAAACTGTATTTTCTTTTTAATTGTTAATCACTATGACAACAATTCTAATTTTTCATCACTCACGGAAACAAATGGTTCGGACAAATAAGAAAAATGCTTACAACCTGCCTGATCCGTTTCGCCGGTTAGCATGAAAGAGCTTAGCGACACAAGTGCTGGCTGTAAACACACCTGCAAAAACTACTTCTAAAGCACTACAGTCTGGAAAATAAGTAAATAAAAGAGTAGTGGGAGTCTTAACCTGTCACTGCTCACTTGTGTATCCTTATTTGGGAGGTTGCCAGTCTTTCCCAGCCACCTCCAGGGAAACTCAGTCAATCAAATACGCACCAGAGCGCAGCCCAACAGTTAATACCAGAGCGATCTGCCAACATGGAGGAGAGAGAGTCCAGACTCCACTTTTGGGGAGACTGGAAACCGCCTCTCTTCTGTCACACAGTACATGCACCAGTAGTTATGGGGAAATATATATGTATTCATAGCCTGGCCTGGACAATGACCCAAAACATACAGTCAAAACGGTGGAAAAAGTGCGTGTCAAAAAAACAGGGCTGATATTGTGAAGTTGCCATATAGCTTGTTGTGTATTTGTGAATATATGGAGTTTAGCGACGGTGATAAACGGCTTATTGCGTCGTTTCCCATCCAAAAATAGAATATTCATCTAAAACAACTTAATAAAAGAAACAAATCCGCTGACTTCCACGTTAGAAAACTGCGGTGTCCAGTGGGAGCTGACGTCACCATAAACGTAATCGCCATATTGCCTTCGATCCTCATTTTCACCTCCACTGGTACATGCCCACGGTGACGTATTTACTTCAATTGTCTTAATTGGTGATACTTGTAGGATTCAGCAGTGTCGCATAATCATTTTGGTACAAATGAAAAAAAAGAATGGGCTACTCGCTAATGTGATGTGCAGCCATCCACAGGGGGCGCCGACAGCATGCGGCGAATTGTTGTGATGATGTTTACGACGATGTCAGCTCCCACTGGGAACCGCACTTTTCTTAGATAGATAGATAGATACATACATAGATAGAATGATAGATGGATAGATGGATTATGATTTAAAATGTGCAAATTACAACATAATGATCCACAGGTGTCAGAGATTATAACTATAGAGCAGACACAAGAACAATAAGGCTGATTTAAAAATATGTTTGTCCTTCCAATTAACTTCTGATTATATATTACACCCAGAGTTGTCACCTCTCCACAGATCTGACCTGTAACTCGCCCTGATGCGCTGGTTTCACTGGCTTGTCCCTATAGAGCATAGTCTTAAGTATGACCCTGACATAGAGATACGAAAAATGTAACATCATACTGTGGAACATTCAGGCAAAGCTATAACATCTTCATCACATATCCTCCACCTGAAAAGTTCCATAGTGCACCTTTAACAGTGCAGTGTACCTCCACATGTATCCGAGGTTTGTTTATTTGCCCTCCAATTCCTTTTCCTCAGTCTCTTCAGTTTCTTGGCATAAAAATTGGACAAACCAAACGCATTTTACAGTTTCTGCTAATCAAAATCAAAGAAATATGGAGTCCATGTGGATACTGCAAAGAGCTTATCTTACACAACCTCGCTTCCACCAAAGTTTACATTCTGACTGACGAAACTCTTGAAATATTTACAGATAAACAACATTTAATCTACTGAGAACGCCCATAGTTTACGCCAACACAAACATCCGGCTCCATCTCTTCCTCTTCCTCAAACCGCACGAGAAAACGCACCTCGAAAACATGTTTGGTGTTTGACAATGATAAAACGCGATAGTAATGTGTAAAGATATCAATTATGCTTTAGTCCACGATTCTGAACGGGCACCACGACCGAAGATACAAGCAAATTTAATTAATTCCCGGGTTCCAGTGAATGCTCGGGCAAATGCGGTTGTGGTCTGACGGAGATTCGTTGTGTCATTTAATCTGTGGGGCTGATTCTGTGGAGCAGTGGAGAAAATGATGTGTACATACAGAGGCTACAATGGAGTCTGCTGGCTCCGTGTTGGCTCTGTTAACATGGGACGGGACTTTCGGCTCTTTTGTGGGATCCGAATCTTTTGGATCAGTGCCGTTCAACAAGTGAGAACTCATTTTATCTACAAAGTAACACAGAGAGAAATGGCCACGGCTCAGATCTGTTTTAAATGGTTCAACTGTTTACGATATAGCGCCAATAGCTCATTTTGTGAAGCGTTTGCCCACTGCTCCGAAGGTTGGCGGTTCGAATCCCAATCTTCATTCAAACATCATTGGTAGAGCAGTTAGATCCACTGACCCACAGGTTGGTGGTGCGATTCCAGCTCTCACAGATGAATACCGTACACCACACCACGGGGTTACTCAAACTTCAGTGAACCAATTGAAATCCATCTCGGAGCAAGCGAACAGCCCAAGAACAGTCTTGTAGCCATTTCACATTTAGCCAAAAATGTGTTGACAGATCCATGTGCGTTGTTCCTTGCCTTTCTGCTCTGACAATGGAGAGAACTGCACAGATGGAATACAAATACCGTCTGACCTTTGGAGGACTTGCATAAACAGTGACTATTGCGTTTGTTTTGTCTTACTAAGGTTTTGCTGTTTGAACAATGTATTATTTTTATTGCTAAAGGTCCTATATTACACAAAATGGACTTTTTAGAGCTTTAAACCATGTTATAATGTTGTTAGCTCCTCAAAAACATATCTGGAGTTGTGTTTTGTTTCATTACTTTTTATTAGTCTTTATTAGTCTGTCTCATGGATTGTTATTATAAATAGACATAGCTAACCTGCTATCCACCACGTTCCAAATAGGAAGTGAGCATGTGCGTGCTTCCGGCTTCATCGATTCTGGCTCCAGTTCACTTTCTATTGAAAAACTGTGGTCCCTCTCTCTGTAACTGCTTCTGTCACCCTTGTCATTTTGGTCTTAAAATGTCTGTAACATGATCCTTATTTCACTGTTGGGTTCGTAAATCAAAACATGAACATTAATACAGACAAATCGGGCACCTTCTTTCCCC
This sequence comes from Periophthalmus modestus, assembly GCA_019594935.1. NCBI lineage: Eukaryota > Metazoa > Chordata > Actinopteri > Gobiiformes > Gobiidae > Periophthalmus > Periophthalmus modestus. The sequence continues at coordinate 99,254 of JAIEZT010000150.1, read as the reverse complement.
GAGGTTGCTCTCGCTAGCGTTAGCAACAGGTTTGATTGACAACGGTGCTAAGGGAAGAGGCATTACCTTCAACAGCCTCGCTCCAGATTGGTTCTTCGGATGCTATGTTACTACTGGTCGCAATTCCAAATGCGGAAATTGGCTCCAAATTCGCGCCTATAGCTGCTCTATCCTCGATGAGCTTCATTTGACTGGAGCCAAACGCTATGGGTGATGTCATCGTCACTTCGTCCCCTTCTTTATAAAGTCTATGGTCAACTTAATCAGCCTAAATATGCAGGGTTTGTGTGTTAAACATGTGTAAATGAAACAAAACACAACTCCAGGTATGATTGTGATGAGGAAACAACATAAGAACAGAGATCAGAAAACAGAGTAATATGGGCCCTTTAGGAAAAGAGCGGCGAGATTCACCAAACTGCTGCAGGAAAGAGGCTCGTTCGGAGTTTATTCTAAGTGTGATGAGGGCTTTTATCTTGGCATATGGACGTTTACGGCACGAACACGGCAGCGCGAGCAGAATACTGTCTCTGTGTTCATCTTTCCTTTGTCAGTTTTGTAAGAGCTCTCTGTCAAACACACAGACGCCACAGACAGGACACACTTTCACTACACTATCTCATGCATTATGTTTACTCTTCTGCCTCAGCCCAAAATGACTGCTTTTATTAGATGCGATTGCTATAAACAGTGGAGCTTTTGTGTATCGTTTGTTTAAATGTTTGTGCTTTGACGTGTAAGAGCGTGAACACTTTGTCAGCCGCACAAATGTTGGGTTTGTAAGATTTGTAAGGGCCGTTTCATGGGCCTGTCATGGTAATTACTATATCGACGTATCGTTCAATAGATGATAGATGGAACAATCATTTTTGGGGTCAATTTATGTTGGGGATGTTGGGGACTAGTGGGAAAAGTTTGGTTCTTTTTCTGTTCTATAATAAGATTTGAGCTGGAGAAGATTGAAATATGGACTTCGATGACTCGTTATCGATGTAGACGAACTACTTACGGTAAGAGCTACTTAGAATATGTTTTTGAGATAAATCTGCTTTAGGAGTAACAGTGGCTCAGTTGGTAGAGCGTCTGTCCACTGATCCTCAGGCTGGAGGTGTGATTCCACTTCCCACAGATGAATGCTGTCGTTGTGTCCTTGGGCAAGACGCTTAACCCCCCCTGGCCCCCAGTGTCTGTGTACACTGGTGTGTGAATGGGTTCCTTGATGTAAAGAGCCTTGAAGGTGGAAAAGTGCTACACAAAAAATGTGACTATTTGCCATCTATGGTTTGGTTTCAATATTATCTTTTATTATTGATATATTGGACTTTGCACAAAATTAGTTATTGTGACAGGCCTCCCATTTCATTGAGTCACCTCCATTTCTTGGAGACTGAGCCAAGCTTGAACCAACTTTACTCGTTGTATAACTTTTACTGAAATTAACTATTATCTTAAAGGGATTTTATGTAAGGTTTAAAAAAAATCTTGACTTTTATATGCCTCCCCAGATACAACATTCACAAGTTCCAGTCCTTTTGATGCTCAACACAATCATCCAATCAGAAAGCAGAATAAGCCTCTCAAAACTCAGCATTTGGGTTGCCAGTTTCAATGTTGAAATCCAGTTCAAATCTTCTAAACATGTTCTCCATGTTTAATTCTCATTGACCCTCTGACGTTGTATTTGGTTCATTCATTGTAATCATGCATGTTGATTAATTATCATCATCGTCGTCGTTATTATTAATTTACGTTGTATTCGTGCATGTTGATTTTTGCAGAATAGGTCTGATTTAACACAATGAAAATAAGAAGAAAAAAAAAGAAATCTTACCAATTCTTTCACATTACTAAAAGGTTATTCAAAGTACACATACTGCTCTACTCTGGTGAACAGGGATTACGAACTTCCAAAATGATCCACAGTTTCATAATAGTGTTTCTCATGTGAGCATTACCCGCTGTGTTCTACATGCACAATTTATTTACATTGATTTATATAAAATGCATTTCTCCCCCTCATCATTCATGATCAAAGCCAGTCCATATGTCCCCATCATTTGAACCACATGTAAACAGAAATGAATGCATCCAGCTTCATCTAAGACACCGTAAAAATAACATATCTTTATATCAGATCATTCGACACAAATTAGGAGGCTGCAGTTCAAACCTCTGACCCGTTTACACGTGACACCTCTGGATGGAATAATAAGATGAACTGACATAACAGAGAGCGTCATCCATGTAATTCCATCACTCTGAAGACCTGTGTGCGACCGCTAAATGTGTCCCCCCTCAGGCTTCATTAGAGCTGCTTCGTGTAAGAGCCGAGTGTCACGGGCCTGTCTCAAACCACGGGAAGATGTGAGAGTCAGCCGCAACACTTTTAATTGAACTGGAAAAAACAGCTCAGAGTTGGTATCAAAGGCAGATGGACTTGTTTTTTTTTGTTTTTTTTTTCCGTTCTTGTGTTTGCATTTTTTACACATACATAAATAAGAAAGATAGATGAATACGTAATTGAAACCTCATTAGAAGGAATTCAAGTTCCAGCAGCAAATACCAGTATACAAGACTCACATATACAGTTGAAACCAGAAGTTTACAGGCACTATATAAAAAGACACATGCGCTTTTTTTCCATTGCTTTCTAACGTGAAATCAAACTAAACTTTTCATGTTTTAGGTCAATTAGGATTACCAAAATTATTTCTATTTGCTAAAGCCAGAATAATGAGAGAAGAATTTTTCTTTTTGACAATTTTTCATTACTTTTTTCAGTCAGAACCGTACATACATTTCATTAGTATTGGTACCATTGCCTTAAAATATTATAGACCATTAGAGCTCGCCTAGCCTAAGCTTTCCTTTTTTTTAGCCATAAAAAATCATGTTAAAGGAAGTATCAGCATGTACTTTTGCCTTTTTTCACACAACTTCCTCATTTTACATATTCCATCCCTATTTTTCCTTTGATGCATCAAATAAGTGACTGGGCGAATCCTGGCGGTGAACCTGCGCTCTGATTGGTCGTCTTCAAGGAACAACGTTACTGTAATGTGTCTGTGTACATTGGTGTGTGAATGGGTTCCTTGATGTAAAGCGTCAGAGCATTAAAGGTGGAAAAAGTGCTATACAAAAAATGTGACTTTGCCATTTATGATTTGGGTTTCATCATTATCATTTATCTCGTGTATATTTTCTTCTTTGATATATCGCACTTCTTTTACTCCTTGCATAACCTTTACCTTATGTCAGTAAACATATTTAAATAGCCTCGTGCCTCTGCTTTGAGATGCTGTTTGAATTTTACATGATGCACAACTGGTTGCAGAGTTCGGGTAATGGAAAGTCCACAACCGCAAATCTATCGGCGGCGACAGCACATCCAACGCTATAGGGTTAAAGGCATAGTAATTTCATCGTATGTAAAACGTTGGACTCAACTGTTGCTTAAAAAAAAAAAAAATGAAGTAGGGGCCACCTCTCCACAGATCTGATCTTATCTGAGTGAAGATAGAGGATTTTAATTCAGGGCCAAGCTAACAACTTCCTGAAGACGAGCAGTAGGGTAAGAAAAACTTATGTAATGCACCTCACCTTTAACTGTAAACATGCACACTCCATTCATATACATTACCACTTTATTTTTACTACTTTCTATATTTTATACACGCACACAAGACATCAAATATAGGAAGTAAGCTATAGGGAGTTATGTAGCCAAAAAAAAAAAAAGTTATTAAATCCGCCCTTGTTGTGCTTGTGTGTGATCTATAGTTATAACTCTCGACACCTTATGTTATAATTTGCAAGTTTTAAATGACATATTCATCTAAAACGACTTAATAGAAGAGAACAACCCGCTGACATCCGTGTTTAGAAAACTGCGTCGCCGTAAACTCCATCATATCAAAAAGTTGGCTCCTCCAATAGATAAATGGACAGCTGCAGATCACACGAGCAAGCAGCTGATTTTTTTCTAATTTTTGAGTTTCACCAATTAAGAAAATAACATTGGAGAACGAAGTAACAGGTCCTGACTTAAAATTTTTTTTCCTTACTGCACACCTTCCATATATCTTGGTTATATATCTGATGTCTTCTGCATGTAATATAAAACATTAAAAAGTTGTAAAAATTAAGAAAAAATTAAATGAATGAGAGGGTTATGTAAGGTATCTACAGTTCATCAAGGTTTTCTTATGTAACAAACACAGAGGCTTGCGGCGTTCCACAGTTTCACTAATAACACTCCCTCTCTCTCTCACTGTCGTGGGCCTTCATCGCACTGTCACACACTCTCTCTCCCTCTAAATTCACTTTATATAACGGCGAATGGCTTATACCCGCGATGTACATGCAAATCTCTATAACTTCCTTGCGTTTTTCCTATGCCCTTCATTACAGGACAAAGTAAGGATACCGCTAATGTTGATTCAAAAACAATATGGGGGACGCGCTGGGGTCCGTCAATGCTAGGTGTTACCGTTTCAGTTTTATTTTTGCCATATGGTTTATTATTTTTTTTTTGTGGTCTTCCTGTTTTGTATAAGAATTTTATGCGTTTTTATTCCACACATTCACCTTCTGAGGAGCAGTGCTGAAAGGGAAGAATATGAATTTAGAGGAAGAAGGATAATGGTACAGAGAACCAGAAATCCTACAAGCGAACTTTAC
>JAIEZT010000150.1:93305-94474 GCA_019594935.1 Periophthalmus modestus | reverse complement strand
ACGTGATCCTGGTGTTTTATTTCACCATTTTATGTAAGAACATTAATAACAGACAAATCAAGTGCCTTTTTTCCCCAAGGTTGCTGCTGCTAGCGTTAGCAACAGGTTTGATTGACAGTGTTGCAGGAAGAGGCGTTACCTTCAACAGCGTGGCTCTGGATTGGCTCTTTGGTTGCTATGATACTAGAGCTCAGAACTCTGGTCCAAATTTGCCCCTATAACTGCCACGATGAGCTTCGTCTTTATACATGCTATGGCCCTGACCAAAAAGGCCTTGTCCCCTCTGGTCAGAAGTCGAGAGGGAGGTACAGTGAGGAGCGCAGGGAGCAGTTGGGGACGTATGGAGACAATAGCTCACACGTGTAGCAGGAGCACGGCCGTGGATGCTTCAAAAGTAATCAGCAGTATTTTAAAGTCAGTTCTAAGATTTACAGGACCCAGAGCAACACAGCGAGGACAGGAGTTATGTGCAGATGCTTTTTGTGCTGGTTCGGAGTTTTTCTGCAGCTGAAGGCGGCCAGTGGTGGAAGGTAATGAAGTACAAGTAGTAAAATACTGTACTACTATACTTAAATAGATTTTTTGACTTTTACTTCACTACATTTGAGACCAGTATCTGTACTTTCTTCTCCACTACATTTTTGAACTGGACTGAAAAGTAAAAAGTCCTTTTCATATGATTTCAGTTTTTTTTGTTTCTTTTTTTACAATGTTCGTACACACAAAATTCATAAGAAAAAATGAAGAAGTTGATCCATAATCCATATCACTACATTTACACTTTAACAAATGAACAACACTTTTGGGATATACTTTTACTTTTTACACTGCAATGGATTTCAGACTTAAACCTGCATCCAGGGCGTTATAGTAATAGAAAACGGCTGAGTACTAGGGCAAGACTGACCGGGGGCGGAGACAGATATTTTTGGGTAGGAGGAGCTAAGGGAGCGCTAAAGTCTTCAATGTGCGCACTCACTTAACATGTTCATTTGGAGCTTTTTAACACCATGTTTGCTCTCCTGTTTTTATCAAGTTTAAATGTAGCTAGCTAAAGTAGTGATTTATAAAACATAGGATTCTTTTTTAAGTACTGTGGTCTCATTTTGAACACTCTGTAGTCGCCATTTGAACGTTTTTTTGTCGAAATTGGATGTGTTATGAAAGTG
>JAIEZT010000150.1:50805-88305 GCA_019594935.1 Periophthalmus modestus | reverse complement strand
AAGGAGCTGCTAACTTGAAAACTACCTCTTCATGACATCACAAGGTGGAACAGAGCATTTTGAGCTTTGGAGATGTAAAAAGACTAATAATAAAGAGTTACTCAAACATGTGTGAATGAAACAAAACACAACTCGAGGTACGTTTTTGAGGAGGAATAACATTATAACATGACTTAAAGCTCACAAGAGTCAGTTTTGTGTAATATAGGACCTTTAAAAAGTAAAAGAAAGTCGAATTTTAGTTTTATTTCAAAAAGTGATTATTTATATTGTCCTTTTGTGTTGCTAAGTGGAAATATGTTTTGAAAAGTCCAAGGCTATAATTACAAAATTCATCGCTCTCAAATCAAAATCACATTTTGAAAAGTAGCAATCAGCAAATTATTTACGTCACATCATTTTCAATACAAACTAAAAAAATAAATAAATATTTTTTTATTGTGTGAGAAAATGTAGCTCAAAACTCTGCAGCTCAGACCTCTATAAACATGTTCTTGAACGCACACGAGTCGTGTGTTAGTTCAGCAGTTCAGTTTCCAGTCTCGTCTCACACGAGGACGCTCCTGGAGAGCTTCCAAATGTGAACTTTAAACAGAATCTTACATGAATTTAAACTGCAAGAGCATACAACTACACACACACACACACACACACACACACACAGACAGACACCTACAGACACATACACACAAACACACACCTACAGACACACACACCTACAGACACATACACACAAACACACACACACACCTACAGACACATACACACAAACACACACACACACACCTACAGACACATACACACAGACACACACACCTACAGACACATACACACAAACACACACACACACCTACAGGCACATACACACACATACGCACGCACACACACATGCACACACACACATACACACGCACACACAGATACACACACACATGCACACACACACATGCACACACACACACATACACACCTACACACGCACACACAGATACACACACACACATACACAAACACACACACATACACACACATATACACACACATCCACGCATACACACATACACACACACACACACATGCACACGCATACACACACACGCACACACACACACACGCATACACACATGCATGCACACATACACACACACACACACACACATACACACGCACACACACACACGCATGCACACATACACACACACATACACACACACACACATGCACACACACATACACACACACATACGTACATACACACACACACATACACACACACATAGTGACTGTCTCGGTGTCGTCCTGTGCTGTATAATTGTGATTCTCACAGTATAACCACAGTGCTGCTCTGTGGGCGTCTTGAAACGTTCTGTACAAACTCAATGCATCATCATCATTATTATTATTATTCCACAGCTACAAGTTAATCAATACGATCCAGCAATGGTCCAGTGGATTCTATAGATTATAAACCAACCCATTAAGTACGAGCATCTGTTTACAGTCTGCAGCGTGTCTTACTTTCTAGACGGCATTTCTATTGTCCTCACGCCCTGTGCATGTGTCCACCAGGAAAAGTTACACACTGCACCTTTAATTACAGTTGGTAACATAACAGCAGACTGAGCAGCGTTTTGCCCGGTCCCCACGGTAACCACAGAGACTTTAAAGTGAGGATTATTCTTCTAAAGCGTGGCCTACATTCAGCCTGCAGTTCTGTTCCCTCTTGCCTCTTGTGTAAGTAACAGTTTATCATTGTGTAATAGCAGAGGAAACACCTGACCCCAGCCTCTCTCTCTGTTTCTCTCTTTCTACACCAGGCTTCAGTCGTTTTAGTCCTAAACTCACGAAGAGAGTCGAGCAGATGGACTGACACGTTCAGAATGTGCAGGTTCACGTTTCAGTAATTTCTATTTGAGGGTTTAAAGCAGCGGTGTTAAACTCAAATTCACAGAGAGCCAAAATTAAAAACTGTGACTAAGTCGTGGGCCAAACTAAATATTTATTGAAACATTTTAACAACATCTGCATGTTTTTCAGAAGGGGTGGATTAAATCTGAGTGAGGCGACAGGGAGCAGATGCTAATGAGTGTCAACAGAAGTGATGGGGTCAGAGGCAACACATTTGCAAAGCATTCTGGGATTCGTAGTATTAGTGGTGCATGTGCTACATTGGTGCGACAGCCGGCGGGCCAGCTCTAATACATATTTGATATGCTTTCACGGGCCAAATATAATTACATCAAGGACCAAATTTGGCCCATGGGCCTGAGTTTGACATGTTTGATTTAAGGTAACGTTTTGAACTGTCCAATGGAAACTTTTACATCTATTTATCTATAACATTTTAAGTCTATTTAAAGCTCATGTATGAGATAAAGGAGCCAAACTACTGCGTTTAGTGAAATGATTCTTTACAAGATCATTCTTCATTTCCTTTTCTTATTTATGTACATTCAGCTACATGTATAGTCAAGGTGCACTGGCTCACTGGGTCTTTCTCTCCCTTGAATAAAGTTCTATTTGTGTGCAACTTCTGTGGGAAAAAAAGCAGGAAAAAAAAAGACAGAAAGTGAATGATTACTGTATTTGGTCTAATAATGAACCCTGTAACTATATACCCCAAAAAGAAAGAAAGAAAGAAAATAATAATAATTGAAATTAGTAAAAAAAATAAATAAATAAATACATAAAATAAAATAAAATAAAATGAATAAAAATAAAATAAATAAAAGGGAAAATATATTCAACATACACGGGGTCTAAAACACTCTTCCTTATTTAAAAAAAAAAAGACAAATGTAGTTGATCAGATATCTTACCCAGACCTGTTCTATTGTACTCAGAGGTCTGAAGTGTTTACCACATTTAATACACATCTATACGAGCTCCATTGCACGAAGCACTTCAAGATGGGACTGGATGGATGTTTGCTGTAGCAGAGCCTCATCAATGGTTCAGTCTCATCTGTTCTCTTTTGCTTTAGTCCAGTAATGTCCTGTATCTTTGTTCCATACACGATGTCTTTAACATAACCTCACAGAAAGAAATCCAGAGGTGTGATATCTGGGGAACATCGTGTAAATGGAACTGGTCCATCCCTTCAATCCAACGCTCTAAAAATGTTTGATTGATTCACGAACACTCAGACCCCAGTGTGATTACAAACTTTTATAACCACCGAGTACAATATAACAAATATAATTAATACTAATCTTATTACTTGCCTTTGTAATTACATTTTGTAATTGTTAAGAGATTTTACGGACGCCCTGTAGTATTAGTACAAACAGGCCTGTCTTATCGATGAAGTCAGTATGTTTTAAGTATGTTTTGGGGCTCTATATTTATCATGGGGACTTTTTCTTTGCAAAAATTGATAGATTTTTGTTATTTTAGTTGTAATATGATAAGATTTGAGCTGTAGAGGGTTGAAAAAGTAACTTCTGTGGCTCAATATTGGTTAATTCTGCCATTTTTTTGTTGCAGCACATCTTAATAATAGGTGAGGTCATTCCCACTAGAGTTTGAGTGACAGGAAGGGCGGGAAGGGGCATTACCTTCAACAGCCTCGCTTCGGATTGGCTCTTTGGTTGCTATGATACTCGAGGTCAGAACACGGCTCAAAATTGGCCTCTATAACGGCTAGCATCGATGATCTTCATTTGACTGGAGCTGAACGCTATGGGTGACGTCACATTCACTTAGTCCACTTCTTTATACAGTCTATGGTCAACATCTATTAATTTAAATGGTTTAATTTCATTTATTCAATTAACTGGTAGAACATTTAATTAGGTCACTAGATTGACACAGTTCATGAAGCTTAAACCCAAACAAATAATAATATGGTTCAACATTCGTGCATTTTCAAGTTACTTCCCTCCAAAAGCCTCGCTCAGCTCTATTGTCCCTGCGCTTAATGTGAGCTCATCAAATCCTAAAGCATGAACACAACCCAGTGACAGCTCCATAAAAGAAATACTCAAAGCGCCTTAAACGAATAATGAGGGAGCGTTTTGCCTTGGTGCTCAGTCTATCTGGAGCCGAGCTGGGATTCTGGGACCTGCTCCTCCTCCGGGCTCCGTCAGGGGTCGGATTAGGGCCGCTCCCTTCACCGCAGGCTGCGCAGCATTTGGCACAAGACATCAAGATAATTCAAGCGTTTTGTTTCACTGTGGAAAAGTGGAATAAGACTGAACTAAGATTACACTATTACGCAACATACACGAGGAGCACTTAAAAATCACTACATCACGCCTATGTATTTGAGCAAAATTTGTCTTCCCTCAGTGCAGATTTATTCGCATTAGCATGCTAGTTGTTGATAGCGTTATCGTGATGGCAAAACTCCACTTTGAGACTTGTGAAGTGCTTATAACTCATTGTGGTGAATAACTAGAATGGTCTGAATGCATAAGATAAGTGAGGAATAATCCGTGTTTTCTTACTATGAGCGGGATCCCCTCTCCAAACATACAACCTAGAATCTGGCCTGGTAGCGTCCTCTTTCTTATTTCCATGGAGATGTCTATGTTTAACGCCATACTGTGGAACATTCCAGGCAAAGTGATAACATCTCCATGGAGACAAGCAGGTGGAGAACCCTACACCAGAAAGGTTCATAGTGTATCATTTAGGGTTAGGAAGTTACTCAGTTTAGCACACACAACCCTGCATATTTAGACTTGAGAGTTCTTCTCTCAAACTGAAAACACTCTGTTCCACCTTGTGATGTCATCAAGTGGTAATAGTAGGAAGTGCTCCACTGTGTTTTTAAACTCCACACACCTTCACTAGAATCATTTGGACCATTTCAGCTCTGGAATTGCCGATCTCTACTGAACTAAAGGTAAAAGGAGCTGTTAACTGAAAACTACCACTTCACCACTTCATGACATCACAAGGTGGAACGGAGCATATGAGCTTTGGTTGGCACACTAATAATAAAGTGTTACTCAAACATGTGTGAATGAAACAAAACACAACTCCAGGTATGTTTTGAAGGAGGTAACAACATTAAAAACATGGTTTTAAAACTCAGAAGACTCAATTTTGCATAATATAGCACCTTTCTGTTACACAACCTAAATGCTTAATATACTGTTCATTATATTATATTTATTTGTTTTGTTGAGTTTTTATATGAAGCACTTTGGTTCTGCTGAAGTTGCTTTAAATGTGCTGTAAAATTAACTTGAATTTAGCTGTTCATTATGAAGTAAGTCTTTGTTCATGCTTTACTAAGGTCTAAATGTGTATAAATGTAGATATTACAACGAGCAGGTAATAAGAAGAAGCTGTGGGTATCGCCATAGAAACGCAGCAGAGCCTCTGGTGTCATTAAGAGGAAGGAAAAGTGCTGCTATTTGATGTTGCTTATGTGGAGAAGCATATGTGGCCAATTATATCCAGATGTTTACAGATGTGACTCGGGAATCCAGTTTATTAAATGTGTACAAACACTTAGAAATGATGACTATTAGATTAACTACCTCGTTTCCTGCATAACTTGTATTACTTTTGCATTACTTTAGTGTGTTTTTACAAATGGCACATTACATTTAGTACACAATGCATTTTGAAGTAGGATCATAGACTGTATATATAAATGGACTTAGCTAACCTGCTAACTGTCACGTTCCAGATAGGAAGTGATCATGAGCTGTGTTTCCGGCTCCGTCGACTCTGGCTCCAATTCACTTTCTGTTGAAAAACTGCGGCCCCTCTCTCTGTAACTGCTATTGTTAGGCTCATTATTTTGATATTAAAATGTTTGTTTTACGCGAACAAGGGAAATAAACATTATAGCATGGCTTAAAACTCACAAGAGTCACCTTTAATTTAGCCTTTTGAACAACATAAATAATATCCACTATGGGCAACTAGAAAATCTTCCTGAAATTGAATGAAACGAGGCTCAGACTAAAGTTGAGCTTAAGAATTCCCTGCACATCTCGACACTTCTGAGCCCATATAGGACCGATATTACCGCTCTCTCATTAGCGCTGCTCTGCTGACACGGCTCTGTGTGGAAGGTAAAGCTCATTACAGGCAAAACATTACATTAAAGTCTATACACTGCATTTTAAGACTGGCTGCTGCTGTACACACTGTGCACATTTTTAAGGCCAGATTACTAACATGATCACATAACACATTAATACCATCTGATTTCTGTTGTGTTTACGCCACAGACTGTATAAAGAAGTGGACTACGTGAGTGTGACGTCACCCACAGCGTTCAACTCCAGTCAAAGGAAGCACATCGAGGCTAGAGCGGTTATAAGGGCCAATTTGGACTCAAGTTCCGACTGCGAGTATCAGGGAAAGAAGGCCTGATTTGTCTGTTATTACTGTTCATATCTTGAGTTATTGACCCAAAAGTGAAAGAAAAAAAAAGAGAGTTACAGAGAGAGGAGTCAGTTTTTCAATAGAAAGTGAATTGGAGCCAGAGCCAATGGAATCAGAAATGCGCCCATGCTCACTTCCTAGGTGGTTGATGGTTTACATGCACATAAATCGGATCATCTGACACACCTGGTGACATGGGTCAGTTAATAAATAGATGTTACTGTTATACTTGGAAGAAGAAGTACAATGAATTTTAATGTAGTTTTTGCTACAGTTTGCCTTTTTGAATCATCTCTCAAACCTGCGCGGTGTGAACAGAGAGACATCAGATTACTCACATCAGCTGCTCACATGACATTTACATAATCTGGTAACTCCAGAAATCTGATAATGATCAGATTTGTGATGTGCGTGAAAACAGTGTCTCAGACTGAATCCATACTAACACAATCTCACGGTATTAGTAGAATTCTGTAGAAATAAAATGAAACCACCAATTATATGTCTGCAGATAATGCAATCAGGTCATTTATTATTATTATTATTTCTATTATTATTATTATTATTATTATTAATATTATCATCATCATTATTATTATACTGTTCAAACTATAGTGTACAAGTTTTTTCCAGTTAATTTGGTAAATAAATTAGTGGCGAATTAGTTTTAAATAAATCTGATTGCCTGTACTGTAGGTCGAGGTACGAGATCTGGGTGATATTTGGACTTTCTACCGTATCAGCGATTGGCCTTAACTCTCCAGCACAGGCCGATATTTACAGCAGTTTTGGCTGATCTGCTGTCTGAAGAATAGACATAAAGCTCTATTTGAAAACTTTATTGTGAAGACGTAGCTACGGACACATGACTACAGCTCTCTTTTCTAATCTATGGAAAAAAGAAAAAGAGCTGTGGCTGAGTTTGTAGAACATTTAACTCTGGATCTGGCTGCGGTTAATTGCTGCTACTCAAAATTAACAAACAAAAAAGAAAATTTAACTTCAAAAGCCCAGAGCGCCACTTCTGGCCCCTGCATGGAGACACCTAGTGGATGAATATTGAACTAAAATGAGCCAGAGTAGTAGTGACAAGATGGCTGACCTGTTGAGCTGGAAAACTACCCAAACAAACCAGCAGTTGGTAAAATTGTGTTTTTTTTGTTGTTAATCTTTCTAGTAATAGCTTGAGGTATGCTTTATATTCTTTTTTTGGATAAATTAGCGAGCCCAATGTGTCAAATTTGACCCTGATCCTAAATTAGAGAATAAAGGGTTAAAATTGTAAAGGTGGATATTTCAGTGTTCAGTGAACTTATAACAGTAATTTAATGCAATGTTCATCATTTTCTAAAGAAGAAAAGGGTTCTTCTGTTGTCCAAAGTTAAATTACACAATCTGGGAGAAAATAATTAAAATTGGTCCTTTACATCTGCCCAAAAATATCAGCAAAGCATATCAGCCATTGGGTTCTCTGGAAGAATAGTGGCATCGACCATAAAAAAAAATAAAAAAATGTAACTGTAGTTGGCATGTTGTTCTTATACCATTACAGCAACTATAATTTTGCATCTAATATTTACCACGGTTATAATAATTTGAGGTTTTCCCATTCAAAAGAAACAGTATTTTCTTCTTAACTGTTAATCGCTATGACAACAATTCTAATTTTTCATCACTCACGGAAACAAATGGTTCGGCCAATGCTATAGAAAAATGCTTACAACCTGCCTGATCCGTTTCGCCGGTTAGCATGAAAGAGCTTAGCGACACAAGTGCTGGCTGTAAACACACCTGCAAAAACTACTTCTAAAGCACTACAGTCTGGAAAATAAGTAAATAAAAGAGTAGTGGGAGTCTTAACCTGTCACTGCTCACTTGTGTATCCTTATTTGGGAGGTTGCCAGTCTTTCCCAGCCACCTCCAGGGGAAACTCAGTCAATCAAATACGCACCAGAGCGCAGCCCAACAGTTAATACCAGAGCGATCTGCCAACATGGAGGAGAGAGAGTCCAGACTCCACTTTTGGGGAGACTGGAAACCGCCTCTCTTCTGTCACACAGTACATGCACCAGTAGTTATGGGGAAATATATATGTATTCATAGCCTGGCCTGGACAATGACCCAAAACATACAGTCAAAACGGTGGAAAAAGTGCGTGTCAAAAAAACAGGGCTGATATTGTGAAGTTGCCATATAGCTCGTTGTGTATTTGTGAATATATGGAGTTTAGCGACGGTGATAAACGGCTTATTGCGTCGTTTCCCATCCAAAAATAGAATATTCATCTAAAACAACTTAATAAAAGAAACAAATCCGCTGACTTCCACGTTAGAAAACTGCGGTGTCCAGTGGGAGCTGACGTCACCATAAATGTAATCGCGATCTTGCCTTCAATCCTCATTTTCACCTCCACTGGTACATGCCCACGGTGACGTATTTACTTCAATTTTCTTAATTGGTGATACTTGTAGGATTCAGCAGTGTCGCATAATCATTTTGGTACAAATGAAAAAAAAGAATGGGCTACTCGCTAATGTGATGTGCAGCCATCCACAGGGGGCGCCGACAGCATGCGGCGAATTGTTGTGATGATGTTTACGACGATGTCAGCTCCCACTGGGAACCGCACTTTTCTTAGATAGATAGATACATACATACATAGATAGATAGATGGATAGATGGATTATGATTTAAAATGTGCAAATTACAACATAATGATCCACAGGTGTCAGAGATTATAACTATAGAGCAGACACAAGAACAATAAGGCTGATTTAAAAATATGTTTGTCCTTCCAATTAACTTCTGATTATATATTACACCCAGAGTTGTCACCTCTCCACAGATCTGACCTGTAACTTCGCCCTGATGCGCTGGTTTCACTGGCTTGTCCCCATAGAGCATAGTCTTAAGTATAACCCTGCCATAGAGATAAGAAAAATGTAACATAATACTGTGGAACATTCAGGCAAAGCTATAACATCTTCATCACATATCCTCCACCTGAAAAGTTCCATAGTGCACCTTTAACAGTGCAGTGTACCTCCACATGTGTCCGAGGTTTGTTTATTTGCCCTCCAATTCCTTTTCCTCAGTCTCTTCAGTTCCTTGGGATAAAAATTGGACAAACCAAACGCATTTTACAGTTTCTGCTAATCAAAATCAAAAAAATATGGAGTCCATGTGGATACTGCAAAGAGCTTATCTTACACAACCTCGCTTCCACCAAAGTTTACATTCTGACTGACGAAACTCTTGAAATATTTACAGATAAACAACATTTAATCTACTGAGAACGCCCATAGTTTACGCCAACACAAACATCCGGCTCCATCTCTTCCTCTTCCTCAAACCGCACGAGAAAACGCACCTCGAAAACATGTTTGGTGTTTGACAATGATAAAACGCGATAGTAATGTGTAAAGATATCAATTATGCTTTAGTCCACGATTCTGAACGGGCACCACGACCGAAGATACAAGCAAATTTAATTAATTCCTGGGTTCCAGTGAATGCTCGGGCAAATGCGGTTGTGGTCTGACGGAGATTCGTTGTGTCATTTAATCTGTGGGGCTGATTCTGTGGAGCAGTGGAGAAAATGATGTGTACATACAGAGGCTACAATGGAGTCTGCTGGCTCCGTGTTGGCTCTGTTAACATGGGACGGGACTTTCGGCTCTTTTGCGGGATCCGAATCTTTTGGATCAGTGCCGTTCGACAAGTGAGAACTCATTTTATCTACAAAGTAACACAGAGAGAAATGGCCACGGCTCAGATCTGTTTTAAATGGTTCAACTGTTTACGATATAGCGCCAATAGCTCAGTTTGTGAAGCGTTTGCCCACTGCTCCGAAGGTTGGCGGTTCGAATCCCATTCTCGACTCAAACATCATTGGTTTGATCCACTGACCCACAGGTTGGTGGTGCGATTCCAGCGCTCACTGATGAATACTGTACACCACACTACGGGGTTACACAAACTTCAGTGAACCAATTGAAATCCATCTCGGAGCAAGCGAACAGCCCAAGAACAGTCTTGTAGCCATTTCACATTTAGCCAAAAATGTGTTGACAGATCCATGTGCGTTGTTCCTTGCCTTTCTGCTCTGACAATGGAGAGAACTGCACAGATGGAATACAAATACCGTCTGACCTTTGGAGGACTTGCATAAACAGTGACTATTGCGTTTGTTTTGTCTTACTAAGGTTTTGCTGTTTGAACAATGTATTATTTTTATTGCTAAAGGTCCTATATTACACAAAATTGACTTTTAAGAGCTTTAAACCATGTTATAATGTTGCTAGCTCCTCAAAAACATATCTGGAGTTGTGTTTTGTTTCATAGATTGTTTTTATAAATAGACATGCTAGCCACCACGTTCCAAATAGGAAGTGAGCATGTGCGTGCTTCCAGCTTCATCGATTCTAGCTCCAGTTCATTTTCTATTGAAAAACTGTGGTCCCTCTCTCTGTAACTGCTTCTGTCACCCTTGTCATTTTGGTCTTAAAATGTCTGTAACATGATCCTTATTTCACTGTTGGGTTCGTAAATCAAAACATGAACATTAATACAGACAAATCAGGCACCTTCTTTCCCCGAGGTTGCTCTCGCTAGCGTTAGTAACAGGTTTGATTGACAACGGTGCTAAGGGAAGAGGCATTACCTTCAACGGCCTCGCTCCAGATTGGTTCTTCGGATGCTATGTTACTACTGGTCGTAATTCCAAATGGGTAAATTGGCTCCAAATTCGCGCCTACAGCTGCTCTATCCTCGAGGAGCTTCATTTGACTGGAGCCAAACGCTATGGGTGATGTCATCGTCACTTAGTCCCCTTCTTTATAAAGTCTATTGTCAACTAATCATCAGCCTAAATATGCAGGGTTTGTGTGTTAAACATGTGTAAATGAAACAAAACACAACTCCAGGTATGATTGTGATGAGGAAACAACATAAGAACAGAGATCAGAAAACAGAGTAATATGGGCCCTTTAGGAAAAGAGCGGCGAGATTCACCAAACTGCTGCAGGAAAGAGGCTCATTCGGAGTTTATTCTAAGTGTGATGAGGGCTTTTTATCTTGGCATATGGACGTTTACGGCACGAACACGGCAGCGCGAGCAGAATACTGTCTCTGTGTTCATCTTTCCTTTGTCAGTTTTGTAAGAGCTCTCTGTCAAACACACAGACGCCACAGACAGGACACACACTTTCACTACACTATCTCATGCATTATGTTTACTCTTCTGCCTCAGCCCAAAATGACTGCTTTTATTAGATGCGATTGCTATAAACAGTGGAGCTTTTGTGTATCGTTTGTTTAAATGTTTGTGCTTTGACGTGTAAGAGTGTGAACACTTTGTCAGCCGCACAAATGTTGGGTTTGTAAGATTTGTAAGGGCCGTTTCATGGGCCTGTCATGGTAATTACTATATCGACGTATCGTTCAATAGATGATAGATGGAACAATCATTTTTGGGGGTCAATATTTATGTTGGGGACTAGTGGGAAAAGTTTGGTTCTTTTTCTGTTCTATAATAAGATTTGAGCTGGAGAAGATTGAAATATGGACTTCGATGACTCGTTATCGATATAGGCGAACTACTTACGGTAAGAGCTGCATTCTGTTATGTATTCTGTTATATTGTACGTTTATAATATGTTTTTGAGATAAATCTGCTTTAGGAGTGACAGTGGCTCAGTTGGTAGAGCGTCTGTCCACTGATCCTCAGGCTGGAGGTGTGATTCCAGTTCCCACAGATGAATGCTGTCATTGTGTCCTTAGGCAAGACGCTTAACCCCCCTGGCCCCCAGTGTCTGTGTACACTGGTGTGTGGATGGGTTCCTTGATGTAAAGAGCCTTGAAGGTGGAAAAGTGCTACACAAAAAATGTGACTATTTGCCATCTATGGTTTGGTTTCAATATTATCTTTTATTATTGATATATTGGACTTTGCACAAAATTAGTTATTGTGACAGGCCTCCCATTTCATTGAGTCACCTCCATTTCTTGGAGACTGAGCCAAGCTTGAACCATCTTTACTCGTGAAATTAACTATTATCTTAAAGGGATTTTATGTAAGGTTTAAAAAAAATCTTGACTTTTATGTGCCTCCCCAGATACAACATTCACAAGTTCTAGTCCTTTTGGTGCTCAACACAATCATCCAATCAGAAAGCAGAATAAGCCTCTCAAAACTCAGCATTTGGGTTGCCAGTTTCAATGTTGAAATCCAGTTCAAATCTTCTAAACATGTTCTCCATGTTTAATTCTCATTGACCCTCTGACGTTGTATTTGGTTCATTCATTGTAATCATGCATGTTGATTAATTATCATCGTCGTTATTATTAATTTACGTTGTATTCGTGCATGTTGATTTTTGCAGAATAGGTCTGATTTAACACAATGAAAATAAGAAGAAAAAAAAAAGAAATCTTACCAATACTATCAAATTACTAAAAGGTTATTCAACGTACACATACTGCTCTACTCTGGTGAACAGGGATTACGAACTTCCACAATGATCCACAGTTTCATAATAGTGTTTCTCATGTGAGCATTACCCGCTGTGTTCTACATGCACAATTTATTTACATTGATTTATATAAAATGCATTTCTCCCCCTCATCATTCATGATCAAAGCCAGTCCATATGTCCCCATCATTTGAACCACATGTAAACAGAAATGAATGCATCCAGCTTCATCTAAGACACCATAAAAATAACATATCTTTATATCAGATCATTCGACACAAATTAGGAGGCTGCAGTTCAAACCTCTGACCCGTTTACACGTGACACCTCTGGATGGAATAATAAGATGAACTGACATAACAGAGAGCGTCATCCATGTAATTCCATCACTCTGAAGACCTGTGTGCGACCGCTAAATGTGTCCCCCCTCAGGCTTCATTAGAGCTGCTTCGTGTAAGAGCCGAGTGTCACGGGCCTGTCTCAAACCACGGGAAGATGTGAGAGTCAGCCGCAACACTTTTAATTGAACTGGAAAAAACAGCTCAGAGTTGGTATCAAAGGCAGATGGACTTGTTTTTTTTCCGTTCTTGTGTTTGCATTTTTTACACATACATAAATAAGAAAGATAGATGAATACGTAATTGAACCTCATTAGAAGGAATTCAAGTTCCAGCAGCAAATACCAGTATACAAGACTCACATATACAGTTGAAACCAGAAGTTTACAGGCACTATATAAAAAGACACATGCGCTTTTTTTTCATTGCTTTCTGACGTGAAATCAAACTAAACTTTTCATGTTTTAGGTCAATTAGGATTACCAAAATTATTTCTATTTGCCAAATGCCAGAATAATGAGAGAAGAATTTTTCTTTTTGACAATTTTTCATTACTTTTTTCAGTCAGAACCGTACATACATTTCATTAGTATTTGGTACCATTGCCTTTAAATATTATAGACCATTAGAGCTCGCCTAAGCTTTCCTTTTTTTAGCCATAAAAATCATGTTAAAGGAAGTATCAGCATGTACTTTTGCCTTTTTTCACACAACTTCCTCTATTTTACATATCCATCCCTATTTTTCCTTTGATGCATCAAATAACTGACTGGGAGAATCCCGGCGGAACCTGCGCTGATTGGTCATCTTCAAGGAACAGCGTTACTGTAATGTGTCTGTGTACATTGGTGTGTGAATGGGTTCCTTGATGTAAAGCGCTCAGAGCATTAAAGGTGGAAAAGTGCTATACAAAAATGTGACTTTGCCATTTATGGTTTGGTTTCATCATTATCATTTATCGTGTATATTTTCTTCTTTGACATATCGCACTTCTTTACTCCTTGCATAACCTTTACCTTATGTCAGTAACATATTTAAATAGCCTCGTGCCTCTGCTTTGAGATGCTGTTTGAATTTACATGATGCACAACTGGTTGCAGAGTTGCGGTAATGGAAAGTCGACAACCGCAAATCTATCGGCGGCGACAGCATCCAACGCTATAGGGTTAAAGGCATAGTAATTTCATCGTATGTAAAACTTTGGACTCAACTGTTGCTTAAAAAAAAAAAATTGAAGTAGGGGCCACCTCTCCACAGATCTGATCTTATCTGAGTGAAGATAGAGGATTTTAATTCAGGGCCAAGCTAACAACTTCATGAAGACGAGCAGGTAAGAAAACTTATGTAATGCACCTCACCTTTAACCTGTAAACATGCACACTCCATTCATATACATTACCACTTTATTTTTACTACTTTCTATATTTTATACACGCACACAAGACATCAAATATAGGAAGTAAGATATATGGAGTTATGTAGCCAAAAAAAAAAAGTTATTAAATCCGCCCTGTTTTGCTTGTGTGTGATCTATAGTTATAATCTCTGACACTTTATGTTATAATTTGCAAGTTTTAAATCACAATATTCATCTAAAATGACTTAATAGAAGAGACAAACCCGCTGACATCCGTGTTAGAAAACTGCGTCGCCGTAAACTCCATCATATCAAAGAGTTAGCACCTCCAATGGATAGATGGATAGCTGCTCAACACACAAGCAAGCAACAGATTTTTTTTCAAATTTTTGAGTTTCACCAATTAAGAAAATAACATTGGAGAAGGAAGTAACAGGTCTGACTTAAACTTTTTTCTTTACTGCACACTTCCATATATCTTGGTTCATATATCTGATGTCTTCTGCATGTATATAAAACATAAAAAGTTGTAAAAATTAAGAAAAAATTAAATGAATGAGAGGTTATGTAAGTATCTACAGTTCATCAAGGTTTCTTATGTAACAAACAGAGGCCTGCGGCGTTCACATATTCACTATAACATCCCTCTCTCCTCACTGTCGTGGCCTTCATCGCACTGTCACACCTCTCCTCCCTCTAAATTCACTTTATATAACGCGAATGGCTTATACGCGATGTACATACAAATCTCTATAACTTCCTTACGGTTTTCCTATGCCCTTCATTACAGGACAAATAAGGATACCGCTAATGTTTATTCAAAACAATATGGGGGACGCGCTGGGGTCGTATGCTAGGTGTACCGTTTCAGTTTTATTTTTTGCATATGGGTTATTATTTTTCCTGTTTTATAATTTATGCGTTTCACACATTCACCTTCTGCCGGAGCAGTGCTGAACAGGCAGATCTGACTTTAGAGAGAGACGCATAAGGTACAGAGAACCAGAAATCCCTACAAGCGAACTTTTACAGCGAAGGAGCGTGACCGAATCCCAGGCGAGGATGGAAATAGGCCTTAAAATGCTCTCCGTGCTGTTCATGCATTAATAGTAAAAGTAAAGCAGAAACAAATGGTTCAGTTGTGACTATCCAGAAATATAAGATAGAATGTGGTGAATCCTCCAGCTCCAGGTATATGTGTAATCCCTCAGTCGTCCAGGTCTGATCCATAGCTTAAGACGAAGTTTAGATGTGTCAACTGGACAAATCGTTGTAGGAGTGAAGACGTTTCGCTGCTCATCCAGTTCTGGCTGAAGAAGCGGCTTGGATGAGCAGCGAAACGTCTTCACTCCTACAACGATTTGTCCAGTTGACACATTTTCGCCTCGTCTTTAGCTATCTCCAGCTCGGTACTTCTGGATCAAAGTCTGCTGATGGGTCCCTGAGAACTGCAAGGTCGGTTACAGGATGGGTGAAATGCAGAGGATAATCAAGTTTACACATACGCGAGAAGAATGTAACGCAGACGCAGTAACGACCTGGTTCCTCTGGCGATGTTCAGGGTCAAGTTCACCATGGAGACAAGCACCACCAGAAAAGTTACACAGGTCATATTTTTATAAAGCACTTTTCCACTTTCAAGGTACTCAAAGCTCTTTACATCAAGGAACCACTCGCCCATTCGTACACCAGTGTACACAGACACTGGGGTGGGTTAAGTGTCTTGCCCAAGGACACAGTATTCATTAGTGAGAGCTGGAATCACACGGCCAACATGTGGGTGGATGTTTATGTCGAGTGTTGGATTCGAACCGCCAACCTTCAGATCAGTGGACAAACGCTCAACCAAATGAGCTACTGTCACCCAAATCTCCACCATGTAACTTTTTATCCAACAAATCAATTAAAATAGCATGTTTTTCCCCCTTTTTTAGTTTGTATGTTTTGCATCGCTCTGAAAAAACATCCGGACTTGCATCTCCACAAACATCACTAGTTTTACGGAATCGTGCAGGTAGTGCGCCACCTCCAGAAAGTTACACGGTGTTGCTTTAAGTTATTCCTGATCCGTTCAGGTTTTGGCATATACTTGCTTTAGTCCTGGAAGTGCTCTGCTGTGTTTTTAAACTCCTTACACACCTTCACTAGAATCATTTGGATCATTTCAACGCTGGAATTGCCGATCTAAAGCTAAAAGGAGCTGTTCACTTGAAAACTACCACTTCATGACATCACAAAGAGGAACAGAGCATTTTGAGGTTTGGAGATATAGACAGACTAATAATACAGTGTTACTCAAACATGTGTGAATGAAACAAAACACAACTCCAGGTATGTTTTTGAGGAGGTAACAAGATTATAAAATGGTTGAAAGCTCAAAGTTGCTCAACCTGAATAATTCTTAACATACTGCTCATTATATTTGTTTTGTAGAGTTTTTATTTGGTTCGGCTGAAGTTGCTTTAAATGAAATAAACTTGAACTGAACTGACACTTCAGGGACCACATTAGATTATATTTGAATGTTAACTTTTTAATTACGTTTTCATTTTGGCTCTGCATTTTTAGTATTATATTAATTGGAGCGTAGTGTGATCCAAACAAGCATCAAGGTGTCTTTATAACACAATGAAACTGAAATCATGCCATCTTTAATTAAAAACATCATACCATTACCAGCGTCGTAAGTCCACTCTCAAACCTCTAAAGATATATTTGGCTCAAACTTTTCCTGCGTCGTTCTTTTGTTTTCTCTTTCCAAACTCCTGGCACGCTGGCGACTGCACAAATGAAATTAACGAGTAAACTAACAAAGATAAGAGTGATGGTTTGATAAATGTGTTTGATAATAGTCGTGGATAAGCGGTAGATTTATAAGCAGTATGGTATAAAAAGGTAAGCTGGTTCCTTATCAGAGCAATGCAGGTTTGAGCCATCAACAATGATTTGCAATGAGGTGGGTGAAGCTGTGCAGACGTAACAGGAGGAACGAGGGGGGGGCTGACGAGGCGAGACCGGAGCGCAAAGTGGTCGGAATATGTGTGTGTGTGGAAGTTAAAACCGTGTTACGGAACTTCTCTGGCGCTTGTCTCCGTGGTGATGTTATAGTTTTGCTGTATTGGAATGAATCTATATACACTGCTGGGCCAAAAAAAAAGTCGCCACCACTCACTCTAATATTTAATTGGACAGCCTTAGCTTAGATAAAGATAAGCTTAGATAAACTTCTGCAATGTCACAAGATTTACTTCCATCCAGTGTTGCATTAATGTTCCACCAAGATCTTGCATTGATGATGGTCGAGTCTGACGCTGTACAAAGCTTTTCCAGCACATCCCAAAGATTCTCATTGGGGTTAAGGTCTGGACTCTGTGGTGGACAATCCATGTGTGAAAATGACGTCTCATGCTCCCTGAACCACTCTTTCACAATTTGAGCCTGATGAATCCTGTAATATCTTGGAATATGCCTGTGCCAAAAAAAAAAAAAAAAATCCACTGATGGAATAACCTGGTCATTCAGTACGTTTAGGTGTCAGCTGACCTCATTCTTTGAGCACAGACTGTTGCTGAACCTAGACCAGACCAACTGGAGGAAGCTCGTACCTGTTTGCTTTGTTAAATCCAGGTGGCGACTTTTTAGGTGACGTCATAGATTGAGTGAGTGTGACGTCACCCATAGCGTTCAACTCCAGTCAAATGAAGCTTGTCGAGGCTAGAGCAGTTATATGGGCCAATTTGGAGCCAAGTTCCATGTTTAGAATTCCATACACGAGTATCATAGCAACCGAAGAGCCAATCCGGAGCGGGGTTGTTGAAGGTGACGTCCCTTCCTTCTCGCACAGTTGGTTTAGCAGGGAGCAGGCGCTTAGGAAGGCTGTCAATCAAACCCGTGGCTTACGCTAGTGGGAGAGACCTTGTTTGAGAATTGATACTTTCAATGTTATGAATGTGTAGATTAGACACTAAAATTTAGATTGCAATGCTAAGGAATAGACCCGATACTCAATACTGATTCCGATACCACAATGATAATAAAATCACTCTTTCGTTAGACAATAGAATGTGATTTTCGATATTAAATGGTAGTACTTTCTTTTATATTCTCACGTGGCCTTATATCTGTGTAATCCCTCCGTCGTCCAGTAGGTTCCATAGTGGTCCATGGGTGTATACGAGTCTATGTGTCTTACATTTGTCCTGATAAAGCTCAAGATCATTCTAAAGCTATTCAGGAAAGGTTCATTTCTGTCTTGTGAATGGGAATTTTTTGTATCGATACCTGCTCAAATGAGTATCTAGCTTCGATACAAGCTTCAGTATCAGATTTTCGATTGTTTTGCCATCCTCGGTGCCCGCTGCGGTATGTGCATTTTTCCTTTTAACAGCATAAATCATCCACAAGAAGCGTCTGTTTTCAAAGTGAAGGAGCAGACTCGGCTTTGACTAAAACTCACTATATTTCTATTTCCTGTTTCATTGGGCGCTCGCTCTGAGGACACTATCCCATCCGCTCAAGGTATAGCAATTTCGAATCCGTCCTGAGCTGGAATTACCCTGTTTGGAGAAGAAAACAGCATGTGAACCTCCATATTTATTTATCTGGGATGTTCCTGGAGCCAGACTAGTTCATTTCGGGCTAACTTATTGGTTTGTTTGAAGGTCATTTCCACAGTGGGAATGGGTGTGCCTCGTTGCAGATGCTTCAATTTGAGGGTTCTGGAGGCTGTGGTGAAATCATGCTTGTATCAGCTCTGCCTTGTCTGTCCTACACATAGATTTACAGGGCCGTTACGAGCCGGATTCGGAGCCCCTGTTGGAGTTTTATAGAAATAGGATAAACATCATCAATCTCTTTGTGGAGCTTTCAAAAGGTGGCAGATGGTCCGAGGCCTTTCATCACGTCTGAGTCCGTGGTCGGCTCCGGCACATGTAATGGGAACACGGGGCTAAACTGAGAGAGGCGGTAATAGGTCTGACAACATCCTGGCAGTTTGTTAGGAGATCCACGGAGCTGTGTCAGAACGTCTGGGTTGGATCAATAGCTACGGATTGCGACGCTGTTAGATGAGCTCATTCCAGCTGGATTTTAAGTATGATTTGGTCAAAAATAAAATACAAATACTGATTACATTAAAATAAAGTTTGGCAAAACAGCTTACTTCGACTATTACAGTGTTCTTAATGGTGGACAGTATACTACCACTACTGCTACTACTACTACGCCTACAACTATTACAACTACAACTACTGCTACTACTACTACCACCATCTACTGCTGCTTCTGACGTCTACGAAACTTAAATCAGACCCATTCTGCAAACTGGACTTTTCACAGCTCCTAACCATGTTCTAGTTGTTTCTTTTCTTCTCATTGAGCCTCTGAAGTTGTATTTGGAGTGATTCATGTTTGAGTAATCTTTAATCGCGTATTTTCAAGACGCCATTTTGTTGATCTACCCCCGTTCTCACCATGTCTGATACAAACCCACTGTACTTATTTTGTTCTTCAGTTTTATTTTCTTAATTGGTGATACTTGTAGGATTCGAAAGGTTGCGCAGTCATTTTGGTACAAATGAAAAAAAGTGGGCTGCTCGCTAGTGTGAGGTGCGGCTATCCATAGGGGGCGCCGACTGCATATCCATATCGTAGATTATAACTACAGAGCACAAACAAGCACAATAGGGCTGATTTAAAGCAGCACTGTGGAACTTTTCTGGCGGAGGGTCTCCATTATTACTTTGCCCAGAAGGTTCAGAAGGTGTTAAAGATCAGATCTGTGGAGAGGTGACACAAAGTAGGAATTCTTGTTTTTACATGGTATTTTTCAGTAATAAAAGAAATGCAAGAAAAATGCCATACTGTGGAACCTCCCAGGCACAGCAAGAACATATCCATGACGACGAGCAAAGAAAAGTTACATAGTGCACTTTTAGGTTTTATAGGCATTAGAAGCAACAGTAGTAGTGATCATATTAGTAGTAGTAGTAGTAGTGCAATTGCAGTAAGTCTACTTTACACTCAGAGGCGACAGTTTAATCCCAGCTGTGACCAGTTTGTACTGTTGTTGTGTCATTTGGCAAGACACTCCACCCACTTTGCCCATGTTAACCTGCGGTGCGTGTGCATGCGTACGTGCGACTGTGATAAGTGAAGGTCAGGTTCATCGTCGTAGAAAAACAGTATAAGCAGACGACTACAGAGTTCTGATCGCATTTTGCTTTAACTTTACACAACTTCAAAACAACAAGAAAATAAGAACACTTTGTTTCAGACTAATTAGTTTGAATGGTACTTTTACATGTTGTTTATAGCACTGCATAAACCATTACCGTGGCCTCCTTTAATGAAGACGCTGCCATCTTGAACAAATCACGTAAATACTGCAACACTGGACTATTCTATAACAGAACGAGATACGTAGCCCAATTACTTAAACGAATGAATATACCACATTTAAACCCATAGAGGACAAACTCTCTTTTCTTTTACCTTGCGGTGCTATATACAGCTACATAATGGGGAGCTGAAATGGAGCATAGCACGTATCATGGCCAATGTCCCTAATATGAGGTAGTTATTTCAATAGGGATCACCTTTATGATTCTGTTACAGTCTATTATAAAAATGTGAATTGCTTCTCACTCAGTTATATAATAGCGTTAAGATGTTCATTCGTTCAATACAAGTATTTGAGGCAGGATTGTCACATTGAGATGCAAAAGAGGAAGAGGATCAGTTGTGCGATGTTAGTTTTTGGAAAAGTTTGACCAAAGAGGCAGGTCTTGGTACTAATGAAATGAACTCAAATGTGATGTTAGCTCTTGTGCTGTGTTCATTTTATGTTTTGTCCAATTCTTACAGATGAACAACTCCATTTTGTTACTTAAGTGAAAGTACAGATATAGAGGTAAAAAGTTACTCATGTAAAAGTACCACATGAAAAAATGTACTTAAATAAAGGTATTTAAGTAACAGTTTAAAAATGTACTTAAAGAGTATTTCACAAGTGTTCATGTAGTGATGTTGATTAAAAATAACCCATATTTTGGTCACAGTAACAATACAAATCAAATCTTAATTTTTCTTATGAATTTTGTGTATTTATTTTTGTTTGCTCAAAGCCGAAGCTTGAACTCAAAAACTTTAGTCAGGATGTTACCACGAACATGGTAAAAATAACCTCTCAAATCATATGAAAAGTCCTTTTTGCTTTTCAGTCCAGTTCAAAAATGTAGTGGAGTAGAAAGTACAGACACTGCTCTCAAATGTTAAAGTAAAAGTACAGTGCTTTACTACTTGTACTTCATTACCTTCCACAATTGATTTTGGCCCAATTCAACGTTTCTGGTGGAGTGTACACCACCTAAGGAGTGACGGATAATTTATTTCCTCTTTGTAAATGGTCATGTGTATATTCATATATATGTATTCATCTGTGGGAGCAGGATTCAAACCACCAACCTTCAGATCACTGGACCAACACCAGCTACTGTCACCCATATATTGTATTGGTACATCTTGTGTTGTAGCTGGTTTATGGAAACTACTGTGTCAGAAAAATGCTGATACTCAACACTACTGTTCAAAGCACCTTCACTATCACCACATTATAATCTGAAGTTTATACAGTGCACAAATTTTCAGTATCAAACATGGATCTATAATAAGAAATGGATCACACACACCCCCCCCCCTCTGTCCAGGGGAGGGATAGACTAGTGGCCACTCCAGGTACTGCAGTTCTCAGGAGCTTGGGCCCAGACAGAGCTCTCCTATACTGCACAATGCACTTTTGGTAATTTAAACTGCCTGTGTTCAGCTGACAGACAAATCTGCACATTCATATTGGACTGAACAATAATCAAATAAAAAAGGCATTTCTTAAAAAAAAAAAAAGCGCTTGACATTGACTCTCATATTTTCTTCACTAGTTAGTTAGCTATAATGTGAAAAAAACACAGCTATTTAACAGTATGAAGCCAACAGATAGAAACTTGTGAATACATATTTGTCTATTTAATAAGTGATTCAATCATTTACTCATTTGTTTATTATGAAAAACAAACACATTTGACTTTTAATAATACGACAATACAGACTTTTAAAATAAACTTCATATTTTCTCAAATTTAAACATTATAAAAGAAAAAAAGTGGAGTTAGCATGACACTGTAGCTTTAAATATTTAATGAGACAGGTCTTTGATCCACAGAAGTCTGGGATTATGGCTCACACTTGTTGATAAAGCTCAAAGCCGCCAGCGGGGTTCTGTGCAGAAATCTTTGTAGAAATGTGTCAATAAAGACTGGAGTGAGACGGTGCCTCCTCAGGCCTCTCGGATTAGCAGCACCAGAGCCATTTAAAACGCCGCTCACTGGGATGACGGGCCCTGTTCATTAAAAGGGCCCCCAAGAGACTGGTCAATGAGGCTGACACGAGCTGTGGTGAGAACATGACAACCAGTGGGGAACGATGTAGAGTGTGAGATTCACCATAATAAAAGTGAAAAAGTGATTTGAATAGACACAATTTGCAAATCGCAAAGGCTTTTACTGTTTGGGGACGAGAACAAACTAATGCTGTATAAACTTACAAATGAGCTGGAATGTATGTGATGAGTTGGGGGAGAGTCATATGAAGAAGAACAAAAACTGTAATGACAAAAACAATTATTTAAAAAACTTTGAGCCAGGTTTATGTTTCCATTCTAGCAGGCCCGCCCCAGCCTATAAGCAGACTAAGCAGCTGCTTAGGGCCCCGAGGCCACCAGAGGGCCCCCAAGAGCCCATACATTTATATTGAAAATAATATAATATATCATGATTTATTGGAAACAGGGCTTGTGTGTTTACAGCAGCCTAAATATCCCTCTAAAGCAATTACATTACACAGGTGCAATAACCCTTTATAATGTAAATTTAACTGGATCCAACTGGAACACATTAAAATCCACCATTGACATATGTGAAACGAAGGAGCTCATTGGTCACCTGTGATGTACAAATAAAATCACATTTCTCTCACCTCAGATTAACAGAAATTAGTGCTTCTCTCATTGATTCTGCAGAAATCCGCCATGTTTTTCAGCCCCCTGTGAGATATTTTTCTTTTATTTTTCCCGATATGGATAGACCACGCCTGTGCCTGATTGGCTAATCCACCTGTCAATCACAGCTATTTGAAAAAAAGGGAGATTCACCAGTGACAAGACTCACATCTTCATAAAGTACTGAAGAAGTGTGTATTCTGGATCACAGGTAAGCATTATAGTGGGTTTAATTCTCTTTGAAACATCCTTTGTCACTTTGGAGTAAATATTTCCCATTGTCTCTAAAAAAAACCTTTATAAACTACCCTGTTTCCAATGAGGCATTTAGGTGCCGGAGCTCCCTCTGCTGTCAGCAACGGGAATTAACAAGAAAGAAGAAAATTTGACCGCAGAATGTTTGTAGTGATGGTTTATGAGCTAAAAAACTGTGGAATTTTATCTATGACACAACTAAACAGGCAAAATGTGAACAGAGGGTATTTGTGTGGTCTGAAAAGACAGGTTTGGATTAATGAATCAAGTGTGAATGAAACAAAATACAACTCCAGGTATGTTTTTGACAACAGGGGCCAAAAGTACAGCATGGTTTGATTTTTTTTTTTTAAATACAAAATATACTACTTCTGAAATGTCACTGATTGGCTGAATCCACCTGTCACTCATTTGGAGGCTGACCCATAGGAAGAGTGGGTGGGTGTAGTTACATTTGTTACAATTACATTATCATAAGCCCTATAATTCTAATAAGTTTCGCAGTTAATAATTCTGTTCTCTCTTGTGTTTCTGCTCCATGTTAACAATGTGCACTCTGAACTGACTCCTGATCTGAACATAAATCGCAGTTCTGATCACAATAAAAACCACATTTAGATACTTGGAGATTACAAGAGTGCTTACAAAGTGCTACAAAATGGTGTCTTTCTTTTAAAATAACCGTTGGACGCATTGTTGGACTAAAGTTTGTCTTTTCGGCTCCTAAGTGGTTCCTTCGCCCATAAAAAAGATTGTTGCCATTTAAAAACACATTTAGTCCCAGCCAACTCTGAATTGAGAACACAGCTCTACAGACACTTAAGCGATCCGCCCATGCCCTCTACAACTCCCATTAGAAACAGGCAAACCGCAAACGCCCACAATTAGACCTGGACCGATGCACAGTGCCGGTCCAAAGAATACAGTTATTTTTGTGTTTTCAAGGTTAATAAGGAAGAGTTTTATATTGTTTATAGCCAGATAGGGAAGTCTTTTGGGGATGTGTGGGCTGCAAATTGGACCAGCATAAAATAACGACGCAGAAAAGATAAAAATATGTATGTATGTATGCCTGTGGAATATCTCCCCATTCATGATGCATGTTTTTTTCGAGGTATTTTTGAGCAATAAAGCACAGAGAGCGATGTCATCTCCATGGGTTTACAATCGACAAAACGTGTGACTAAAAGGTGTTTTATACCATAGACCAGGCACGCCCAAACTGTGGCCCGGGGGCCAAATGCGGCCCTCAGACTTCCAGGTGAATTATTTCTACCTTAAACAGCACTTTTTACTGTACATTTCTGAAAATCTACTTTAACAAGCCCATATCAAATATTTAATGTGTCCCACTAAGGATGTAAGCATGAATAAAGATCTAGTGGTTCAGTCTAACTTGTAATAATAACACAGATTTTAAGTATTCACTGTATTGGAGACCAGTCTATGGCCCTCAATCGGCCTTCAGCTTTGTCTGTGTTTTTATATATGGCCCTTAATGAGAAAAGTTTGGACACCCCTGACATAGACTGTCAATATAAATGGACACAGCTAACCTGCTAGCCACCACGTTTCAAATAGGAAGTAAGCATGGGCCCAGCTCCATCGACTCTGGCTTTAATTCACTTTACACTGAAAGATTTTCGCCCCTCTGTTTGTAACTGCTGCTATCAGCCTGGTCATTTTGGTCTTAAATATTTGTATTAAGCTGCTCTACATGGTCCTGGTGTTGTTTATTGTGTTATTGCGTCTGAACATTAATAACAAACACCTTCTTTCACCAAGGTCACTCCCGCTAGAGTTAGCAACAAGTTTGATTGGCAGCGTTGCTAAGTGCCCGCTCCTTGGTAAACCAGCGTGTGGGCAGGAAAGAGTGTTATCTTCAACAGCCTCTCTCTGGATTGGCTCTTTGGTTGCTATGATACTCGCGGTCGAAATTCCAATTGTGGAACTTGGCTCCAAATTGGTCCGCTAACTGCTTGTCTCGATGAGCTTCATTTGTCTGGAGCTGCTAAAAATGATGCCACAGTCACTTAGTCCACTTCTTTTTATACAGTCTGTGGTGCAAACATGTTCTGAAATGTGGTTCTTATAATTGTAGCTGTTTCAATCTGTGCAAAAATTACACTGGTTTTAGCTAAAATGGGAAGGTACATGCAGTAAAATCAAAACTCGCCGGCTTAAATAATCAACCGTTTGTGTCTAAAACTTGTTTGAAAAGAGCACTGGGTTGATGATGTTATTGTGCTCACTTCTGTCTCGAGGGCAGCTGCTAAAAAGAAGACACAAGTGGAGCTGCTTTTGGATCCTGACACAAGTACACAGCACAAGGACAGCTCCACCTTCACCCAGCGCCTTTTAACAGCCTTTTTCTCCTGTTCTCTCAAACTTCTCGGAAACTACCTGATTCATACTTTTTTTATTCTTGTTTTGGGTGAAATGAGGCCCGGCACATGGCGTCAGAGTACCCTTAGGTGACATAAGACCCTTGCATAAAACGCTTGTGAAAGTTCTCGATTTCACAACTTGGAAGATTTGAGGTTGTTGTGAAGACCAGAGGCGGTGAGGGTAATTGGGAGTGTTGGCACTTGTTCCAATTAAAGTACACATTAAAGGCTGTGACAGTGCGATCTCAGTTCTATATCATGATTCATTTAATCTTCCACTCTGTTACAACGAGATCGTGAGCTTAATCCGACCAGTAAACGGAGCCAGCGGAAAATTACACCAGAATTCAGACCATGTTTATTAACTGTTGGAAATAATCTACTTTTTTGCCGTAA
The DNA here is from genome assembly GCA_019594935.1 of Periophthalmus modestus. NCBI lineage: Eukaryota > Metazoa > Chordata > Actinopteri > Gobiiformes > Gobiidae > Periophthalmus > Periophthalmus modestus. The sequence continues at coordinate 61,699 of JAIEZT010000150.1, read as the reverse complement.
TTCACAAGATCTAAACAGTGATTCGTGTTGTTCTATAGGCTCTGTGCACACCATAAACTCTATATATAAATGGACAAAGCTAACACACTAGCTGCCACATTCCAAATAGGAGGTGATCATGGACGCTCTTCCAGCTCCATCGAATCACTTTACATTGAGAAACTGTGGCCCCTCTCTCTGTAACTGCTGCATTTTGGTCTTAAAAATGTTCATATTAACCCCTCTACATGATTCTGGTGTTTATATTTCACTATTTTGTCTGTGAATCAACATATGAACATTAATAACAGACAAATCAGGCGCCTTCTTTCCCCCGAGGTCACTCCCAGTAGCGTTAGCAACATGTTTGATTGACAGTGTTGCTAAGAGTCGGTTCCCTGCTAAACCAGCGGTGCAGGCGCGAAGGGGCGTTAACCTTCAACAGCCTCACTCCGGATTGGCTCTTTGGTTGCTATGATACTCATGGTCAAATATGGATCTCGGCTCCAAATTGGCCCCTATAACAGCTCTAGCCTCGATGAGCTTCATTTGACTGAAGCTGAACACTATTGGTGATGGCTCATTCCTTCAGTCCACTTCTTTACACAGTCTATGGTGCACAAAAGCACATTAGCTAGCTCACTGTGTTTCAAATACAGAACAACCGATATGTGTTTTTTCATGACTGATGTCCATACTGATTTTAGAAAACAGAGCAACCGACGGCCGTTAAGATCTGCCGATATTTTTTGGATAAATTTTTCTTTTTTTTTTAGACAGCAGGTTGGCCTCTAATGGTTTAGCAGGGAGCAAGTTCTTAGCAACACTGTCAGTCAAACCTGTTGCTAACACTAGCAGGAGCAACCTCGGGGAAAGAAGGCGCCTGATTTCTCTCTTATTAATGTTCATATCTTATTTTACAGACACAATAGAGGAATAAAAACACCAGGATCATGTAGATGGGTTAATAAGAACATTTTAAGACCAAAACGACGAAGCTGACAGCTGCAGTTACAGAGAGAGGGGTGAGCCAGAAGTGCGCCCATGATCTCCTCCAATTTGGAACACGGCGGCTAGCAGGTTAGCTCTTCATTTATGTGTACAGTCTATGGTTTGACCACAGATATCGCCCAGTTTTTCTTGCATCTGTTAGGGACCATGTTCTTTGGTCTAATTGGGACAGTTGTATTCCAGCCACAGCCCAATGAATCAGCAAATATTATCCGGTAAGGTCATTAGATGGCAGATAGCACATGGGGAATAGTGGAACGAGCTTATCTATGAGAATTCTAGACAAATGAAGCGTGTGGACTGACTTAAAGTTATTCTCTGTGACATTCCGGGTCCATCCCTGGAGTGGAGCGTATTCCTTGAAAAGGTCAGATTCCACAGCGGTAGGAGAGGTGTTTTTGTCTGGGATTGATTGCTGCAGAGTGAGAGAGGTGACTGCAGTCCAGACCATTACATACATTACACACAATACAGTGTGTAGGAGGGAAGTAATCACATGGTGCATTATCGGTCTTTGTCAACAGAATAGACAGTTGATAAACCCATACACTCAGCAGCGACCCAACCTGCCTCGTATGGAGCTCAACAGAGACGCCTGAGCAGGCTCCAAAAGTACATTTTTCCATTAATATTCCCATTGACTTTTTTAAAAATTAAAACATTATAAGTTCAAAGCCATCGCAGAGATTTTAAATAAAATTCTAGGTCTTGTGGTCATTAGTTCCACGTAGCTGATTATCCTCGAGCAAGATTTCAAACTTTTAATATCTTTTTTTTTTTAGTCTATGCAAAAAATGAATAGGAGATCTATTTACGGAACCGCAGGGTGGGGGGGTCACTGTTGAGCTCATCATCAGTTTGTTGTATTCATGGGGGTCAGTGGGTGGGGTATGGTGGCACAATTTGCGGAATGTATCGAACTGCGTTATTTTGTTTTTTTTATCCGATTAGATTTTCAATTTATGTTTTAATAACAGGATTCTGCTCAAAGTTCACATTTTGAACAGAAAAATTGCCAAAAGACTGCAATATGAACTGACAAACTAATGCTATTGTGAACGTAAATAATTATTATGGTTTTAATTAAACACAATTAACTTGAAATCGGGCTCCTGCTGCATTATATTAACTTAGTATAGACATTTACAGTTACTTAACACAAGGAAACACTTCAGTTTAGGTATCACATCCATCCATCTATTTTCTTCCGCTTATCCGGGGCCGGGTCGCGGGGGCAGGGACTCCTAGACTTCCCTAACCCTAGACACTTCCTCCAGGTCCTCCGGTGGGACCCCAAGGCGTTCCCAGGCCAGCCGAGAGACATAGTCCCTCCAGCGTGTCCTGGGTCTCCCCCAGAACTTCTTCCTAAAGAGGTGTCCAGGGGAGGGAGGGATAAACATATTGTTTGTCACTAAATCATCTATCAATCCATCTTCTTATCTGCTTATACGGGGCTGGGTTGCAGTAGCAGCCTAAGCAGGGACCCCAAAGTGTTCCCAGGCCAACCAAGAAACATAGTCCCTCCAGCATATACGTCTTAAAGGTAAATAGTTCTTCACTGTGCTTTAGAAAAAGTAACAACAGTCAGATCAAGTATATCTTTTACAATTAAGTAAGCAAATGAAAAGCGTGCAGATTTTTCCACTGGATTATGCATCACTATTTTTCTGCTGAGATGTTGCCATGTATGGAAAACAGAACATCTTAGTTTTGGGATAAGCACTTTTTGAATCTCATCCATCATTTTGTCATATGAGCATCCAAAAACAAACTTTGAACCATTTGTCCTGTCAAATAACTATGTGTAATTAGCTCCTCTCTTCAGACAGATATAAGGCAGTGTCCACCAGTAATCTGCCCAGAACCGAAGAAGCGGCTTGGAAGAACATCGAAACGTCTTCACTCCTACAACAATTTGTCCAGCTGACTGATTTAAACTTTGTCTTATGCTGTGGATCAGACCTGGACGACTGAGGGATTACACAGAAAACCGTCTTTATGTTTTTAACCAGCCCACAAGACACAGGCAAACCGGCAAACCTACTCCCAAATCCCCCCTCTGTTTCACATCCTCCCTCCTTGATGTCACCGAGATAGATTTCCGCAGACACGACCACCATCAGTGCCCTCATATAAAACTCTGCTAGCTACAGCGCGTAATATAAAGGCCTCCCAGAATGGGGTTAGCCAGCGTAATGCCTCACGCTGACACGCACAAGCCGGGGATGGCCACTTAAAAGTTGGACCCTGTGGTAAGCCAGAAACAGCAGCGCTAAGCTACACCGTTATGAAGCTGCTCATTGCTGTTTGCTATAGTTCAATAAAAGAGAAAAGCACTATTGGAAAACACACAATTCCCCAGACGTTCATGCAAGCTTAGCGGAGGGAGCGGATCATTTGTTATGTGCTGTATGTTGGGGACAGAATTAAGTGGGTTTGCAGAGCGTAAGCAGAGGTTTAACAATGTAAGGAAGGAGGTTTCTAGAGGTGTTACAGTGTGCAATATGTTTGGGGTTGGGCTATGCAGTGAAATGTGTTAAAGATGCACTTTACTCTTGGAGGGAGACAAGCAGAGAACATTATTGATTTGCCCCACAGTAATCCTTACAACAATTGAAGAAAAAAAATTGAAAAATTGACCTTTAAAATTATACCAGTACATGCTTAAAGGTCAAAGGTGAAAAGAAAAAAGGAGAAAAATAATATAGATGACTTAAAGTGTTATTAATAATAATAAAAAAAATTTTTTAAAAGTTGGAAACCATGGAAACAAGCAGGTGACAGACGCTACACCAGAAAAATCTAAACATAAATAATCACAAATAATCATCATAAAATTAACATTAAAACAGAAGAGTGCAGAACTGTTTTGAGCCTGGATTTAAACATTATCAAAGTCGAGGCCTGTCTCACATCTTCAGGAAGATTGTTCCAGGTTTTAGTTGCATAAAAGTGAAATGCTGTTTCCCCATGTTTAGTCCATGGTTAGTCCTGGTTTGTTCCTGGTTTATTCCTGGTTTAGTCCTGACTCTGGGCACCAGCAGGAGGCCGGTCCCTGAAGTCCTCAGAGTGTGAGATGGTTCATATGGCACTAATATGGCCAATACAGCAGACTAACCTACTGGAGAGAAATACATGGATAAGTCTCTCCAAGTCTGGTTTTGACAGTATACCTTTGATTTTTGCATAGTGCATCTTTAAGCTCTGACCTGCAAATTGATTTAGTCCATTTGGCTTATTTAAGTATCACTTAAGCTTTTAACTATATGCTTTCATAACATAATCCTACACACACAGATTTATTTTTATTGAATTAAATAAATATTCATCTTCTCAATATCTCCAACTCAATGTGTTCAAATATGTGAAAAATGGGGGAAAGATTTGACCCCAAAACTTGTAGTATTTTACCATTTTCTGAAGAGTTAAAATGAGCATGAATTACCAAAGGGAATAAGAGGCCTTTTCACTGTCAAGATCAGAACACGGCGAAAGGCAAATGTGGAAAACATGGACGAGTTTGCAGAGGGATAAACTAAAACCAGAAGTAATGGCTCTATATAAAAAAAAAAAAAAAATTAAATAAATAAATAAAAACTAAAAAGACAGAATTTTAACTTGTATTTATCAAGTAAAAATCAGCAAAGTGTTTTACCAATTGGGTCTTTAACTACTCCTACTACTATTACTGCTGTGGCAATTATTTCTGTGCACGACAACGCCCCGGCAACCTCACTGTTAGCGTCACTACTTCCTGTCCAGTTTCATCTCCATGAGGCTTTGTCAAATAATTAATAATAATGAGTAATAATAATAATGAGTCAAATAATTGGGTAGTCTTTATTTTATTTAAATTAATTTGCATTTTAACAGTTTTTTTATTTAATGTTTTCTGATTTTAACACAAGTTATCAGTTATAAGTTACACGTCTATTTTTTTTTATTTAATTTAATTTTTTATTTCAATTTAATTTTTTTTTTTTTTTTTTTGGTATAGTTTCAATATTCATTTTTTTCTTAAGTTGTAAGTTATAAGCTACACGTCTGAGGGACCAGATAGACGACCCTGGTATTGTACAGTAGTGACCACAGGGGCACAGTGTGTTGAGTGTCCTCCCCTCCACCAACAGACACCTTGTTCTAACCCCGCCCTAAGCGTACGCTGTTGCTGTGTGCCTGCCCGAGACACGTAATGACCATTCTGATGGACATACGATGGATTTGACCGCTCTTTAGCCCACACACAGCGCATGTATACACAGGTTTAGGACCAGAGCAGCGCTGTGTATCTGCTCACAATGAATGTACATGCCGGTCAGCAGGGTCACTGTCAACGGTCAGCTTTTCAACACTCTCATTATTCTCAATGCCACGTACAGAGCAAACTGACATCTATCTATCCATCTATCTATCTACAAGCTCACATAAGCCTTATAACAGCTGTGTGCATAAGTGACAGTTATATTTACCACTAGAGCAACACAATTCCAGGTATGTTTTTGATGAGGAAACATTATAACACGGACTGGAAAAATAGCGTATTATAAAGTCCAGAATAATCCTGTATTTTCTTTTTACAGAGGGCTATCGATCTGGTCACCACGCCCTCCTCAAGCCGGATTCAGACAGTATCGTGCAGTCCAATTTGATTATTTCTGTGACACATGTGAAAGGAGGAGCTCATTGGTCACACATCATTTTGAATAAAGTTCTCTCACCTCAAATTAAACAGAGCTGAGTGCTTTGCTCATTGATTCCTTGTAAACGACCATAGACTGTATAAAGAAGTGGACTAAGTGAGTGTGACGTCACCCATAGCGTTTGGCTTCAGTCAAATGAAGCTTATCGAGGCTAGAGCAGTTATAGTGGTGAATTTGGGAAACGAGTTTGATATTTAGCATCATAGCAACCAAAGAGCCAATTCAGAGCGAGGCTGTTGAAGGTAATGCCCCTTCCTGCCTGCACCACTGGTTTAGCAGGGAGCGGGCACTTGGCAACGCTGTCATCAAACCTGTTGCTAACGCTAGAGGGAGAGACCTTGGGGGAAAATGGCGCCTGATTAGTCTGTTATTAATGTTCATATCTTGATTTACAGACACAAGAGCAAAATATAAACCCGAGGATCATGCAGAGCAGGTTATTACGAACATTTTCAGACTAAAATGACGAGCCTGACAGCAGCAGTTACAGAGAGAGGGGCCACAGTTTTTTCAATAGAAAGTGAATTGGAGCCAGAATCAATGGAGCTGAAGCGTGCCCATGCTCACATCTCATTTGAAAGGCAGCTGCTAGCAGGTTGGCTATGTCCCATTATATATTCAGGCTATGGTTTTGGAGCTGCAAACATGATGCCTATAAGCTCATAAAAGTCAGTGGAACACCTCTCAAACTGACCACAGACAGCTGACCAGCTCTCACCATAAAAGAGCGTTTTCTCATAGTTCCGCATTTTTGTGGCATAATCTCCCCATATTCTGCTCCTTATTCTGACGCTGTGCCCGCTGTGAGCTCTACGTCGCTATATTTCTACAAGATTAAAGACGCTGCCACTCTGCTGCTGCATAGAAAATGACGGTGGCGTATCATTTTGAATGTTTAACACAGCGCTGTCTCAGATAAGTGGGCTATGTGTCATAATTATGCCCTCCCTATGAGTGTAGCATTAGCTGGCCACGTTTACTTTAGCTTTTGAAAGGGACGAATCCTAATGATAGCATAATGACACTCCGGGCCAGTGCGTCAGCTGGTGCGTTCATAAAGAGAATACACAGAGCTGTTATTAAGCAAAGGGTGGATCGGACAGGTTTGAGAACACAAAGGAAGGTAAGAATGTGACTCTTTAAAGGGCCCATATTACGCTGTTTTCTGATCTATGTTCTAATGTCGTTTCCTCATCACAAACATGTCTGGAGTTGAGTTTTGTTTCATTCACACATGTTTAACACACAGATTCTACATATTTACACTGAAATCGTCTCTCAGACTGGTATTATTGGGGCGAATTTAGAGCTCCTTGCCGCTTGCACCACTGGTTCGGCAGGGGGCAGGCGCTTAGCAACGCTGTCAATCAAACCTGTTGCTAACGTTAGAGGGAGTGGTCGCGGGGAAGGAAGACGCTCATATCTTGATTTACGGACACAGTAGCAAAATTAACCCCAGGATCATGTAGAGAGGGTTAATACGGACATTTTAAGACCAAAACGACAAGCCTGACAGCAGCAGTTACAGAGAGAGGTGATGTTTTTTCAATAGAAAGTGAATTGGAGCTGATGGAGACAGAAGCGCACTCATGATAACTTCCTATTGGGAACGCGGGGTGGCTAGCAGGTTAGCTATGTCCATTTATATTGTCTATGGCTCTTGCCCAACAATGGCAAATAGTTCAAGGTGTCTGCAGAGCTGCAACAAAACTCCATCTATATATATAATTTTTTACATCACCAACAGTGTTTCATTTTAACTTAACTTTTAACTTTTGTACCTGCTTGCAACTGTTTGCCTTTCAATTCTAAAACCCTAAACTTGTTTTTTCCAATCTCCAAACCCAAAAATTGTAGTCTTTTGAAGGTGAATTCTACATATTCACAAATACGAATAATAATTGCTGTAAGAGGCTATAATTTTGTCTAACTACTTGAAGTGGACAAATGCCACGACTTCAGAAGCTAATTTCAACTTTTAAAGCCCTTTTGTCTGTGTGAACTTAGCAGCGGGCTTTATGGACCATGCTGCCACTGAAAATTATTGATTGGCAAATTATCAACTCAGGCAGCATAATAATCTGTGTACCATGGATGCCTAACATAAAAATAAAAAACCTTTCAAGAGACAGTGTTACACTTCTCTGGGGTATTAATTGCTAACCTATAAAGTATTTTACATCCCCATGTTACCTCTTGTTGGTTTCAAAATGCTAGATTCGCCCAAAAAATGTATTAAAGTTATGTCGGCTTGTGGGCTGAGAGACATGGCATCACACACGTAACCAAAAAGAGGGTTCGAATAGACCCCACTCAAATGTGCCACAAATGATTTATGAAACTATTTCAGACATTGAATCAGAATTTGTCATTCAAAAAAAAAAAAACTGCTAACCCTGTAGTTAATCTGTACAAACATCTTCTGAAATACATAGCTCTTAGTTCCCATTTCAGTCTTTCTGTAAATTCGTCTGGACACATTTAAAATTTGAACAAAACCATATTATTAAAACATAAATTGTAAATCTAATCAAACTGCAATGTTTGTCTGAAAAAAATCCAATGTCTTTTATTCCCAAAATTGTTCAGTCCAAAGCATTTTTTATGAGAGATATATAACATGGTAGAAAGCTCACAAAAGATGATTTAGCATTATACCCCATCCATGCATCCATTTTCTTCTGCTTTATCTGGGGCCAAGTCGTAGAGGCAGCGATCCAAGCAGGGACTCCCAAGACTTCCCTCACCCCAGACAATTTCTCCAGCTCCTCCAATGGGACCTCAAGATGTTCCCAGGCCAGCAAGAGACACAATCCCTCCAGCATGTCCTGGGTCTTCCCCAGGACCTCCTCGGGCATAGAATACCTCCCCAAGAGAGGCTTCAGGAGACATGCAGAACAGATACCAAGCCACCTCAGCTGCTCCTCTCCACGTGGTGCCGAAGCAGCTCTAGTCTGAGCTCCTCCTGTGTGACTGAGCACTACACCATCTCTCTAAGGGGGCGCCCAGCCACCATGCGGAGGAAACTCATTTCGACCACTTGTATCAGCCATCTTGTCGTTTCGGTCATTACCCAAAGCTCATGAGCATAGATGAGGGTAGGAACAGAGATCTAAACCAGGACTATGTAAATGGACAGCTTTGCCTTGGACTCTGTTCGTTCTTCACCCACATCATTCTGATAGAGCGACATCATCAATGCAGAAGCTGCACCGATCCAACTGTCAATCTCACGCTCCATCCTCCCCTCACTCGAGAACAACCCCGAGATACTTGAACTCCTCCACTTGAGGCATTATATAGGCCGATAATGACTACATTGACTATCATTCAGTACATGACAGATGAAAACAATCATTTTGGGGGGTCAATATTTATCTTTTTTTTATACTAATTGGATGATTTTGGTTCTTTTTCTGTTCTACGATGAGGGTTGAGCAATAGACAGTTGAACTTCTATGACTCATTACAGACACAAACTAATGACTAACGTGTTTCATTCTGCTGTTTATTTATTGCAGCTCATGATTTTTAACAATATTGTAGATTTAATAGTTTTTGGGGAAATTCTGCTTCATGGTTTGGTTTCAGTATTATTGTTTATCGTCTCCATTTACTTCAGCAATATCACACTTCAAAATGTGTTATCGTGACAGGCCTAACATTATATTCCCTCTTTAAAAAAAAATTAGAAAAAAATGCATTATATATATTTTTTTAATTTTTTTTATTTTTGTATTAATATATTTTTAAATAAATATTATATATGTTAATTTATTACTTTTTATATGTATAATTTTTTTGCATTGTTATTTGAATCAGTATGTCTTAGACCTACAATCTTGTATTTAAAAATGCTTAAGTTGAAGGACAAAATCAGCCTCATATTTACAAAGCATGTTTTTGATATAGTACAAGAGCTTTGGGGTAAAATCCATCAAAAACGTATTGACGACCAACTGTAAAGCATATTATGAATGAACAGATGCTTTTCTCTTAGATAAATCAAAGAGGGATTGTAGTCTTTGGAGTCTATTTTCAAACACACAAAGAAGTGAATGTAGTCCCAACATGTGGTGTGGGCTTTTTACCCATCTGCCGCTTCAGTGCTGCACAGTACTATAAATGTTTCTTTCCTCCGTTTTCTCGCAGGCCTTCACATATCTATAGCTGAAATGGTTCAAATAATACCAGGGTTCAAAGGCTGTGTATGTGGCGGTAGGTCCCTGGGTTGACTCACTCTATTGAAAAGATGCCTTTCTGTGGGGCTGATGAGAATCTATACATAACATTGCAGTGCAGTACAGATCAATACATGTTTCTTACAGACTTATTGGAAAAGTATCCCTCGTTTTCTTGACCAATTCTGTAATAAGACTGTAAATAAGATCAACTATGTATGTATGTGTTTGCGTATTTTAGTTTTCTATGGCATACATATTCACTGGACTTCTTCAGACCCATAGATTGTATAAAGAAAGTGGACTAAGTTAGCGTGACGTCACCCACAGCGTTTCGGCTCCAGTTAAATGAAGCTCATCGAGGCTAGAGCTGTTACAGGGGCGAATTTGGAGCAGAGTTTCATACTTGGAATTCTGACCGCGAGTATCATAGCAACCAAAGAGCCAATCAGGAGTGAGGCTGTGAAGGTAACGCCCCTTCCTGCCCCCACCGCTGCTTTAGCATCAGTGACCTCAGAGAAAAGAACATGCCTGATCTTGATTTATGGACACAAGCGTGAAATAAAGACACCAGGATCATGTTAAAGTGGGTTAATATGAACACTTTAAGACCAAAATAACGAGTCTGACAGCGGCAGTTACAGAGAGAGGGGCCACAGTTTTTCAATGTAAAGCGAAAATGGAGTTGATTGAGCCGAAAGCGCGCCCATGATCATTTCCTATTTGGAACGCTGTGGCTAGCAGGTTAGCTATGTCCATTTATATATACAGTCTAAGTTCAGACCATTTCAGCAGTCACAATGTATTCTTAAGGCGCACTATGTAACTTTCCTGTTGAGAGTCTCCATGGAGATGTTATGCTCTGCCTCAGTAAGCAGGCGACAGCACCAGGCTAAGTGACATGTCAGATCTGTGGAGAGGTGACCCCCCACTTACGGTAAGAAGTATATTTTTAGCAATAATCTACATGGCATTGGATACAGCAGAATCAGTTATTTATGAACAAGGAATGTTCACATCTTT
>JAIEZT010000150.1:0-50705 GCA_019594935.1 Periophthalmus modestus | reverse complement strand
TAATTTATGAATTACTAATAATAACAACAACACAACACAAATAATTAAATTTAAAAAATCATAATCATAATATAATCTAGGCAACATTTTGACAGATTATTGTGCTCAAATTGCCTTATTTAAAGCCACAGAATGCAACTTTTTAGCCAAAAAATATAATATAATAAAAGTAAGTTTTTCTTCTTTTTTTTTTTTTCATTTTTGTTGTTTTTCTTGCACTGAGAAATCTAGAAAAAAAAACAAAAAACAAACATGCTTTGTTATTGTAAGTGGGTTTGCATCTGCACAAACCTGACTTATTTGGCCTGGAGGAGGGCCTCCTACCATGAAAATTTTATTCCTTTGTCTATAATCTTTCAAAGTGTGGCCTAAAACTTATCTAGCTTCATTGAGCATGTTCCAAGTTTGGCTGCAGCTACGGTTTTAATGTTCAGTTTCCATGGAGTCACGCAGCTGACGTTCCATCTTTAGAAAGTGACATACATTAAACACACCTGTCTGTGCACTGCCCTGACGAGCCTTGGTTATATAGACACATGGAACACCAACGAAAATGAGTCCAGACTCAGGATGTCAAGATTTGATTCATCAATCTTAATGATGATTCAAGTCACAATAAAATCACAACTAAAATATGAATAATTAATGATCATTTAAGTCCATGAAATCTATGAACAAAAGACTGAAAAGTCATTAATTAATTATAAAAATTAAATAATAATAATACAATAATAATAATAACCATTATTGTTATTAACATATTGATATTGTTTATTAATACTATTATTATAGACGATTTCAGAATGATTAAATAAATAATAAATAATTTATAATAGATTTTAAGAGATTTAATAAAATGGAACCAGGTGTGCCGGTTTCACTATCAAACTATTAAAAATCCATTGAAACCACCTGAGAGCCGCTCCATCATCGTCCACAGAACCTGTACTCTGCTTTTCGACTCCCAACACATCCATCTTGTTCTTCCAAGTCTTTGTGTTGTCGTAAATCATGGAGCTAATCATTATTTTTTAATATCCAAAACCCTGTTGCACTCGGTGAGGTAGATGGGTGAGACTAGAGAGGCAAGCACATCTTTTAGTGCTGTCCCCAGCACCTCCTCCGTGGGCATGTTTGGCTGCTCTGTTCTTATGTCATTAATACTCATCAAGGAAAGGCGTAGTCCCATTCAGAGGCTATTCTTCTGGGTAATTCACGCTCTACTACCGCACTCCCCTGGATATATATTTTTTACCTCCTTTTAGACCATTTTCAGGATTAAAGCCCACTTGGAGACAAAGCTGGATTTTAAGAACTTGAGAGAAACAACTTGAGAGTAAGCATAGACTGTATATATAAATGGACTTAGCTAACGGGCTAGCCACCGCGTTCCAAATAGGAAGTGAGAATGGGTAACTGCTGCTGTCAGGCTCGTCATTTTGGTCTTAAAATGTTTGTATTAACCAGCTCTACATGATCCTGGTGTTTTTATTTCGCTGTTGTGTCTGTAACTCAAGATATGAACATTAATAACAGACCAATCAGACGCCCTCTTTCTCCGAGGTCGCTCCCACTAGCGTTAGCAACAGGTTTGATTGACAGTGTTGCTAAGCGCCCACTTCATGCTAAACCAGTGGTGCAGGTGGGACGGAGCGTTACCTTCAACAGCCTGGATCCAGATTAGCTCGCGGTCGGTACTTGACTCAAAATTTGCCGCTATAACCACTCTAGCCTCGATGAGCTTCATTTGACTGGAGCAGAACTCTGTGGGTGACGTCACTCTCACTTAGTCCACTTCTTTATACAGTCTATAGGAGTAAGTGCAGATGAGGTTCATGTGTGCTGTTTGTATGAATTGATAACCACGTAGAATTTGCAGTGTTCTAATTGGGCTCCAGGGGGCTGTTTGCTGACAATAAATAAACATAAATAAATATAGAAAAATAGAGGCATGATGATATTCCTCCCATATGAATACAGTATGCAGGGATATGGATTTTTTTTTTTTTTGCTTTTTTGCTGGTTCACAGCTCGCATAGATTTTGAATTCCTACATCAGTAATGGACTTGGTCTAAAAGTCGGATCATATTATTTGGTCGTGTCTAAGATATATTTTATGCTAGTTTTTTTCTCCTTTGGGGCAACTTGGCCAAAAGGAGTGTTTTTAGTATTAGCTTAAAATGTCTGTGCAATCCTTCAGCCGTCCAGGTATGGCTCATAGTAAAAGAAAATTTCAAATCTTTAACTGGACAAATGTTATTTGAGTGAAGACGTTTGGCTGCTCATCCAAGCTGCTTCTTCTGGTCAGATTACTGGTGGACACTGTCTTATATCTGCCTGAAGGGACGAGCTAACTACACTGAAGCTAACACGCCTGTTTGTTTACCTGTTTGTTGGCTCGGTCTATTGGACTATACTCAGTGTGAGCTGTGTCTGAGTCATATTTTGCATAATCATTCAGGCCCCTAGTGGGCGCTCTCACATCCGTTAGCATACTGGCTATCTGTCGTAATGTTCAGAGGGACCAAAGATACAGACTCGGAAAACAGTTCAACAGAGTTTATTTACAATACAAAATGTGAAAGGTAGTTGTTGGAGCAAATGGTGAAGGGCTGGGTCGGCGGTGGGTCTTCGGGTACAGGACGAGGTGAGCTGGGTCGGAGGTGGAGGGGCACAGATAGTTCAGGACGCAAAATCACGAGGATACACTGACGAATAAACCGGAGCATGACATGAAGGACGCCTTGTGGAAACACTGAAGACAACAAGACGATCTGGCTCCATGTGTCGGGTCCTCAAGCCAGGTGCTGCTTGAAGGCTTGATCAGGTGCAGGTGTGTGGAGGTGGTGCCAGAGTCTCCGCCCAGCTCCTGGCACAGACACAGAAGGGACGAGGAAGACTGCACAGAACAAAAAACCCAAATCCTGACACTATCAGAGCAGGTCTCAACTTGTGTTCCCTGGGACCCAGCTCATGATCCACCGATGCCGTCACAACCCTCCAATATACGTTTTCCAAAATTGTAATTCGGAAAACATAGTGCTGAATACTAGACTGTTATTTGAACCAATGGCCTACATGTAAAAACACAGGCCAACAACAGCTACATTAAACAAAAAGATGTTTTCTTTCTAATTAAACTGAATGCTCACATCAGGAAGAAAAAAAAAAAGCCTATTAATATGCAACTAATGAGACAGTCGTGGTTGTGCTTTAGAACTGAGTCAATACCAGGGCTGATGGTCGATAAAGCTACTCTCAAATCATGTTCAGAGTCCAATCTTTTTCTTGCTAAATGCTACCACTGTTGTTTTAGAGAATTTCTCCATTAGCATAAAATGTCAACTCTGTCACACTTTTAACTTGATGTTATGAATGATATTACTTATGCAGTATATAAGAACATAATATGCAACTTAAGCTGTGAAATTACAATTTAACCCATTTGTAAATTCACAAATAATATTTTTATAGCACGTTTAGAGGCGACAGGTGACATTTGTCAGAGTTCAAATCAGATGAAGTTGACAAAAATGCACGTTTTCCCCTTCTAAAACAAACCTGGGACACTGCAGCTTCAGTTTGCTCCATTTGTGAGCTGCCATGATGACCTCACTTAAGGCTTAGACTCACTACGGCGCTGTTTAAATAAATGTATGAGAATGGACTGACAAAGTTGACATTTTACAGCTGTTATGACAGGAATTTCAATACTGTTTGTCCTAAATGCCAAAAAAAGTTCTGAAGTTACTCGACAGTGTGGTGTGGGTCATCAATCATGTTGTAGCTTTTTGTTTTGTTTCCAATGGGGCATTTTTTGTGTCATCTGATAAAAGGGTAAACGGACACATTTTTATATAGCACTTTTCCATCTTCAAGGCTCAAAGTGCTTTACATTGTAAGGTATTTTCTAGCAGTGCAGAACTACATCAGATTGGTATCTTGATTTACTAATGCTAAGGTGAATAACGTGCCCATCAGTGGATATAGAATACGTGGGGGATCATCAAGACGCCATGCAGACCAGCGTGGGGCTTACAAGGACGTGTGGACAATAGGATAACAGAATGTGTTCCTGTGTTTTTGGTTAAGGCCACTTTTTATCTGTAGCCCCTCTACCAAAAGAGCGTGACCCCCACTCTGCAAGGGTTGTAAAAACATTCACCTTGTTCGACTTTGCCTAAAGTTTCTTAATGCGTAACGCCATGCTGACCAGAAGAGGACCCGCCACCACACACACACACACACACACACACACACACACACACACACACACACAACACACACACACACACACAAACACACATACATTGAGAGACACTATCAAAGCTGTCAACATGCACATCTCAGGACTCTCTTCCTATCCTTTTTCGCTGCTTCATTATTCACTTTACCTATGCGGAACTCATTAAACCCTTCTGACTTTATGTTTGTCTCCTGGCCCTCTTTAACGCTTACACACAGAAACGAACATTCAACTCACCCAATTCACAACACACCAACATTCACACACACATTCACACAACAGCGTACGCAGACACTAGGGGTGAAGTGAGTTAAGTGTCTTGCCCAAGGACACACCAACAGCATTCATCTGTGAAAGCTGGAATCGCACCGCCAACCTGTGGGTCAGTGGATCTGACCGCTCAACCAATGATGTTCATGTCGAGAGGCGGGATTCGAACCTCCAACCTTCAGACTGGAGAAACGGTTGTACCAGCTACAGCTAAGCTACTGTTGCCCAGAGGTTGTAAACTTTGTGTAGTCTGGTTTTGTAAATATGTATTATTCAGTTTATGAAGTTTTATATTCAGAAACTATAAAAACAACCAGAGAAAAAGCCTTCAGGTTGAAGCTTGCACAAAGACAGCTGCTGTAGGTGTGATAGATACACGTATATGTGATCGGGCATGTTTTTGAGGACGTAAAAACATTATAACATGGCTTAAAAGCTCACAAGAATCACTTTTATGTAATATAGGACCTTTTAAATCCATAGTTCCAGACACAGGCCCAGATGCGACAAACTGCCTTGCTTCTTGTTTTTGCCACATTACATTAGGAACACGTGGCTGCATTCTGATATTGCGCTGTGAAATGACTTGAAGTAGCTCTGCCTATATCCCATATGCAACAGAAATGGTATTACATTCGATAGTGTTTAACGTTTCAGGGGCCATTTAAAAAACGTATTCAGTCAATGTATTGTTTATTTACACTGACAAAAGCGTTCACTCCAGTAACGTTCTGTCTATTAAGTTCCATTCAAACCAGATCGACTTAATTTGATCAACTGCATTGCTTGGGATGTTACGCTGCGAGGACGAGGCTGAAGCGATGGTGAAGTCATTCTGTTGTGACGCATATTACAAATCAGATCTGTGTGTCTTGCATAGAGACCTCCTGCAATGTACAAATAATAACTAACCTTAAACACTGACACAGATAGAAGACAAGCTTAGAAAATGTGTGGTAAGGTCCTAAATTACACAAAACTGACTCTTGTGAGCTTTAAGTCATGTTATAATACTGTTACAGCTTAAAAACAGACCTGGAGTGTGGTTTTGTTTCATTTACACATGTTTTGAGTAACACTATTATTAGTCTGTCTACATCTCCAAAGCTCAAAATCCTCCGTTCCACCTTGTGATGTCATGAAGTGGCAGTTTTCAAGTTAACAGCTCCTTTTACCTTCAGTTCAGGAGCGACTGGAAATTCAAGGGGTGAAGTTGTCCAAATGATTCTACTGAAAATGTATGGAGTAAAAAGACACAATGGTGCACTTCCTGTATCACCTTATGACATCACAAGGTGGAACAGAGTGTTTTCAGTTTGAGAGAAGAACTCAGCCTAAATATGCAGGGTTTGTGTGTTAAATGTGTGAATGAAACAAAACACAATTCCAGGTCTGTTTGTGATGAGGAAACAGTATTAGAACAGAGATCAGAAAACAGCGTAATATGGACCCTTTAAGGTTAAGACTTGGTGCAGTAAATAAAGTGTATTCTGGAACATTTTAGCATGATCTTGAGTCTTATCAGAGGTCTTATAAGATCACATCATAACATAAAGGAAGTACTGTTATTTTTTAGTTGAAAATGTCATTGTATTGTCACAACACTACACATGAATAGAGCCAGGAAACCTATAGCTGCGTACATTTCAGATGGATGCATAACTTCCTAAAATACTTACAATCTTAGATAAAAATTATCTGAAAAAAAATCCATGGGGAGTGACATGCAACAGCGAATTCCCAATAGATTTCAACTGAGACGGCGCCAGTCATGGTTAGCTGCGTGATAGATTTAGACTTACTTCTGTCACACAACCCCATCTCATAAATGACTTCATATCTGCTAAACGATACACAAGATAACAAAGAACGTCGCTCTAATTACTTCCATACAACAAAGATACAAATTCGACCTCTATGACCTCAAAACTTTCTTTACAACTGCCTCCTTACTCGGGTGGAGATTGGTTTAGATATCAGTTCAGCCTGAGCTCTTATTAAAACTGCCCTCCGAGTGCAAAAATAAACATAGCAATAGTGGAAACCTGATACTTAAGCCAGGGGTGGCTTCGCTAACGTTAATCATCAAATTCGATATTGCAGCATGCGCGTAGCTGTATATATTTGCAAGATAATGAGGCTAAGTTAACCTGCCCGGGGATGGGAAGATTGGAGTCAGTTTTTCCCACGTGCGATGTATGGATAAGTGTGCTGTGATAAGCTAGCATACAAATAAGGCCAATTATTGACCTTGTTGGTTGATTGGGAGATTTAAATTCTAATTAAAAATATGCATCAGGGAAGTATCCTGGTTGTGTTTGCTAGCTGTTTACAATCAGGTGTTTTAAAGATAAAGTTGGACAATGTTGATATATTTTCAGGGGCATTACCTTCAACAAACTGGCTCCGGATTGGCTCTTTGGTTGCTATGAACTTGGCTCCAAATTGGCCCCTATAACCGCTAGCCTCTATGAGCTTCATTGACTGGAGCCAAACGCTGTGGGTGACGTCACACTCACTTCTTTATAGAGTCTATGGCTATGAGTTGAGAAAAAGGTGAACTATCAAATTAATGCTACACTATGTCACATTTCTGATCATGGCCCATGACTTGCTCTTCTCCATAGAGATGTTATTGCTTTGCAGGAAGTTTCCAGGATATGGCGTTAAACCATCTTGCCTGTATTGAATAACAGTACAATTTAAAACGTGCATTCTTAATCACCTTTTCACAGATCTGACATGTAAACGGGCCTGGTCTCTCTCTCTAAAACCTTCAAATCAGGCTTGAAATCTAGGATTTAATAATGGACTCAGACTTGAACTTTAACAGCCACATGAAATCAATAACATCTGCAGCTTTTTACCATCTAAAAACATTGCAAAAATCAAAGTTATACAGTTGAAACCAGACTTGGAGAGACTTCTCCATGCATTGTCTCCAGTAGGTTAGTCTGCTGTAATGACCTGCTCACTGGCCTCTCCAAGCGAGCGTTAAGACAGCTGCAGTACATCCAGAACACTGCTGCTCAGGTCCTGACTAGAACCAGGAACCTGGCCTAGCACCAAAATACATCTCCCACATGTTAGTGCCATATGAACCATCTCACACTCTGAGGACTTCAGGGACCAGCCTCCTGTTGGTGCCCAGAGTCAGGACTAAACATGGAGAATCAGAGTTTTCAGTTTTTTTCTGCAGCTAAAAACCTGGAACAGTCGTCCTGAAGATGTGAGACAGGCCTCGACTTTGACAATGTTTAAATCCAGACTCAAAACAGTTCTGTTTAGCTGTGCATGTGACTGAAAGGTTTTTATTCTGCACTCTTCTGTTTTAATGGTAATTTTATGACGATTATTTGTAATTATTTATATTTTTATTTGTGTGATTTTGATGTCTTTCTTATTCTATAAAACACTTTGAATTACTTAGTGTACGCATTGTGCTGTACAAATAAACTTGCCTTGCCTGGTGCATCACTGCTTGTTTCCATGGAAAAAGTAAGTGTAATGTCATAATGTGGAAATTTACAGGCCATGCAGAACATCTACATGAGAGAAGCAGGTGGCAGGTGCTCCTAAAGTTACATAGTGCGTCTTTAATATCACTTATGACTTTATGTATGAAAGATTAGACTGCACCATTATTTTATTTCCTATTTGTTATTTTCTAGTTTTTAGTTCTTTTCATCCATCCGTTTACCCAATAACCAAAGTCTGAAAAGCATTTCTTCAAAGCAGTAAAATAGGTATGATTTCAATATTGCTCACAAATGAAAACAATAAATTAAAAAAATGACTAGACAAGGCACTGTTTGGGAGACAGCGCACATTCTGCTTTAGTTACTGATCTAAAGAGGACACAATCTGGTACAGGGCTATACAAACTTCAGGTCGCTAAAGTCAAGGGCACATTTCAGCTATGGCTAAAGTGAGCACCAAAGAAGAGAAAATAACTTGAGCCGCCAGACGAGACTGACCCCCCTCGAGTTTTGGAGGGCAACGGCTACTTGTCGCAGTAGCCTGGATAGCTGAGACATGGCAATTGGAAGCTGGCAGACTTTCACTCTGGAGGACCATAGAAGGTTTTGCACACTTGGCTCTGGGTTTGTCGGGCGATGCTCTGCTTCCTGGCTTCGCTCATTTCTGTAAAGTTTGTCAAAAGGAAGATGGAGAAAAAAATGGCAAAATTTTGAACTCTTTCGTGTTGAAGACGTTTGGCTGCTCATCCAAGCCGCTTTCTTCAGTTCTGGTCAGATTACCGGTGGACACTGCCATATATCTATCTGAAGGAAAACAGTCGTGCTAGCCAGTATGCTAATAGGTGTGCGTGCAGTTCACACTCATAGACCTAGCTAACGAACAGAAACTATAAACAAACAGGTGTGTTAGCGTTCGGCTCCAGTCAAATGAAGCTCATCGAGGCTAGTGGTTATAGGGGCTGATATGGAGTCAAGGAATGTCGACCAGAAGTATCATAGCAACCAAAGAACCAATCCGGAGCGAGACTGTTGAAGATAACGCCCCTTTCCGCCCGCACCGCTGGTTTAGCAGAGAACAAGTGATTAGCAACACTGTCAATCAAACCTGTTGCTAATGCTAGTCGGAGCTACCTCTGGGAAAGAAGATGCCTGATTTGTCTGATATTAATGTTTATATCTTGATTTACAGACGCAATAGTGAAATAAAAACATCAGGATCATGTGGGGTGAGTTAATACGAACATATTAAGACCAAAATGATGAGCCTGACAGCAGCAGTTGCAGAGAGAGGGGCCACAGTTTTTCAATGTAAAGTGAATTGGAGCCAGAGTCGATGGAGCCAGAAGCGCGCCGATGATCACTTCCTATTTGGAACACTATGTCCTTTTAGATATACAGTCTACGGGTCAGATATAAGGCTGTGTCCACCAGCAATCTGACCAGAACTGAAGATACCGCTTTGACGAACAGCCTTTCATCTTCAAATCAACTTTTTGTCCATTTGATAGAATAGGAGGGAGGAGAGGAGGGTTAACATTAATCATTGTGACCATTTATTTCAATGCAATTAAAAGGAAATGTTCACGCACATAGTTACAGATGTTATTTTTCTCCATTTTCTTGTTTTACAGTCCTGTCATATTTGTTTGCCACTTGAACCACAACCAAGACATCATTATCTGAAATATCCAGGTATTTTTTTGGAACGGCACCTTGTTCAAGTACTATATGTTACACAAGAAAATCGCTGAATGGAAGCTACTCTGATGTAAACACTTGACCGATTATGAAAAACAGGGTTGAAGGAGCCCCCGGGAGAGCTGCGTAGACATCCTTTAGTCCTGCCTTATGAGTCCACGCTCTGTTGGTGTCTATTACCACTCCACTCCAAATCTCTGGGTCTGCCACTTTCTCTCCTGATCGCTCTCGTTCCACCATCTGTCCACACACAATCTACAGGCCTCCCATGACCAGGAAAACCATATCTAAACTCTCCCTCCTCTCCTCCTCAACCAGCCTGGGGTCTTTGGAAAGAAAGGATCCTCCATTTTGAAATATGGCAGAGAAGCCTGCGCCCCCTCCTCTTGAGGCACTTCCTTTCCCAATGCCGTTTTCAAGGATATTGCAGCTAAGCTATACTTAGACTCGTGGACTGGGTTGGCGTGCTTTTTGCTCTTTTGTTGTTCTGAGATGGGATGGGAGATTCATGATTTTACTTGTTGGACTTATCATTTGTTAGGGATTAGATTCACAAACTGTTCAATTATCTGCTTAAAGTCCTTCTGACAACAATTATACATTTTTAATTAAACAGTCCCATCACAGCTAAAAGCTAAAAACTGACATTTTTACTGCAGATTTTATTTCATGCCCCAGTAATTACAGTTATTCAACATGAACCAGGTCGAAAGTGTTAGATTTTGACCTAGTAATTAAAGGGCCCATACTACACTATTTTCTGATCTATGTTCTAATACGGTTTCCTCGTCACAAACAGACCTGGAGTTTTTGTTTAATTCACACATGTTTAACACACAAATCCTGCATATTTAGCCTGAGTTCTTCTCTCAAACAGAAAACACTCTGTTCCACCTTGTGATGTCATGTGGTAATACAGGAAGTGCTCCACTGTGTTTTTAACCACACCTTTACTAGAATCATTTGGATAATTTCAGATTTGGACTTGTCTATCTCTACTGAACAAAAGGTAAAAGGAGCTGCTAACATGAAAACTACCACTTCATGACATCACGAGGTAGAACAGAACATTTTGAGGTTTGGAGATGTAGACAGACGAATAAATAATAAAGGGTTAAAATGAACACAAACACAACTCCAGGTATGTTTTGAGGAGGTAACGGTAACGGCATTAGAACATAGTTTAAAGCTCATATGAGTCCATTTTGTGTAACATTTCACCTTTAATTGGCTATTTCTACTATAAAATTCTGACTTACTATTTACTTCCATTCTAAACAAAGGGACATTTCAGTTGATTTGATATGAACCCAACCCATTAAAAAGACCCATGAAGCAGCTGACCACTGGTAATTTGAAAACGAAATAAAATCACAATTCAATTAAAATTTGACAGCCCATATTTCTGAGCAGCGAGGAGCCGAGAATTAGCTAATCCTTGTAGCACCAATTTCACTGCACACCGTGAAGCCTTCGCTAGCCAATAGCAACAAATGGCTCCAAATATGTCAACTGAGTACAAGTTGGCACGTAGCCTAGCATGATGGCTTGTTCTCGACGTGAGGCTCTTTCTGAAACACCGCATCATGTACCAAATCATGCATCGCTTCGACAATTTTCTGATTACAAGCTTGTTATTGGTATCTGCGGTTAGTTGCTGTGTTCCCCCATCTGTCATGACCAGCATTACCAGTATCCACGGCTACCAAATGAAATAAAGTTGTACAGACAGAAGGCCTGGGAGGATTTGAAAGCACGGTATGTGAATTCGGGTTTAAAGTGGTGCATTCAACTTCATGGTTGTGTTTAAATCGTAATATTTTTTGTTTTTGGCAAATATATTGTAGTGAGAAAGTGGTTTGGTGTGTATATGGACTTTCCAAAGCAGATGTTCTTTTAGCTTAGTCTTGGATGTATTTCAAAGAGCGTGACTTGGAATTGGCAAATGGAAGGCGAAACATACTTTTAAAAAACTAACTAAAAGGGAAAATCTTATTTGATTTTATTCTGCAAAAAAATGTAATGATTTCAGACGAATAAAACTGCAAGAATGTCTGAGTGAGTTTTAGATTCATTTGTGGTATGATGTAGTACAGTGTTTTTTATACTGTGATACTTGAAATCCAATATTTCCTCAGTTTACCCAATTTAATCCACATTTTCGTCCATAACTGGGTTAGTCCTGGCTTAGAACTAGCATGGAGCTCAACAGCAGCGACCCACCCTGCATTTCAGGAACAAAAGTTTGCATTAATCTTTTAAAAGTTCGAGATCTTGCTCAGCGATAATCAACTACGTGAAACTAAAGACCACAAGACCTAGACTTATATTAAAATCGGTCTCTGAAAACTTTATAAACCGCCAAGTTATTAAAGCATTTAGTGTAATCTTACATTTTAAGCAGCCTTTTTAAAACAAAGGCGCGTTATGGATATTAGTTAGCATGTAGCTGGTTAGCCTCTGTGATGCCCCATGTTAGCCTCTTAATATGTTTTAGAGCTGGTACTCGGAAGGTCAAAAGTCATTTTAGGCGTAAAACATGGGGTACTGATGTAGTTTACAGTATTTTACTTTCACCATGACAATTTTTCACTGGTTCTAGTAAATTAAATTGTCTTGAGATATGAAAACAAGACAAAGAATATGGTTTGGATTATGGTTTTGGAATAGGAAGCAATGTGTGAAGTCAGAAATCTACTATTGTAGCCACACCTGCCCCGGGACAGACTGAAGGAAATGAGGCTGCCAATCTGCACCATTGGCTTTTCTGACCACCGCCAACACTTTCTCTCACTCACATACCACTTTCATACTAGACAGTGTGGGTGAAGTGTCTTGCCTACGGACACACGACAGTTTTTTGCCACTGGCGCCTCACTGTAGCACCTGGTATTCCCAGCGGCCCCCCCGTCCGAGTACTAACCAGGCCCGGCGAAATAATTTGTCTGAAATTTTTAAAGTTTGACCCATATCCACTGGGGCCCCCTCAACGGCACCCTTTGAAAAGTTGAAGTAGGTTTTTTGGTCAGGGGTACCTAGCTGGAAGATTAGCGTAATATTTTAAGTTGATGGGACCCAACCAGAGACACAAACATGCAAACTGCACAGTTCTTGGGTGAAAGTTGACAGTTCTTGGGTCGTAACGTAACCAGGCTAAGTCAATAAGAACATCTATCAAAATAAATGCCAAAAGTTCTCCAGGCTAAGGATTTTTGGGTACTTTCAACTACTTTTCACTACCAAGAATGCCAAGTTTAACAAGCGATGAAGGATTAAAAACTGTTCTTCCTATTATGCCTGGTCCACTGCATTCTGCCGAACCTGTCCAGTGATTTCTCCACATACACCTGAATCTCTGCTAACTAGCTCATTGTCTAGAAACTTCAGTTACTTATTTTTATTCATGGGTTTCCCTGTCTCCGCTGTGTGCCATTGTGGAGCCTCTGCACATTCACTTGGGTCGGTTGGCGGTGATTTGAGCCTGTTAACAAGAGGTTTATGTGCATAGCAGATTTCAAAAGAAGGTAGTAAGAAGGCTAGCTAAGAAGATTTAATTTGGCCCCAACAGCTGGCGTGCACCAATTAAATTAAAGGCAACACAATTTTATGCCCCACGGAAAACAGTAATGCAGTTGCAGTCGCAGTTGGGAATGTTGCCTTAAAGTTAATGACGATATTGGACAAACAGCTAATGGAGCATGTAATGGGATATTTATTTACTCTGGTGCATTATGGTGGTGCATGGAAATTAGAAATATGGAAAGTATGAAGAAAACCGGATTAGAATTTCAGGAAGTTATTTGAGCAGAAATACTCAACAAAAGTGTAATTTGAGTCAAGTAGATGACCTTAATATGAGGCAAGCGTGTGGGCAAGTGCTGGGTTATATGGCAAAAATCAATAGTTTTTAGGTTTTTTTCATTCATATCACAATTGTTGATCTACTACTACTGTTACTATTACCTCCACTACTGCTACTACAACTGGTACTACTATTACTACCACTACTACTATCGCGACTACTTCTACAACCACTACTACTATTACTACTACTACTGGTACTACATCTACTATTTCTACCACCAATACTACCACTACTACTATTACTACTACTACTACGACCACTACCACTACTACCAATACTACTACTACTACTACTACTACCAGTATTACTACCACTACTATCACTCCTCCTCCTACTACTAGTACTACCACTACTACTGGTACTACTACCAATACTACTACTACCACTACTACTACTACGACGACCACTACTACTGCTACCAATACTACCAGTATTACTACCACTACCACTACTATCAGTCCTACTACTAGTACTACTACTACTGCTACCCCTACTACTAGTACTACTACCACTAACATCATTACTACCAATACTACTACTACCATTACTACTACTGCTACCACTACTATTAATACTACTACCATTAGCACCATTACTACCAATACTACCACCAAAACTACTGCTATTTCTACTACTACAAACAGCCATTTAAAACATGTTATTCAAAAAAGTCTCAGTAACTTTTGCAGTGGTTAACTTCTCTCTAATTTATATTTATGTCTATAGTCTCTTTCACCTCAGCTGTTTTTGTTTCCAGACTATATATAAGTATATACTGTCAGCGTATGTATAAGCATATACTTTCAGAGTATATATAAGCATACATCCATCTTGGGAAATAGAGTTTTCCTTAGACTCTGCCCCACGGTCTTTTCCTATTTGATGGATATCACACTTTTAATGCAAGCAGTTTTGGCGGCTCTGCTTTAGTCACGTTAAAAATCGATAACTGCTGTTGATTTATTATGGCGAGAGGCTTCAAAGGGGGTGTGGGAGGAGGGGGCCGTGGGAGGAGGGTGAAGCAGGTCTTTTGTACCCACTGATTTGAGTATTAATGTGGGTGAAGGAACCAGAGTCATCAGGGAGGAGAGCTGTAGCGCATTAGACACATAAGTGCTCAGTACCAGGCCTGTAATAAATTGATTCGTTTGCACAATTGATCCGATTCTTCTCCACTCTTAATCCCATTGGGAGTTATGTTATCAGTTTATGAAATATTAAAAACATGTTGTCAATTTGATTTGCTTCCGTGATTGTTACATGCATTCATAGATTAATTTAGTTATCCCAAGAGTAGTACATGAGTAGTAGTACATTAAGACACACACGTCTGAGTCGGAATTATTTTCCAACGAGGATTTTTTTCTTATTTTTTTAAACTAAATTGGAATATGCAGTTTATAAAGGACTGTGGCATAGTCTTTGTAATGTTAGTTTTGATCATTGACTGTATATAGAAATGGACATAGCTAACCTGCTAGCAGTTCCATCGACTCTGGCTCCAATTCACTTTACACTGAAAAACTGTGGCCCCTCTCTCTGTAACTGCTGTTGTCAGGCTCATCATTTTGGTCTTAAAATGTTCATATTGACCCGCTCTACATGATCCTGGTATTTCTATTTCGCTATTGTGCTGTAAATCAAGATATGAACATTAGTAACAGACAAATCAGGCACCTTCTTTCCCCGAGGTTGCTCCCGCTAGCGTTAGCAACAGGTTTGATTGACTCTTAGTCCACTTTTTTATACAGTCTATAATTTTGGCACTTTGCAGTAACATTGGGAGGGGCCTGTATGTATGTCTATGGTGGACAGTAGCTCAGTTGGTGAAGTGTCCGCCGACGCACAGGTTGGTGGTGTGATTGTAGCTCAACTTATGAACGCTGCCGTTGTGTCCTTTGGCAAAACACTTCACCCGCCCCCGTGTGTGAATGTGTGTGGTGACTTATGATGTAAAGTGCTTTGAGTGCCTTGAAGGTGGAAAAGTGCTATATAAAAAGTGTGACCACAGTTACCATGGTGACATAATGCACACTTCAGCAAACACAGAGAAATGACTTTTTAGATGGTCTAAAAAACCAAACAAACAAACAAAATGGATTGAAACAGCACATTTTCAGGAGCCTGTGATCAATCTGAGCGTTCATGGTCCTGTTTAGGAGTTTTTCAGCAAAAAAAGTGTAGAGTGACTAACTGAAAAACTGTTGGCTAATGCTAGCTAGATTGAGATTGTATTAAAATTGGTTTAAGGTGGAGAACCCTGACTTTGGGATCTAAATTGAGTGATTAAAGGCCTCAACTATATAATTATTTCCGTGTGACTGTTTTGATGATACAGAAGGAATTTCAAGTTCAGCTGCATAAGGAAGTGACTCTCAGCAGATTCTGTGTCACGGCGGTTTGAAGAGAGTAACAGCTCTCAGGACAAAAGACTCCTCTGTGTCCTGCAGCATCACAGCCGCCAGTGAGAACCAGGTGAACTCTAGAGACACACCAGAAAAGGACTTCTAAGCCTCACTCTTTCTCTGTCCCCTCTCACATCCCTCCCCCCCGGCTCCGCCCCTGGTCTCCATGGACATTGGAAAATAATAAAATGTCATCGTGAAATTTGATTTAAGGTTTATTAGAGTGACTTTTTGGCATGAATCTTGAATGAAAGAGGGATCCAAATTCTTCACACCCCTCTCTGAAGTTCGACCCTTCATTTTGAACCGATGAAAACCCCACTTCAGGACGTGCGCACCGCTATGATGCATTTAAAACTCGTATTAAATCATAACGAGCCTTGCGTAAGATGTAATACGTTCTCAGATGGCTGAATCAATACTTATTATGATGAGGAATTTTGTGAGCGAGCGCCAATAGCCTAAGAGTTAAATCTATACTCTGCCTTAATTTTCATCCAATAAAAGCCTGTTGGGATAGCTTTAGTTTTAGCAGGGTCTACCGTTAGTAATGTGGGCCAGACAGGGTGGGTGCATCTTGCGAGTGGAGGAAGAGCACAATGTGAAAAGAAAATACAATCATAACAGAAATTTGATTGCTTGATGTGTATAAATTGACATAATAATGGTATATTTGCGGGGGGTGTCAAACTCAAACTCACTAAAGGGCCAAATTTGAAAACTGGGACTAAGTCATGGGCCAAACTAAATATTTATTGAAAAATTTTAGCAACACCTGCATGTTTTTCAGAAGGGGTGGATTAAATTTGAGTGAGGCGACAGGTAGCAGATGCTAACAGAAGTGCTGGGGGCCGGCGCCAACACATTTGCAAAGCATTCTGGGATTCAGAGTATTAGAGGTGCATGCACTATACTGGTGGCCGGCTGGCCAGCTCTAATACATATTTGATATGATCTCGCGGGCCAAATATAATTATATCGAGGGCTAAATTTGGCCCGTGGGCCTGAGTCTGACATGTCTGCTTTAAGACATTGTAACATTACAATCTGGAATTCAGAAACCACCAACACACTTGCATGAATCTTTGAGTAGAATTTTACAACGTGGCTGCTGGAAAAGGACGTTGGTTGCTATAGGTTACCATGGAAACGATGTAGCCCTCTGGCCCTTATTAATAACACCTCATTGGGGTCTCCGTTCACATTCCGGCGGGTAGGATGCGTTCCACTGGGGAGCTGATCTGTGCTGGACACTGGCGGCCCACAGCCCAGAGATCAGCCCTCCGGTCAAGGGCACGACCACACTGATTACTGTGGGAGAAGACGGGAGCTGTTCTGGCTGTGGTACAGAACTGGAAATGGTAGAAATAGTGTTGCAAAAGGAGCAAAAATGATATAAACAGTGGACATAAGTGAGGAGAGATTGATCTGGAATGAGCACTAAGCAAACACATTATAAAGGTCAATATATGAGGTCTGTTGTTGCCTGAAAAATGGTTCTGCCCAATGAGCCGATGAGGTTATTATGTTAACAATGGAGATGGATTGGCTTCAAGCTATGTACCTAACTAAAAGAACTTGATGAGCAAAAAAATTTAAAAATAAAATGAATAAAGAATAACTTTTTTTTTGGAAACAGCTGAACTTTTTATTAATGTGTTATTTAGTAAATTGGATTGAATCTCATATTTACAGTATATCATGCATCTTTGAAGGTCGTTTTAAGATCAGATCCTTCCATTTCTGTTATTCAGTCATTAAAATCACACGGTGCAATCCAGCTTTAATATGGCCAGTAAAGATCAGCTGATATGAGTTCTTCATGGCTGATGCTGTTAACGATTGTTTAGAATCCAGGGCAACCGAAGGCCGATAAGGTCTGCTGATATTTTTAGGTTGATATTTAGAGCCAATTTTGATTATTTTCCCCAAATTATTTTGACTACAAACTTATTTGGAAGCTGTGGTCATCTTTGAGGTTATAGTGGTAGAAATAGTTTAATTTGCTGTTAAAAGTACTGCTCATGATCAATTGGGCCAGTTCAGCAGGAGGCCTGAGGGCCAATAAAAACTGGTCTGAGGGCCATATTTGGCCCTGGGGCCATAGTTTGGACACCCCTGTTATAGACCAAAACAACAAATATCGGCCTATGCTGGAGATTTAAGGCCGATAGCAGATATGCTGAAAAGGCCAAATATCGTCTATCTCTAATTGCCTGGAAGTGGAAAAACAGTAAAATAAATAGAAGTTACATAAATATGTTGTGTTTGATTACAACTCAGCCCAATGCCTCAGATGTGCAAATGTATTCATTATGTTTTTCCTTATGTTCTCACTTTTCTCTTCAGAGTTTTATGTGGACGGAGCACTTTGGGCTTTATACTGGAGCCTCACATTACATGTATAAAACAGACTCATAGTGTTTGGTTTTGGTTCATTAATATTTATTAATACTTTTGCATAATTCATATTCTAAGTTTCTGCATAACTTTCAACACATAATTACACTGTGTTAATGGACAATTCTCCAAATCAAACAGAAAACGCTCAAGATGTCCTGACAGAGGAAACTGAAACGCCATGAGCAGCAACTTGAGTATGAAAAAACCCCCCAAAAAAACAGAAACATAAAACGCGGAGTCAGATGATTGTGTCCAAACGTTTTTTTTGTTTTGTTTTTTTTAATACTATGTTTCAGCAGAAAGCTTCATCAGACTATTGTTTTCTTGCTTTAGACGACAGTATGAATGATGCCCGCTCTTTTCGATGGTCCCATGTGTGCAGGGGTTCAATTTGTCAGAGCCTAAAGCTAATTTATACACAACAGTAAACTGTAGAGTAAACTACTGCTACTACCACTACTACTACTACTACTGCTACTACCACTACTACTACTGCTACTACTACTACTACCACTACTACTACTGCTACTACTACTACTACTGCTACTACCACTACTACTACTACTGCTACTACTACTACTACTACTACTACTACTGCTACTACTACTGCTACTACTACTACTACTAATAGTACTACCACTACTACTACTACCACTATGACTACTACCACTACTAATACTACTACAACAACTACTACTACCACCACTGCCACTACTACTACTATTACAACCATTACTACTACTATCATTATGACTACTACCACTACTACTACTACTACCACCACTGCCACTGCTACTTCTATTACAACCACTACTACTACTATCATTATGACTACTACCACTACTACTACCACCACCACCACCACCACCCCTTTACACTACTACTACCCCTACTGGTACCGCTACTACTACCACTACCACCAATATTACCACTACTACCCCTACTACTACGCCTACTACTACTACCACTACCAATGCTACTATTACTACTCTTTTAGCTGCCCCCATGTGTGCAGTGTTTTCAGTTTCTCAGAGCCCAGAAAGCTGACTGACACACACCTCTAAACTGTGCTCGTGTTAGAGCTGAACAGTTTGAGTCAAAGATGTAACTGTGATTTTCCTGACGGGTACTGTGATGGTGATAAGATGTATGATTTATGTTTTAATACAAAACAAAGACTGAAACTGAACTGACAAACTCACACAAGAATCATATTTCAGAACATGTTTGCACAGATCTAAACTACAGGGTTGGCAGTTTTTATGCAGAAAAAGACAGAACATTTTGCTTTTTGAAGGAAATTGTGGTACTTTTTGATTTACCAGTTGCATCACTTCAAATTGTGATTTTGATTTGATTGTGATTAATCTTGCGGCCCTCGTACATGTGTTAAAACAGCGTATAATGACCCAAATACAAAAACATTAATGTAAACGCCACATTAATCCAGATATCAGAGTCCCCCCGTGAACAGCATTCGTTCTGGGTAAAGACGTGATTAGCATCTTTTCTTCCTGTAAAATGCAGTGTACACAGATGTTTTCTAAGCTAAACATTTAAGCTGCTGTTTAATTGCGTCTTAAATGCGTTGCCATATTAGCATGATCATTACATCATTACAGAGCGGGCCTTAGTGGAGAGATTAGCTTCTGTATACATGGCTGCTACATCACTCCGCACCACCATTCATCTGAGGATTTCATTAAGAGCGAAGCAAGTTACGCCAGTGAAAATAAACACAGCGAACGCATTTTTAAATTCAGAGGCAGTATGGAACTTTTCAGCTTGTTACGGCTTCGGCCATAATGTTCCACGGTGTTAATATAATCTACTTTGTGTTGAGTCCATTGTAGGTGTTTGTGAATGCAGAAACTGTGAACGGGGTCGCCTTTCCACAGATCTGACCTGTACCTTGGCTTAGCGGGGTCGTCTGCTTGTCTCCATGGAGATGAATGTTATGCCATGAGGGGGAACATTCCTGGAGTCTCCATCTAGACAAGCAAGTGGCAAATCTTTGATCAGAAAAGTTACAGGCAAAAACTGTGAGGGGGGGTTGCCTCTCCACAGATCGGACCTGTACTTTGGCTTAGCGTGGTCGTCTGCTTGTCTCCACGGAGATGAATGCTATGTCATACATGTTCCACAGTATGGTATTTATATAATCTATTGTGTATTAAGTCAGTTGCAGGTGTTTTTGAATGTAAAAACTGTGTGCGGGGTCGCTTCTCCACTCTCCGCAGATCTGACCTGTACCTTGGCTTAGCGGAGCCGTCTGCTTGTCTCCACGGAGATGAATGTTATGTCATACATGTTCCACAGTATGGTATTTATATAATCTATTGTGTATTAAGTCAGTTGCAGGTTTTTTTGAATGTAAAAACTGTGTGCGGGGTCGCTTCTCCACTCTGCGCAGATCTGACCTGTAACTTAGCCAAGTGGTGCCGTCTGCTTGTCTCCATGGAGATGAATGTTATGCCATATGCCTGAACATCCCTGCATCTCCATCTAGACAAACAAGTGGCAAATCTTTCCCGAAAAGTTACATGGTTATTTAACTGGAAAACGTTTTTCCAGTTGACAGAATAAACACTTTGTTATTTGGACCCTACCTGGACGACTGAGCGATTACAGCATTTAAATTAAACCGAGTCAAACAGAGGAATGAAAAAGAAAAGAAAAACAGTTTTGTGTGAGCTCACTGTGTTTAAAAACTATATAAAAGAGAAAATATTGTTAAACTTGAGTCTGAGCTGAACCCGCCTACAAGGTCAAAGTCATGTTCCTGTTGTTGTTTGTCCCTGCATCTGAACCACGGACCTTTCAGTGAGTGGGCAGAATTTTACCTTATCTAAATAACATTATATTCAAATACATACGGTTACATAACTGCTTCAATCAATAGGCAAGTTTATTTGTAAAGGACAATTAGTACAGAAAGTAATTCAAAGCTTTATAGAATAAGAAAGACATTCAGATTACAACAAGGCAAACAAATCAAAACATGAATAATCATCATAAAATTATAATAAAAACCTTTGCACAGCTAAACACAACCATTTGGAGTATGGATTTGAACATTGTCAAAGTCGAGGCCTGTCTCACATCTTCAGGAATTCTGTTTCCCCATGTTTAGTCCATGGTTAGTCCTGGTTTAGTCCTGGTTTGTTCCTGGTTTATTCCTGGTTTATTCCTGGTTTAGTCCTGACTCTGGGCCCCAGCAGGAGGCCGGTCCCTGAAGTCCCCAGAGTGTGAGATGGTCCATATGGCTCTAACATGTTGGAGATGTACTTTGGTGCAGTCTGTTCTCTGAGCCACAGGAGCCAGAGCAGAGACCTGAGCACAGGACTTATGTGCTCGTACTTCCTGGTTCTAGTCAGGACCCGAGCTGCAGTGTTCTGGATGTACTGCAGCTGTCTTAAGGCTCGTTTGGAGAGGCCAGTGAGCAGGTTATTACAGTCGTCTAACCTACTGGAGACAAATACATGGATAAATCTCTGGTCTGGTTTTTGCGATGTTTTTTAGATGGTAAAAAAGCTGCAGATGTTATTGATTTGATGTGGCTCTTACAGTTCAAGTTCGAGTCCATTATTAGACCGAGAGTCGATACTTACCTGTAGCCTTGACACTAAGACCTGACCAAATCCAAGTGAGATGCTCAAACTTGGGCCACATGGGACAAGGTAGAGGCTGTATGTTTGTATTTTTAAGAAGATTATTATAAAAAAATGATCAAAAATTTACATGCATACATTCATTTGACATATACAATAGGTAAATATCCCAATGAGTCATGTACAAACCCCTATATAGTTTTTCATCTTATTCACCATTGTGTCTAAATGAAATCATTATTGCGTTGACAAGAAAATTCCACAGTGTAGCTTTAGTATTGATCTGTCTTGCAGGTATTCACTTAACGGAGGTTTGTATTGCTAAAAACGACGTCTCGGAGAACAGGTTTTCTTACAGATAGCTGCTCGTCTCCATGGAAAATTCCCGACAAAGTAATAAGAAATCCATAGAGACCAGCAGAAAAGTTCCATTATTTCTTGATCTTGTTTTTAAACTTCCTATACATTGTTTGGTCCATCATTAGAGCAGATACGACTGGCATGGTTCCACATATTGTTTAAATCTATAGGACTTACTCGGATGTCGGGGTCAGAAGGTTGCCATGACGACCGCATGAGTAACTGGTCTGTTTTAGACGCTTCCATATGGCAGTAGTGTTTGTCTAAAACATATAAGAGATGCATTACTTGAAAGCTTGGATGAGGCCACCCACCCACTCTGTTGTGTTCAGTAATCGGGGATTAAAGTGCAGTATTTGTAGTACTAATGGACACACACATTTGAACACATATTTACAATAACGTGAATAGAGCCACTGTTGTTTTTATGTATGTCTGTATGTTCAGTAGAGATTGGCAGTTCCAGGGCCGAAATGTGCTGTGGCTGATGATAGCGCTCTGAAGGGGGAGTGACTTAGCGTAGAGAGCAAAGGTACGGAGAACTCAGAGCGTCAAAAACAAAACTGAAATGTATTATTATATGTTTATAACGTTTTAAAAAACAATAAAAGGTAATGTGGTGATCTAAATATGTTTTTTGTTAGCAGTTAATACCCCATAGAAGTAAAATACTTCCTCTTTAATACCCCATAGAAGTAAAATACCCTCTTTAATACCCCATAGAAGTAAAATACCCCTCTTTAATACCCCATATAAGTAAAATACCCTCTCTTTAATACCCCATAGAAGTAAAATACCTCCTCTTTAATACCCCATAGAAGTAAAATACCCCTCTTTAATACCCCATAGAAGTAAAATACCCCTCTTTAATACCCCATAGAAGTAAAATACCTCCTCTTTAATACCCCATAGAAGTAAATACCTCCTCTTTAATACCCCATAGAAGTAAAATGCCCTCTCTTTAATACTCCATAGAAGTTAAATACCTCCTCTTATACTCCAAATACTCCAATTTCCAACAGTTTTTTTCATACTTCCGTTTTCTTTTCCACCCTGCCCATATATAGACATTCACACCTGAACAGGAAATGGCGTGTTACTACAGACACATATTGAGAATGAGACTGGGGCCTGATCATGACTGTAGCTGGAGATAGTGGGGGCTTAGCAGAAGCTTTGTCTATTTTTGCCTGTTCTGTTTACAGTGGCCCTCTGAGACGATCATGTGGCGGTTGGCAGAAGGTTAGCCTCCACCTGTGGGCTGTGCTATATTAATGTGGACTTGGACAAAGGGCAGAGTGAAGGCGGAGCTGTCCCACTGCCTCTCGGGGGGCACCGTGCTCTTATGAAATGGGACAGCGCATGCTAGCTTGTTTTTACGCTAACATCAGAAGGAAAGGCCATGCAGGAGAAGGAAGGTAGGGGCTGTGTGGGAGAGACTTCGACTTCATGGATCTTCCTTAAAACACTATAATGTTGATGGCTGAAGCCGATACCGATTGTTTCGAATCTAGAGGAATCGCAGATGTTTTTGGGCCGATATGTAGGGCCATTTGGATTATTTTGGCCAAATTATGTAATTAAAATGTTCTACAAACTCATCCACAGCTCTTTTTAAAAACAAACATTTAAAAGAGAAGTTAAGTCATGTTTTGTGGAGTAATCTCTTTACATTAAGTCGCTACACTAAAACGTTTAAATATCAGCCAAACCGATACATCAGTCTCTCTTCGGCAGAATATATTTGCTTTAATTTCCTTTTAAACATGTCTGGTCGCCTTAGAATAACTATTTCACATTTTAACTTCATATATCGTCTGCATGTGGAAAATGTACTTTATAAACTTCACCTCTTTTTCTAATGAGGCATTGAGGTGTTGGAGCTCCCCCTACTGTCAGCAACAAGAATGAACAGTAGCAAAGTAAATGAATGAGTGGTCAGAGAAGACAACTTTGGATGAATGGATTAATGAAAAGTGTGAGTGAAACAAATAGAACTCAAGGTATGTTTTTTAGGGGGCAAAAAATAAGGTTAAACAAGTAAATTTTGAATAATATGTGCTTTAAACATAATATGTGTGCTTTAAACTCTGAATATAGCGTTGGGTGGTATGCCAAAAAGTTAACTTATTTCATCACATTTACAAAATATTTAGATTAGATTTAGATTTGGATTATACATTTTTATTTCAACACGATTCATGTGCATTTAGTTTTCTTAGATTATCATGAGGAAGTAACTGAAGCAATCTGCTGCTTTTGAGAGTTGACACTTTGCTGTGATTGGTTAAATTCACCTGTCACTCATTCAGAGCATTACAGAGGCTGACCAATAGGAGGAGAAGTGGATGGGGAAAAATCAAATATTCGTGCTTGTAGCTCATTCATTTCTTGTTGATGGAAAAGTTAAAATGATTAAAAAGCAAAGTAAAGAAGGAAGCAGCAAGAGCAAGCAACTGTTCTACTCCTACTACTACTACTACTACTATTACTTCTACCTTTGAAATGGAAAGGAAACAGAAGAATGTTGTTCTATTATACTGTATAATGATGAGTTTGACGAGTTCTTCCCATTGACTGTATATATAAATGGACATAGCTAACCTGCTAGTCGCCACGTTCCAAACAGGAGATGATCATCGTGCACATCGACTCTGGCTCCATTTCACTTTACATTATAAAACTGTGGCCCGTCTCACTGTAACTGCTGCTGTCAGGCTCATCATTTTCGTCTCAAAATCTTCCTATTAACCCACTCTAAATTGTCCTGGTGTTTTTAGTTTTTATTTATTCTGTTGTGTCTGTAAATCAAGGTCAAATCCCCGAGGTTGCTCCTGGTAGTGTTAGAAACAGAATTAACTGACAGTGGTGCGGGTGGGGCGTTACCTTCAACAACCTCGCTCCTGATTGGCTCTTTGGTTGCTATGATACTCCCAGTCGGAATTCCAAAAATAGAACTCTGCTCCAAATTCACCGCTATAACTGCTAGCATTGATTAGCTTCGTTTGACTGGAGCCGAATGCTATGGGTGATTTTGTACTTCCTTAGTCACCTTTATACAGTCCATGTTGAAACCACATAATAGTGCCTCGGGGTCTGGCATTAGCATGGTATCCTCAAAAGTGAAACTAAAGCCAGGACAGAGCACGGTCCAGTGATCCAAACCTCGCAAACTCCCAAAACCCGTCCTGAAAATGACAAACCAAAAGAGGTGGAAATGGTTCCATCTGAGAGGTTAAACGCAGCAGCTGAGCCGTGCCAGTCCATCAGCGTGTGCCAACGACCTCCGCTGATTTGATGAATGAGACAGAGAGAGAGAGAGCAAAGAGGAGACAAAGCATTCTCACTCACCAGATTTGACAGAGTGTTCAGCTAAATGTCTTTCTAAATTGTAAACGACAAGAGTGGAAGTGGGCCACATCAATTCGCAAATGGGGGAAAAAATACACTTAAATAGACTGTAACTTTTCAGGTGGAGGATGCGCCCCCTGCTGGTCTCTGTGTTCTGCCACGTTTCATAGTATGGCATTGGACTTATGTATCTTGCATTTATTAACTGCTAAAAATATACCTTGAAAACATGCATTCTGACTGTGAGCGGGGTCGCCTCTCCACAGAACTAACCTGTAACGTAGCCTGATTGCGTCACATGCTTGTCTTAATAAGGTTAAAGGTCATATATTATGCAAAATTGACTTTTGTGAGCTTTTTGCCATGTTACAATATTGTTAACTTCTCAAAAACATACCTGGAGTTGTTTTTTTCTTTATTCACACATGTTTGACATCTCCAAAGCTCAAAATTGTCTGTTCCACCTTGTGATGTCATAAAGTGTTAGCAGCAATATTTCCCCGTAATATATCATTCTTCAAAACATCTTATCGATAAGTTCCACAGTACACCTTTCTTTACCCATTTCAATAATTTTCAGATGCCAATTGCCGTTTTTCCAGGAATTAGCCAGCACCAAACAAACACCAGGCCAATTGCATCGGTTTTGCCTTATCCTACATTGCTCTTTTGGTTTTACACGCTGCAGGGTTGTCGAAACAGAAGGCACAATTTC
Source organism: Periophthalmus modestus (assembly GCA_019594935.1). Lineage (NCBI taxonomy): Eukaryota > Metazoa > Chordata > Actinopteri > Gobiiformes > Gobiidae > Periophthalmus > Periophthalmus modestus. Next base: position 24,301 of record JAIEZT010000150.1, on the reverse strand, counting down.
CCGCTTCCTTCCAAATGTGATTTAGTCCAGGGATGGGCTTGTTCTAAAAGGTCGCGCTCATGTTTACTTGGGTTCAATAAATCTGCAGCAGTATTAGCGGAGTTTCTAGCCAACCGCTTGAGTGAGAGAGAGTATATCGCTGTGTGTGCTGTATACATCTGTTTGTGTACAAGTGCTGGGGGGATGCTAGCTGTGCTAATTGGAGACGGCTAATTAGCACTTGTCAGGATTTGATAAAGATGAAGGATTGAGGAGTGCATTACATTGATGTATAGGAACTGCAGTGTAGGAACTTTTTACTGCAAGTTGTTGTGGAGTTATTTAAAGTTGAAGAAGAAATGTCCAGTTTTCTTTTGGTATATTATCTTAAAAGTATTTCCTTCAAGATATAAATACTTTGTTTTCTCACTACCTACAGTATCTACCTATCTGCCGAATCACAATCCAGCCAGTCCTCCATTGAAGTGTAGTAAAAGGTATCTAAGAAATGTAACCGTTTTCAAAATATGTCTTGAGAACCTTTTCTGGAAGGTGTTTTGCTTGGTAAGGCAGTAAAAGTGTCTTGACGACAGCGCCATCTGCAGTCCAACTTCTTCAAGACAGTATCTCAGGCCACTATAACTAGGTGTGTAACACAACATAAACACACCAATAATATCATACAGAAAACTCAGAGAACGTCATCCACCCAAAAAATAAAATGGAACCAGAACACAAATATAAACTCATGTAGGAAACAGGAAGGGAATCCAATACACAAAAAAAAAAACCCAAAAACATAGGACAGAATGTGAAAAGTAGACAGCGAAGACGTGGACATGAGCAACAAACAACAAAGCAGGACAGGAACAACTCAAATCGACCATTTTGGATCACTGTAAAAGGGGGAACCACATTATGGACTGGGACTAAGCAAACATCATGGGGAAAGAGGGCAACAAAATAAAGAAATGTGCCCATATGACTTTAAACCGGAACAAGGGGGCCTTTTTACTCTCACACACCTGGGATAATGTCCTGAAGAAGTTGGACATCAGACGTCATCAAATCATCTGACCAGACACGTCACAGCAACATCATGTGACCACTCTGAGGCGCTAGTGAACAGTCCAAACTGCTGGGATGAAAACCTAAACTTTGGTCTGGTAAAAGAGTCTATTAAAATACATTGTAAAAGTTGCTGATAAAGTCTTTCAACAGTGAGGCTGGTTTGCTGTGGCGCTCCATTCAGTCCATGCATGTGTTTGGGCTGTGTGAGGAAGCCCGTGTTCTCTAAGAATGTCCTAGATACACAGAGAGAACATGCAGACTGACTCACACTCAGAAAACATTGGCTCTGACCCCGAGGAGCCAACCCACGTCTCCTCTGTAAGAGACAGCATGTACCTGTACACTTCCTCTTTACATATTAATAGACTAAAGCAGCACGAGATCTGGACTTTCTTCAAAAAATAAGAGGGAAATGTGAAAATGGTATGAAACATTTTTAAAAACAACTTAGCTCTTTACAAGGTTTACAGGTTGAATACTCTCATAGCATTACACTGTAGTCATTATATATATATTTTTAATAACCAAGTTTGTTGCAGCCTGTGCCGTTTCTAGTTTTTCCCTCTTGCAGCCATGTTGGTTTTGACACAAATGGGCCAGGCCTCTTTCTGATTGGTTAATCCACCTGTCAATCACACCCTCTGAAATTGGGGAGACTGAATATGGCTCCAGATCCACTTGTCTAGTTTCGTAAAAGCGTCTGGTTCTGACTGGACTTGGAGTAAAATTTTTTAATAATTCTGCAAAATTAGAATACGATTTTGGGAATTGTGTCACTGTAAAGAATTTAGCTTCTGTATTATTGTTTTTTTTTGTCTATATTTTCTTCAGCGATATATCGAACTTGAAAATGTGTTATCGTGAAAGGCCTCGCCATCACTCATGCAGCACTTTCATACTAGGCAGTGTGCGTGAAGTGTCTTGCCCGAGGACACAACAGCAGAACTCTGTCTGGGTATACTCGGGTATCGATCCTCCAACCCTCGGTTTTTGGGGACCACCACCGCTCCAATCTCTGAGCCACTGTCTGCCACAAATAACTTCTTGGTGATCTGATTTATTCTAATAGTTTGCGCTGCGCTCCTTAGTGTATAATTATCTTCTATAAAAATATTAATGGGACAATGCTAAGGTCAAATGCGTGTGCCTGACCCGTCACATCATAAACAGTGGGGAGTAAAGCAGAAGAAACGCAGGCTGCTCGTTTCAAAGTTTGATATGAAAGGCGCACTGTGTAACTTTTTGCTTTGCGTAGAATGTTCCACAGTATGGCATTAAAATGATCTGTCTTGTAAATGACACTAAAGATGTGAACATTTCTTGGTCATTAATAACTGATTCTGCTGTATCCAATTCCATGTAGATTTATTGCTAAAAATATACCTTCTTACCGTAAGTGGGGTCACCTCTCCACAGATCTGACATGTCACTTAGCCTGGTGCTGTCGCCTGCTTACTGAGGCAGAGCAATAACATCTCCATGGAGACTCTCAACCAGGAAAGTTACATAGTGCGCCTTTAAGAATACATTGTGACTGCTGAAATGGTCTGAACTTAGACTGTATATATAAATGGACATAGCTAACCTGCTAGCCACAGCGTTCCAAATAGGAAATGATCATGGGCGCGCTTTCGGCTCAATCAACTCCATTTCGCTTTACATTGAAAAACTGTGGCCCCTCTCTCTGTAACTGCCGCTGTCAGACTCGTTATTTTGGTCTTAAAGTGTTCATATTAACCCACTTTACATGATCCTGGTGTCTTTATTTCACGCTTGTGTCCATAAATCAAGATCAGGCATGTTCTTTCTCTGAGGTCACTGATGCTAAAGCAGCGGTGGGGGCAGGAAGGGGCGTTACCTTCAACAGCCTCACTCCTGATTGGCTCTTTGGTTGCTATGATACTCGCGGTCAGAATTCCAAGTATGAAACTCTGCTCCAAATTCGCCCCTGTAACAGCTCTAGCCTCGATGAGCTTCATTTAACTGGAGCCGAACGCTGTGGGTGACGTCACGCTAACTTAGTCCACTTCTTTATACAATCTATGGGTCTGAAGAAGTCCAGTGAATATGTATGCCATAGAAAAACTAAAATAAGCAAACACATACATACATAGTTGATCTTATTTACAGTCTTATTACAGAATTGGTCAAGAAAACGAGGGATACTTTTCCAATAAGTCTGTAAGAAACATGTATTGATCTGTACTGCACTGCAATGTTATGTATAGATTCTCATCAGCCCCACAGAAAGGCATCTTTTCAATAGAGTGAGTCAACCCAGGGACCTACCGCCACATACACAGCCTTTGAACCCTGGTATTATTTGAACCATTTCAGCTATAGATATGTGAAGGCCTGCGAGAAAACGGAGGAAAGAAACATTTATAGTACTGTGCAGCACTGAAGCGGCAGATGGGTAAAAAGCCCACACCACATGTTGGACTACATTCACTTCTTTGTGGTTTGAAAATAGACTTCCAAAGACTACAATCCCTCTTTGATTTATCTAAGAGAAAAGCATCTGTTCATTCATAATATGCTTTACAGTTGGTCGTCAATACGTTTTTGATGGATTTTACCCCAAAGCTCTTGTACTATATCAAAAACATGCTTTGTAAATATGAGGCTGATTTTGTCCTTCAACTTAAGCATTTTTAAATACAAGATTGTAGGTCTAAGACATACTGATTCAAATAACAATGCAAAAAATTATACATATAAAAAGTAATAAATTAACATATATAATATTTATTTAAAAATATATTAAATACAAAAATAAAAAAAATTAAAAAAATATATATAATGCATTTTTTTCTAATTTTTTTTAAAGAGGGAATATAATGTTAGGCCTGTCACGATAACACATTTTGAAGTGTGATATTGCTGAAGTAAATGGAGACGATAAACAATAATACTGAAACCAAACCATGAAGCAGAATTTCCCCCAAAAACTATTAAATCTACAATATTGTTAAAAATCATGAGCTGCAATAAATAAACAGCAGAATGAAACACGTTAGTCATTAGTTTGTGTCTGTAATGAGTCATAGAAGTTCAACTGTCTATTGCTCAACCCTCATCGTAGAACAGAAAAAGAACCAAAATCATCCAATTAGTATAAAAAAAAGATAAATATTGACCCCCCAAAATGATTGTTTCATCTGTCATGTACTGAATGATAAGTCAATGTAGTCATTATCGGCCTATATAATGCCTCAAGTGGAGGAGTTCAAGTATCTCGGGGTTGTTCTCGAGTGAGGGGAGGATGGAGCGTGAGATTGACAGTTGGATCGGTGCAGCTTCTGCATTGATGATGTCGCTCTATCAGAATGATGTGGTGAAGAACGAACAGAGTCCAAAGGCAAAGCTGTCCATTTACATAGTCCTGGTTTAGATCTCTGTTCCTACCCTCATCTATGCTCATGAGCTTTGGGTAATGACCGAAACGACAAGATGGCTGATACAAGTGGTCGAAATGAGTTTCCTCCGCATGGTGGCTGGGCGCCCCCTTAGAGAGATGGTGTAGTGCTCAGTCACACAGGAGGAGCTCAGACTAGAGCTGCTTCGGCACCACGTGGAGAGGAGCAGCTGAGGTGGCTTGGTATCTGTTCTGCATGTCTCCTGAAGGCCTCTCTTGGGAGGTATTCTATGCCCGAGGAGGTCCTGGGGAAGACCCAGGACATGCTGGAGGGATTGTGTCTCTTGCTGGCCTGGGAACATCTTGAGGTCCCATTGGAGGAGCTGGAGAAATTGTCTGGGGTGAGGGAAGTCTTGGAGTCCCTGCTTGGATCGCTGCCTCTACGACTTGGCCCCAGATAAAGCAGAAGAAAATGGATGCATGGATGGGGGTATAATGCTAAATCATCTTTTGTGAGCTTTCTACCATGTTATATATCTCTCATAAAAAATGCTTTGGACTGAACAATTTTGGGAATAAAAGACATTGGATTTTTTTCAGACAAACATTGCAGTTTGATTAGATTTACAATTTATGTTTTAATAATATGGTTTTGTTCAAATTTTAAATGTGTCCAGACGAATTTACAGAAAGACTGAAATGGGAACTAAGAAGCTATGTATTTCAGAAGATGTTTGTACAGATTAAACTACAGGGTTAGCAGTTTTTTTTTTGAATGACAAATTCTGATTCAATGTCTGAAATAGTTTCATAAATCATTTGTGCACATTTGAGTGGGGTCTATTCGAACCCTCTTTTTGGTTACGTGTGTGATGCCATGTCTCTCAGCCCACAAGCCGACATAACTTTAATACATTTTTTGGGCGAATCTAGCATTTTGAAACCAACAAGAGGTAACATGGGGATGTAAAATACTTTATAGGTTAGCAATTAATACCCCAGAGAAGTGTAACACTGTCTCTTGAAAGGTTTTTATTTTTATGTTAGGCATCCATGGTAACAGATTATTATGCTGCCTGAGTTGATAATTTGCCAATCAATAATTTTCAGTGGCAGCATGGTCCATAAAGCCCGCTGCTAAGTTCACACAGACAAAAGGGCTTTAAAAGTTGAAATTAGCTTCTGAAGTCGTGGCATTTGTCCACTTCAAGTAGTTAGACAAAATTATAGCCTCTTACAGCAATTATTATTCGTATTTGTGAATATGTAGAATTCACCTTCAAAAGACTACAATTTTGGGTTTGGAGATTGGAAAAAACAAGTTTAGGGTTTTAGAATTGAAAGGCAAACAGTTGCAAGCAGGTACAAAAAGTTAAAAGTTAAGTTAAAATGAAAACACTGTTGGTGATGTAAAAAATTATATATATAGATGGAGTTTTGTTGCAGCTCTGCAGACACCTTGAACTATTTGCCATTGTTGGGCAAGAGCCATAGACAATATAAATGGACATAGCTAACCTGCTAGCCACCGCGTTCCCAATAGGAAGTTATCATGAGTGCGCTTCTGTCTCCATCAGCTCCAATTCACTTTCTATTGAAAAAACATCACCTCTCTCTGTAACTGCTGCTGTCAGGCTTGTCGTTTTGGTCTTAAAATGTCCGTATTAACCCTCTCTACATGATCCTGGGGTTAATTTTGCTACTGTGTCCGTAAATCAAGATATGAGCGTCTTCCTTCCCCGCGACCACTCCCTCTAACGTTAGCAACAGGTTTGATTGACAGCGTTGCTAAGCGCCTGCCCCCTGCCGAACCAGTGGTGCAAGCGGCAAGGAGCTCTAAATTCGCCCCAATAATACCAGTCTGAGAGACGATTTCAGTGTAAATATGTAGAATCTGTGTGTTAAACATGTGTGAATGAAACAAAACTCAACTCCAGACATGTTTGTGATGAGGAAACGACATTAGAAACATAGATCAGAAAACAGCGTAATATGGGGCCTTTAAAGAGTCACATTCTTACCTTCCTTTGTGTTCTCAAACCTGTCCGATCCACCCTTTGCTTAATAACAGCTCTGTGTATTCTCTTTATGAACGCACCAGCTGACGCACTGGCCCGGAGTGTCATTATGCTATCATTAGGATTCGTCCCTTTCAAAAGCTAAAGTAAACGTGGCCAGCTAATGCTACACTCATAGGGAGGGCATAATTATGACACATAGCCCACTTATCTGAGACAGCGCTGTGTTAAAACATTCAAAATGATACGCCACCGTCATTTTCTATGCAGCAGCAGAGTGGCAGCGTCTTTAATCTTGTAGAAATATAGCGACGTAGAGCTCACAGCGGGCACAGCGTCAGAATAAGGAGCAGAATATGGGGAGATTATGCCACAAAAATGCGGAACTATGAGAAAAACGCTCTTTTATGGTGAGAGCTGGTCAGCTGTCTGTGGTCAGTTTGAGAGGTGTTCCACTGACTTTTATGAGCTTATAGGCATCATGTTTGCAGCTCCAAAACCATAGCCTGAATATATAAATGGACATAGCCAACCTGCTAGCAGCTGCCTTTCAAATGAGATGTGAGCATGGGCACGCTTCAGCTCCATTGATTCTGGCTCCAATTCACTTTCTATTGAAAAAACTGTGGCCCCTCTCTCTGTAACTGCTGCTGTCAGGCTCGTCATTTTAGTCTGAAAATGTTCGTAATAACCTGCTCTGCATGATCCTCGGGTTTATATTTTGCTCTTGTGTCTGTAAATCAAGATATGAACATTAATAACAGACTAATCAGGCGCCATTTTCCCCAAGGTCTCTCCCTCTAGCGTTAGCAACAGGTTTGATGACAGCGTTGCCAAGTGCCCGCTCCCTGCTAAACCAGTGGTGCAGGCAGGAAGGGGCATTACCTTCAACAGCCTCGCTCTGAATTGGCTCTTTGGTTGCTATGATGCTAATATCAAACTCGTTTCCAAATTCACCACTATAACTGCTCTAGCCTCGATAAGCTTCATTTGACTGAAGCCAAACGCTATGGGTGACGTCACACTCACTTAGTCCACTTCTTTATACAGTCTATGGTCGTTTACAAGGAATCAATGAGCAAAGCACTCAGCTCTGTTAATTTGAGGTGAGAGAACTTTATTCAAAATGATGTGTGACCAATGAGCTCCTCCTTTTCACATGTGTCACAGAAATAATCAAATTGGACTGCACGATACTGTCTGAATCCGGCTTGAGGAGGGCGTGGTGACCAGATCGATAGCCCTCTGTAAAAAGAAAATACAGGGATTATTCTGGACTTTATAATACGCTATTTTCCAGTCCGTGTTATAATGTTTCCTCATCAAAAACATACCTGGAATTGTGTTGCTCTAGTGGTAAATATAACTGTCACTTATGCACACAGCTGTTATAAGGCTTATGTGAGCTTGTAGATAGATAGATGGATAGATAGATGTCAGTTTGCTCTGTACGTGGCATTGAGAATAATGGAGAGTGTTGAAAAGCTGACCGTTGACAGTGACCCTGCTGCGACCGGCATGTACATTCATTGTGAGCAGATACACAGCGCTGCTCTGGTCCTAAACCTGTGTATACATGCGCTGTGTGTGGGCTAAAGAGCGGTCAAATCCATCGTATGTCCATCAGAATGGTCATTACGTGTCTCGGGCAGGCACACAGCAACAGCGTACGCTTAGGGCGGGGTTAGAACAAGGTGTCTGTTGGTGGAGGGGAGGACACTCAACACACTGTGCCCCTGTGGTCACTACTGTACAATACCAGGGTCGTCTATCTGGTCCCTCAGACGTGTAGCTTATAACTTACAACTTAAGAAAAAAAAATGAATATTGAAACTATACCAAAAAAAAAAAAAAAAAAATTAAATTGAAATAAAAAATTAAATTAAATAAAAAAAAATAGACGTGTAACTTATAACTGATAACTGCTGTGTTAAAATCAGAAAACATTAAATAAAAAAAACTGTTTAAAATGCAAATTAATTTAAATAAAATAAAGACTACCCCAATTATTTGACTCATTATTATTATATACTCATTATTATTAATTATTTGACAAAGCCTCATGGAGATGAAACTGGAAAGGAAGTAGTGACGCTAACAGTGAGGTTGCCGGGGCGTTGTCGTGCACAGGAAATAATTGCCACAGCAGTAATAGTAGTAGGAGTAGTTAAAGACCCAATTGGTAAAAACACTTTGCTGATTTTTACTTGATAAATACAAGTTAAAATTCTGTCTTTTTAGTTTTTATTTATTTATTTAATTTTTTTTTTTATATAGAGCCATTACTTCTGGGTTTTAGTTTATCCCTCTGCAAACTCGTCCATGTTTTCCACATTTGCCTTTCGCCGTGTTCTGATCTTGACAGTGAAAAGGCCTCTTATTCCCTTTGGTAATTCATGCTCATTTTAACTCTTCAGAAAATGGTAAAATACTACAAGTTTTGGGGTCAAATCTTTCCCCATTTTTCACATATTTGAACACATTGAGTTGGAGATATTGAGAAGATGAATATTTATTTAATTCAATAAAAATAAATCTGTGTGTGTAGGATTATGTTATGAAAGCATATAGTTAAAAGCTTAAGTGATACTTAAATAAGCCAAATGGACTAAATCAAATTGCAGGTCAGAGCTTAACGATGCACTATGCAAAAATCAAAAGGTTATACTGTCAAACCAGACTTGGAGAGACTTATCCATGTATTTCTCTCCAGTAGGTTAGTCTGCTGTATTGGCCCATATTAGTGCCATATGAACCATCTCACACTCTGAGGACTTCAGGGACCGGCCTCCTGCTGGTGCCCAGAGTCAGGACTAAACCAGGAATAAACCAGGAACAAACCAGGACTAACCATGGACTAAACATGGGGAAACAGCATTTCACTTTTATGCAACTAAAACCTGGAACAATCTTCCTGAAGATGTGAGACAGGCCTCGACTTTGATAATGTTTAAATCCAGGCTCAAAACAGTTCTGCACTCTTCTGTTTTAATGTTAATTTTATGATGATTATTTGTGATTATTTATGTTTAGATTTTCTGGTGTAGCGTCTGTCACCTGCTTGTTTCCATGGTTTCCAACTTTTAAAAAATTTTTTTTTATTATTATTAATAACACTTTAAGTCATCTATATTATTTTTCTCCTTTTTTCTTTTCACCTTTGACCTTTAAGCATGTACTGGTATAATTTTTTAAAGGTCAATTTTTCAATTTTTTTTCTCAATTGTTGTAAGGATTACTGTGGGGCAAATCAATAATGTTCTCTGCTTGTCTCCCTCCAAGAGTAAAGTGCATCTTTAACACATTTCACTGCATAGCCCCAACCCCAAACATATTGCACACTGTAACACCTCTAGAAACCTCCTTCCTTACATTGTTAAACCTCTGCTTACGCTCGCCAAACCCACTTAATTCTGTCCCCAACATACAGCACATAACAAATGATCCGCTCCCTCCGCTAAGCTTGCATGAACGTCTGGGGAATTGTGTGTTTTCCAATAGTGCTTTTCTCTTTATTGAACTATAGCAAACAGCAATGAGCAGCTTCATAACGGTGTAGCTTAGCGCTGCTGTTTCTGGCTTACCACAGGGTCCAACTTTAAGTGGCCATCCCCGGCCTTGTGCGTGTCAGCGTGAGGCATTACGCTGGCTAACCCCATTCTGGGAGGCCTTTATATTACGCGCTGTAGCTAGCAGAGTTTTATATGAGGGCACTGATGGTGGTCGTGTCTGCGGAAATCTATCTCGGTGACATCAAGGAGGGAGGATGTGAAACAGAGGGGGGATTTGGGAGTAGGTTTTTTGCCGGTTTGCCTGTGTCTTGTGGGCTGGTTAAAAAACATAAAGACGGTTTTCTGTGTAATCCCTCAGTCGTCCAGGTCTGATCCACAGCATAAGACAAAGTTTAAATCAGTCAGCTGGACAAATTGTTGTAGGAGTGAAGGACGTTTCGATGTTCTTCCAAGCCGCTTCTTCGGTTCTGGGCAGATTACTGGTGGACACTGCCTTATATCTGTCTGAAGAGAGGAGCTAATTACACATAGTTATTTGACAGGACAAATGGTTCAAAGTTTGTTTTTGGATGCTCATATGACAAAAATGATGGGAGATGAGATTCAAAAAGTGCTTATCCCAAAACTAAGATGTTCTGTTTTCCATACATGGCAACATCTCAGCAGAAAAAAATAGTGATGCATAATCCAGTGGAAAAAATCTGCACGCTTTTCATTTGCTTACTAATTGTAAAAGATATACTTGATCTGACTGTTGTTACTTTTCTAAAGCACAGTGAAGAACTATTTACCTTTAAGACGTATATGCTGGAGGGACTATGTTTCTTGGTTGGCCTGGGAACACTTTGGGGTCCCTGCTTAGGCTGCTACTGCAACCCAGCCCCGTATAAGCAGATAAGAAGATGGATTGATAGATGATTTAGTTGACAAACAATATGTTTATCCCTCCCTCCCTGGACACCTCTTTAGGAAGAAGTTCTGGGGGAAGACCCAGGACACGCTGGAGGGACTATGTCTCTCGGCTGGCCTGGGAACGCCTTGGGGTCCCACCGGAGGACCTGGAGGAAGTGTCTAGGGTTAGGGAAGTCTAGGAGTCCCTGCCCCCGCGACCCCGCCCCGGATAGCGGCGGAAGAAAATAGATGGATGGATGTGATACCTAAACTGAAGTGTTTCCTTGTGTTAAGTAACTGTAAATGTCTATACTAAGTTAATATAATGCAGCAGGAGCCCGATTTCAAGTTAATTGTGTTTAATTAAAACCATAATAATTATTTACGTTCACAATAGCATTAGTTTGTCAGTTCATATTGCAGTCTTTTGGCAATTTTTCTGTTCAAAATGTGAACTTTGAGCAGAATCCTGTTATTAAAACATAAATTGAAAATCTAATCGGATAAAAAAAAACAAAATAACGCAGTTCGATACATTCCGCAAATTGTGCCACCCATACCCCACCCACTGACCCCCATGAATACAACAAACTGATGATGAGCTCAACAGTGACCCCCCACACCTGCGGTTCCGTAAATAGATCTCCTATTCATTTTTTGCATAGACTAAAAAAAAAAAAAGATATTAAAAAAGTTTGAAATCTTGCTCGAGGATAATCAGCTACGTGGAACTAATGACCACAAGACCTAGAATTTTATTTAAAATCTCTGCGATGGCTTTGAACTTATAATGTTTTAATTTTTAAAAAAGTCAATGGGAATATTAATGGAAAAAAAAAACTGTACTTTTGGAGCCTGCTCAGGCGTCTCTGTTGAGCTCCATACGAGGCAGGTTGGGTCGCTGCTGAGTGTATGGGTTTATCAACTGTCTATTCTGTTGACAAAGACCGATAATGCACCATGTGATTACTTCCCTCCTACACACTGTATTGTGTGTAATGTATGTAATGGTCTGGACTGCAGTCACCTCTCTCACTCTGCAGCAATCAATCCCAGACAAAAACACCTCTCCTACCGCTGTGGAATCTGACCTTTTCAAGGAATACGCTCCACTCCAGGGATGGACCCGGAATGTCACAGAGAATAACTTTAAGTCAGTCCACACGCTTCATTTGTCTAGAATTCTCATAGATAAGCTCGTTCCACTATTCCCCATGTGCTATCTGCCATCTAATGACCTTACCGGATAATATTTGCTGATTCATTGGGCTGTGGCTGGAATACAACTGTCCCAATTAGACCAAAGAACATGGTCCCTAACAGATGCAAGAAAAAACTGGGCGATATCTGTGGTCAAACCATAGACTGTACACATAAATGAAGAGCTAACCTGCTAGCCGCCGTGTTCCAAATTGGAGGAGATCATGGGCGCACTTCTGGCTCACCCCTCTCTCTGTAACTGCAGCTGTCAGCTTCGTCGTTTTGGTCTTAAAATGTTCTTATTAACCCATCTACATGATCCTGGTGTTTTTATTCCTCTATTGTGTCTGTAAAATAAGATATGAACATTAATAAGAGAGAAATCAGGCGCCGCTTTCTTTCCCCGAGGTTGCTCCTGCTAGTGTTAGCAACAGGTTTTGACTGACAGTGTTGCTAAGAACTTGCTCCCTGCTAAACCATTAGAGGCCAACCTGCTGTCTAAAAAAAAAAAGAAAAATTATCCCAAAAATATCGGCAGATCTTAACGGCCGTCGGTTGCTCTGTTTTCTAAAATCAGTATGGACATCAGTCATGAAAAAAACACATATCGGTTGTTCTGTATTTGAAACACAGTGAGCTAGCTAATGTGCTTTTGTGCACCATAGACTGTGTAAAGAAGTGGACTGAAGGAATGAGCCATCCACCAATAGTGTTCAGCTTCAGTCAAATGAAGCTCATCGAGGCTAGAGCTGTTATAGGGGCCAATTTGGAGCCGAGATCCATATTTGACCATGAGTATCATAGCAACCAAAGAGCCAATCCGGAGTGAGGCTGTTGAAGGTTAACGCCCTTCGCGCCTGCACCGCTGGTTTAGCAGGGAACCGACTCTTAGCAACACTGTCAATCAAACATGTTGCTAACGCTACTGGGAGTGACCTCGGGGGAAAGAAGGCGCCTGATTTGTCTGTTATTAATGTTCATATGTTGATTCACAGACAAAATAGTGAAATATAAACACCAGAATCATGTAGAGGGGTTAATATGAACATTTTTAAGACCAAAATGCAGCAGTTACAGAGAGAGGGGCCACAGTTTCTCAATGTAAAGTGAGTGATTCGATGGAGCTGGAAGAGCGTCCATGATCACCTCCTATTTGGAATGTGGCAGCTAGTGTGTTAGCTTTGTCCATTTATATATAGAGTTTATGGTGTGCACAGAGCCTATAGAAACAACACGAATCACTGTTTAGATCTTGTGAATTACGGCAAAAAAGTAGATTATTTCCAACAGTTAATAAACATGGTCTGAATTCTGGTGTAATTTCCGCTGGCTCCGTTTACTGGTCGGATTAAGCTCACGATCTCGTTGTAACAGAGTGGAAGATTAAATGAATCATGATATAGAACTGAGATCGCACTGTCACAGCCTTTAATGTGTACTTTAATTGGAACAAGTGCCAACACTCCCAATTACCCTCACCGCCTCTGGTCTTCACAACAACCCACAAATCTTCCAAGTTGTGAAATCGAGAACTTTCACAAGCGTTTTATGCAAGGGTCTTATGTCACCTAAGGGTACTCTGACGCCATGTGCCGGGCCTCATTTCACCCAAAACAAGAATAAAAAAAGTATGAATCAGGTAGTTTCCGAGAAGTTTGAGAGAACAGGAGAAAAAGGCTGTTAAAAAAGGCGCTGGGTGAAGGTGGAGCTGTCCTTGTGCTGTGTACTTGTGTCAGGATCCAAAAGCAGCTCCACTTGTGTCTTCTTTTTAGCAGCTGCCCTCGAGACAGAAGTGAGCACAATAACATCATCAACCCAGTGCTCTTTTCAAACAAGTTTTAGACACAAACGGTTGATTATTTAAGCCGGCGAGTTTTGATTTTACTGCATGTACCTTCCCATTTTAGCTAAAACCAGTGTAATTTTTGCACAGATTGAAACAGCTACAATTATAAGAACCACATTTCAGAACATGTTTGCACCACAGACTGTATAAAGAAGTGGACTAAGTGACTGTGGCATCATTTTTAGCAGCTCCAGACAAATGAAGCTCATCGAGACAAGCAGTTATAGCGGACAATTTGGAGCCAAGTTCCACAATTGGAATTTCGACCGCGAGTATCATAGCAACCAAAGAGCCAATCCAGAGAGAGGCTGTTGAAGATAACACTCTTTCCTGCCCACACGCTGGTTTACCAAGGAGCGGGCACTTAGCAACGCTGCCAATCAAACTTGTTGCTAACTCTAGCGGGAGTGACCTTGGTGAAAGAAGGTGTTTGTTATTAATGTTCAGACGCAATAACACAATAAACAACACCAGGACCATGTAGAGCAGCTTAATACAAATATTTAAGACCAAAATGACCAGGCTGATAGCAGCAGTTACAAACAGAGGGGCGAAAATCTTTCAGTGTAAAGTGAATTAAAGCCAGAGTCGATGGAGCTGGAAGTGCGCCCATGCTTACTTCCTATTTGAAAACGTGGTGGCTAGCAGGTTAGCTGTGTCCATTTATATTGACAGTCTATGTCAGGGGTGTCCAAACTTTTTCTCATTAAGGGCCATATATAAAACACAGACAAAGCTGAAGGCCGATTGAGGGCCATAGACTGGTCTCCAATACAGTGAATACTTAAAATCTGTGTTATTATTACAAGTTAGACTGAACCACTAGATCTTTATTCATGCTTACATCCTTAGTGGGACACATTAAATATTTGATATGGCTTGTTAAAGTAGATTTTCAGAAATGTACAGTAAAAAGTGCTGTTTAAGGTAGAAATATTCACACTGGAAGTCTGAGGGCCGCATTTGGCCCCGGGCCACAGTTTGGGCGTGCCTGGTCTATGGTATAAAACACCTTTTAGTCACACGTTTTGTCGATTGTAAAACCCATGGAGATGACATCGCTCTCTGTGCTTTATTGCTCAAAAATACCTCGGAAAAAAACATGCATCATGAATGGGAGATATTCCACAGGCATACATACATACATATTTTTATCTTTTCTGCGTCGTTATTTTTATGCTGGTCCAATTTGCAGCCCACACATCCCCAAAAGATTCCCTATCTGGCTATAAACAATATAAAACTCTTCCTTATTAACCTTGAAAACACAAAAATAACTGTATTCTTTGGACCGGCACTGTGCATCGGTCCAGGTCTAATTGTGGGCGTTTGCGGTTTGCCTGTTTCTAATGGGAGTTGTAGAGGGCATGGGCGGATCGCTTAAGTGTCTGTAGAGCTGTGTTCTCAATTCAGAGTTGGCTGGGACTAAATGTGTTTTTAAATGGCAACAATCTTTTTATGGGCGAAGGAACCACTTAGGAGCCGAAAAGACAAACTTTAGTCCAACAATGCGTCCAACGGTTATTTTAAAAGAAAAGACACCATTTTGTAGCACTTTGTAAGCACTCTTGTAATCTCCAAGTATCTAAATGTGGTTTTTATTGTGATCAGAACTGCTGCGATTTATGTTCAATCAGGAGTCAGTTCAGAGTGCACATTGTTAACATGGAGCAGAAACACAAGAGAGAACAGAATTATTAACTGCGAAACTTATTAGAATTATAGGGCTTATGATAATGTAAATGTAACAAATGTAACTACACCCACCCACTCTTCCTATGGGTCAGCCTCCAAATGAGTGACAGGTGATTCAGCCAATCAGTGACATTTCAGAAGTAGTATATTTGTATTTAAAAAAAAAAAAATCAAACCATGCTGTACTTTTGGCCCCTGTTGTCAAAAACATACCTGGAGTTGTATTTTGTTTCATTCACACTTGATTCATTAATCCAAACCTGTCTTTTCAGACCACACAAATACGCTCTGTTCACATTTTGTCGGTTTAGTTGTGTCATAGATAAAAATTCCACAGTTTTTTTAGCTCATAAACCATCACTACAAACATTCTGCGGTCAAATTTTCTTCTTTCTTGTTAATTCCCGTTGCTGAAGCAGAGGGAGCTCCGGCACCTAAGGTGCCTCATTGGAAACAGGGTAGTTTATAAAGGTTTTTTTTAGAGACAATGGGAAATATTTACTCCAAAGTGACAAAGATGTTTTCAAAGAGAATTAAACCCACTATAATGCTTACCTGTGATCCAGAATACACACTTCTTCAGTACTTTATGAAGATGTGAGTCTGGTCACTGGTGAATCTCCCTTTTTTTCAAATAGCTGTGATTGACAGGTGGATTAGCCAATCAGGCACAGGCGTGGTCTATCCATATCGGGAAAAAATAAAAGAAAAATATCTCACAGGGGCTGAAAAACATGGCGGATTTCTGCAGAATCAATGAGAGAAGCACTAATTTCTGTTAATCTGAGGTGAGAGAAATGTGATTTTATTTTTGTACATCACAGGTGACCAATGAGCTCCTTCGTTTCACATATGTCAATGGTGGATTTTAATGTGTGTTCCAGTTGGATCCAGTTAAATTTACATTATAAAAGGGTTATTGCACCTGTGTAATGTAATTGCTTTAGAGGGATATTTAGGGCTGCTGTAAACCACAAGCCCTGTTTCCAATAAATCATGATATATTATATTATTTTCAATATAAATGTATGGCCTCTTGGGGGCCCTCTGGTGGCCTCGGGGCCCTAAGCAGCTGCCTTAGTCCTGCTTATAGGCTGGGGCGGGGCCTGCTAGAATGGAAACATAAACCGGCTCAAAGTTTTTTAAATAATTGTTTTTGTCATTACCAGTTTTTTGTTCTTCTTCATATGACTCTCCCCCAACTCATCACATACATTCCACAGCTCATTGTAAGTTTATACAGCATTAGTTTTGTTCTCGTCCCCAAACAGTAAAAGCCTTTGCGATTTGCAAATTGTTGTCTATTCAAATCACCTTTTTCACTTTTATTATGGTGAATCTCACACTCTACAATCGTTCCCCACTGGTTGTCATGTTCTCACCACAGCTCGTGTCAGCCTCATTGACCAGTCTCTTGGGGGGCCCTTTTAATGAACAGGGCCCGTCATCCCAGTGAGCGGCGTTTTAAATGGCTCTGGTGCTGCTAATCCGAGAGGCCTGAGGAGGCACCGTCTCACTCCAGTCTTTATTGACACATTTCTACAAAGATTTCTGCACAGAACCCCGCTGGCGGCTTTGAGCTTTATCAACAAGTGTGAGCCCATAATCCCAGACTTCTGTGGATCAAAGACCTGTCTCATTAAATATTTAAAGCTACAGTGTCATGCTAACTCCACTTTTTTTTCTTTTATAATGTTTAAATTTGAGAAAATATGAAGTTTTATTTTAAAAGTCGTATTGTCGTATTATTAAAAAGACAAATGGGTTGTTTTTTCATAATAAACAAATGAGTAAATGAATGAATCACTTATTAAATAGACAAATATGTATTCACAAGTTTCTATCTGTTGGCTTCATACTGTTAAATAGCTGTGTTTTTTTCACATTATAGCTAACTAACTAGTGAAGAAAATATGAGAGTCAATGTCAAGCGCTTTTTTTTTTTTTTTTTTTTTTTTTTTTTTTTTTTTTTTTTTTTTTTAAGAAATGCCTTTTTTTATTTGATATTGGCATTGTTCAGTCCAATATGAATGTGCAGATTTGTCTGTCAGCTGAACACAGGCCCAGTTTAAATTACCAAAAGTGCATTGTGCAGTATAGGGAGAGCTCGTGTCTGGGCCCAAGCTCCTGAGAACTGCAGTACCTGGAGGCAGCCACTAGTCTATCCCTCCCCTGGACAGAGGGGGTGTGTGATCCATTTCTTATTATAGATCCATGTTTGATACTGGAAATTGTGCACTGTATAAACTTCAGATTATAATGTGGTGATAGTGAAGGTGCTTTGAACAGTAGTACTGAGTACCAGCATTTTTCTGACACAGTAGTTTCCATAAACCAGCTACAACACAAGAAGTACCAATACAATATATGGGTGACAGAAGCTGGTGTTGGTCCAGTGATCTGAAGGTTGGTGGTTTGAATCCTGCTCCCACAGATGAATACATATATATTGAATATACATATGACCATTTACAAAGAGGAATTAAATTATCCATCACTCCTTAGGTGGTGTACACTCCACCAGAAACGTTGAATTGGGCCACAAAATCAATTGTGGAAGGTAATGAAGTACAAGTAGTACAAGTACTGTACTTTTACTTTTACATTTGAGAGCAGTATCTGTACTTTCTACTCCACTACATTTTTGAACTGGACTGAAAAGTAAAAAGTACTTTTCATATAATTTGAGAGGTTATTTCTACCATGTTCGTGGTAACATCCTGACTTAAGTTTTTGAGTTCAAGATTCGGCTTTGAGCAAACAAAAATAAATACACAAAATTCATAAGAAAAATTAAGATTTGATTTGTATTGTTACTGTGACCAAAATATGGGTTATTTTGAATCAACATCACTACATGAACACTTGTGAAATACTCTTTAAGTACATTTTTAAACTGGTACTTAAATACCTTTATTTAAGTACATTTTTTCATGTGGTACTTTTACATGAGTAACTTTTTACCTCTATATCTGTACTTTCACTTAAGTAACAAAATGGAGTTGTTCATCCATAAGAATTGGACAAAACATAAAATGAACACAGCACAAGAGCTAACATCACATTTGAGTTCATTTCATTAGTACGAAGACCCTGCCTCTTTGGTCAAACTTTTCCAAAAACTAACATCACACAACTGATCCTCTTCCTGTTTTGCATCTCAATGTGACAATCCTGCCTCAAATACTTGTATTGAACGAATGAACATCTTAACGCTATTATATAACTGAGTGAGAAGCAATTCACATTTTTATAATAGACTGTAACAGAATCATAAAGGTGATCCCTATTGAAATAACTACCTCATATTAGGGACATTGGCCATGATACGTGCTATGCTCCATTTCAGCTCCCCATTATGTAGCTGTATATAGCACCGCAAGGTAAAAGAAAAGAGAGTTTGTCCTCTATGGGTTTAAATGTGGTATATTCATTCGTTTAAGTAATTGGGCTACGCATCTCGTTCTGTTATAGAATAGTCCAGTGTTGCAGTATTTACGTGATTTGTTCAAGATGGCAGCGTCTTCATTAAAGGAGGCCACGGTAATGGTTTATGCAGTGCTATAAACAACATGTAAAAGTACCATTCAAAGTAATTAGTCTGAAACAAAAGTGTTCTTATTTTCTTGTTGTGTTTTGAAGTTGTGTAAAGTTAAAGCAAAATGCGATCAGAACTCTGTAGTCTCGTCTGCTTATAACTGTTTTTTTCTACGACGATGAACCTGACCTTCACTTATCACAGTCGCACTACGCATGCACGTACGCACGCGCACCGCAGGTTAACATGGGCAAAGTGGGTGGAGTGTCTTGCCAAATGACACAACAACAGTACAAACTGGTCACAGCTGGGATTAAACTGTCGCCTCTGAGTGTAAAGTAGACTTACTGCAATTGCACTACTACTACTACTACTAATATGATCACTACTACTGTTGCTTCTAATGCCTATAAAACCTAAAAGTGCACTATTGTAACTTTTCTTTGCTCGTCGTCATGGATATGTTCTTGCTGTGCCTGGAGGTTCCACAGTATGGGCATTAACTTTTCTTGCATTTCTTTTATTACTGAAAAATATACCATGTAAAAACAAGAATTCCTACTTTGTGTCACCTCTCCACAGATCTGATCTTTAACACCTTCTGAACCTTCTGGGCAAAGTAATAATGGAGACCCTCCGCCAGAAAAGTTCCACAGTGCTGCTTTAAATCAGCCCTATTGTGCTTGTTTGTGCTCTGTAGTTGTAATCTATGATATGGATATGCAGTCGGCGCCCCCTATGGATAGCCGCACCTCACACTAGCGAGCAGCCCATTTTTTTCCATTTGTACCAAAATGACTGCGCAACCTTCTGAATCCTACAAGTATCACCAATTAAGAAAATAAAACTGAAGAACAAAATAAGTACAGTGGGTTTGTATCAGACATGGTGAGACGTGGGGTAGATCAACAAAATGGCGTCTTGAAAATACGCGATTAAAGATTACTCAAACATGAATCACTCCAAATACAACTTCAGAGGCTCAATGAGAAGAAAAGAAACAACTAGAACATGGTTAGGAGCTGTGAAAAGTCCAGTTTGCAGAATGGGTCTGATTTAAGTTTCGTAGACGTCAGAAGCAGCAGTAGATGGTGGTAGTAGTAGTAGCAGTAGTTGTAGTTGTAATAGTTGTAGGCGTAGTAGTAGTAGCAGTAGTGGGTAGTATACTGTCCACCATTAAGAACACTGTAATAGTCGAAGTAAGCTGTTTGCCAAACTTTATTTTAATGTAATCAGTATTTGTATTTTATTTTTGACCAAATCATACTTAAAATCCAGCTGGAATGAGCTCATCTAACAGCGTCGCAATCCGTAGCTATTGATCCAACCCAGACGTTCTGACACAGCTCCGTGGATCTCCTAACAACTGCCAGGATGTTGTCAGACCTATTACCGCCTCTCTCATTTTAGCCCCGTGTTCCCATTACATGTGCCGGAGCCGACCACGGACTCAGACGTGATGAAAGGCCTCGGACCATCTGCCCACCTTTTGAAAGCTCCACAAAGAGATTGATGATGTTTATCCTATTTCTATAAAACTCCAACAGGGGCTCCGAATCCGGCTCGTAACGGCCCTGTAAAAAAAATCTATGTGTAGGACAGACAAGCAGAGCTGATACAAGCATGATTTCACCACAGCCTCCAGAACCCTCAAATTGAAGCATCTGCAACGAGGCACACCCATTCCCACTGTGGAAATGACCTTCAAACAAACCAATAAGTTAGCCCGAAATGAACTAGTCTGGCTCCAGGAACATCCCAGATAAATAAATATGGAGGTTCACATGCTGTTTTTTCTTCTCCAAACAGGGTAATTCCAGCTCAGGACGGGATTCGAAATTGCTATACCTTGAGCGGATGGGATAGTGTCCTCAGAGCGAGCGCCCAATGAAACAGGAAATAGAAATATAGTGAGTTTTAGTCAAAGCCGAGTCTCCTCCTTCACTTTGAAAACAGACGCTTCTTGTGGATGATTTATGCTGTTAAAAGGAAAAATGCACATACCGCAGCGGACACACCGAGGATGGCAAAACAATCGAAAATCTGATACTGAAGCTTGTATCGAAGCTAGATACTCATTTGAGCAGGTATCGATACAAAAATTCCCATTCACAAGACAGAAATGAACCTTTCCTGAATAGCTTTAGAATGATCTTGAGCTTTATCAGGACAAATGTAAGACACATAGACTCGTATACACCCATGGACCACTATGGAACCTACTGGACGACGGAGGGATTACACAGATATAAGGCCACGTGAGAATATAAAAAGTACTACCATTTAATA
The DNA here is from genome assembly GCA_019594935.1 of Periophthalmus modestus. NCBI lineage: Eukaryota > Metazoa > Chordata > Actinopteri > Gobiiformes > Gobiidae > Periophthalmus > Periophthalmus modestus. The sequence goes on along the minus strand of JAIEZT010000150.1, from coordinate 2,904 downwards.
TCGAAAATCACATTCCGTGTCTAAAGAAAGAGTGATTCTATTGTCTAACGAAAGAATTGAGTGATTTTATTATCATTGTGGTATCGGAATCAGTATTGAGTATCGGGTCTATTCCAATTAGCATTGCAATCTAACATTTTAGTGTCTAATCTACACATTCTTAACATTGAAAGTATCATTATTAACAGAAAAGGTGCCTCTCCCACTAGCGTAAGCCACGGGTTGATTGACAGCCTTCCTAAGCGCCTGCTCCCTGCTAAACCAACTGTGCGAGAAGGAAGGGACGTCACCTTCAACAACCCCGCTCCGGATTGGCTCTTCGGTTGCTATGATACTCGTGTACATGGAATTCCAAACATGGAACTGTTGGCTCCAATTGGCCCAATATACTGCTCTAGCCTCGACAAGCTTCATTTGACTGGAGTTGAACGCTATGGGTGACGTCACACTCACTCAATCTATGACGTCACCTAAAAAGAAAAGTCGCCACCTGGATTTAACAAAGCAAACAGGTACGAGCCTCCTCCAGTTGGTCGGGTCTAGGTTCAGCAACAGTCTGTGCTCAAAGAATGAGGTCAGCTGACACCTAAACGTACTGAATGACCAGGTTATTCCATCAGTGGATTTTTTTTTTTTTTTTTTGGCACAGGCATATTCCAAGATATTACAGGATTCATCAGGCTCAAATTGTGAAAGAGTGGTTTCAGGGAGCATGAGACGTCATTTTCACACATGGATTGTCCACCACAGAGTCCAGACCTTAACCCCAATGAGAATCTTTGGGATGTGCTGGAGAAAGACTTTGTACAGCGTCAGACTCGACCATCATCAATGCAAGATCTTGTGAAAAATTAATGCAACACTGGATGGAAGTAAATCTTGTGACATTTGCAGAAGTTTATCTAAGCTTATCTTTATCTAAGCTAAGGCTGTCCAATTAAATATTAGAGTGAGTGGTGGCGCCTTTTTTTTTTTTGGTGGCAGCTTTTGTTTTGTAGATCATTCATTCAATACAGCAAAACTATAACATCACCACGGAGACAAGCGCCAGAGAAGTTCCGTAACACGGTTTTAACTTCCACACACACACATATTCCGACCACTTTGCGCTCCGGTCTCGCCTCGTCAGCCCCCCCCCCCCCCCCCCTCGTCCTCCTGTTACGTCTGCACAGCTTCACCCACCTCATTGCAAATCATTGTTGATGGCTCAACCTGCATTGCTCTGATAAGGAACCAGCTTACCTTTTTATACCATACTGCTTATAAATCTACCGCTTATCCACGACTATTATCAAACACATTTATCAAACCATCACTCTTATCTTTGTTAGTTTACTCGGTTAATTTCATTTGTGCAGTCGCCAGCGTGCCAGGAGTTTGGAAAGAGAGAAAACAAAAAGAACGACGCAGGAAAAGTTTGAGCCAAATATATCTTTAGAGGTTTGAGAGTGGACTTACGACGCTGGTAATGGTATGATGTTTTTAATTAAAGATGGCATGATTTCAGTTTCATTGTGTTATAAAGACACCTTGATGCTTGTTTGGATCACACTACGCTCCAATTAATATAATACTAAAAATGCAGAGCCAAAATGAAAAACGTAATTAAAAAGTTAACATTCAAATATAATCTAATGTGGTCCCTGAAGTGTCAGTTCAGTTCAAGTTATTTCATTTAAAGCAACTTCAGCCGAACCAAATAAAAACTCTACAAAACAAATAAGTATAATGAGCACTAGTATGTGTTAAGAATTATTCAGGTTGAGCAACTTTGAGCTTTCAACCATTTTTATAATCTTGTTACCTCCTCAAAAAATACCTGGAGTTGTGTTTTGTTTCATTCACACATGTTTGAGTAACACTGTATTATTAGTCTGTCTATATCTCCAAACTCAAAATGCTCTGTTCCTCTTTGTGATGTCATGAAGTGGTAGTTTTCAAGTGAACAGCTCCTTTTAGCTTTAGATCGGCAATTCCAGCGTTGAAATGATCCAAATGATTCTAGTGAAGGGTGTAAGGAGTTTAAAAAACACAGCAGAGCACTTCCAGGACTAAAGCAAGTATATGCCAAAACCTGAAAGGATCAGGAATAACTTAAAGCAACACCGGGTAACTTTCTGGAGGTGGCGTCACTACCTGCACGATTCCGCTAAAACTAGTGATGTTTGTGGAGATGCAAGTCCGGATGTTTTTTTTCAGAGCGATGCAAAACATACAAACTAAAAAAGGGGGGAAAAAAAAACATGCTCTTTTAATTGTTTGTTGGATAAAAAGTTACATGGTGGAGATTTGGGGGTGACAGTAGCTCTTTGGTTGAGCGTTTGTCCACTGATCTGAAGGTTGGGGTCTGTTCGAAATCCAACACTCGACATAAACATCCACCCACATGTTGGACCGTCCACGATGTGATTCAGCTCTCACTAATGAATATACTGTGGTCGATTGGGCAAGACACTTAACCCCACCCCAGTGTCTGTGTACACTGTTGTACGAATGGGCGCGACTAGTGGTTCCTTGATGTAAAGAGCTTTGAGTACCTTGAACAGTGCAAGTGCTTTATAACCAATATGACCTGTGTAACTTTTCTGTGGTGCTTGGCCTCCCATGGTGAACTTGACCCTTAACATCGCCAGAGGAACCAGGGCGTTACTAGGCTGGGCCGTCTTGCGTTACATTTGTTCTCAGCGTTATGTGTAAACTTGATTATCCTCTGCATTTCACCCCATCCTGTAACCGACCTTGCAGTTCTCAGGGACCCATCAGCAGACTTTGATCCAGAAGTACCAGAGCTGGAGATAGCTAAAGACGAGGCGAAAAATGTGTCAACTGTGGACAAATCGTTGTAGGGAGTGAAGACGTTTTCGCTGCTCATCGCAAGCCGCTTCTTCAGCCCAGACTGGATGA